>JAEQBH010001642.1:0-600000 GCA_016808115.1 Tetrastigma voinierianum
CTAATTCTAGGTGAACCCAGGTTCTTGTCGGGTTAAAGTAAAATTGTCATACTACATTGTCGTATCCTTCTTCTGCTCATTTAGAACTCTTGTCGCGTCGGCTTAAGACAACGTCTTTAAAAATAAATCTTTTAAATGCCCAAATGCAACGTGAAAGTGGATCATGTCATTTTGTGTTGTAAATTAAGCACTTTAAACCATTATTCTATATTTTATTCTTGTAAATATATTTATAACTTCCTCTATTTTCAATCAATTTTAACTTTATTTTAATACTAACTTTAAAACTAATATTATCATTATTATTTTAACTTTCACCAAAATACTTTGTTATCTAAATAAATAAAAAAATGCTGCTGTTTCAATGGTTAATTTTTTTTTATTATCCTTAATCACTAAACTAAAAATAATAATTCTTTAATTTAAAAGCATCATCCATAATTTCAAAATTACTTTATTCATTTTAGAAAATATAGCATTTATGATATTTATGCTTAAAAGAATTCTTTACAAATTCAAAAAATTAATTTTCTTTAAATTTTAGGAATCAGAATTTTTTTTCCAAACATCCAAACTTCAAACCTCCTCTTTTCAAAAGTGACATTTTTATTTTTATTTTTTCAATTCCCTCATTCATTTTTTTTTTCAAAATTTCATTTTATTTTAACTTAATTTTCAAAACTCCAAATGCACGATCAATTATACTATTCAAATAAAATTGAACTTTATGAAATTGAACTTTATCACTAAATAAGCGAATGAATTTAGGGAGCCCTGACATCCCATATATGCCTTCAATAATAATTTGGTTGTGGTTTATAATTTGATTTTCTAATTTAACCATGAATGTTTATATATATATATATATATATATATATATGCTTGTTTGTTGACTTTGTTATTTGGCTATTATATGCTTGTTCTATCCTTCTTGTGTTACCGTGTTACCAATGGTGTTTTATTTTTGTATTGATTGTAGAATTAGTTAATGGATTATATTCTTTAAGCTTTATTATTAAATTTTTAACTTTTAAGAAACCCAGAGAAGTCTTCTGACTTTTATCGTGCATTCCCAATAGGTGGTTCCCCCAATGTTTTAAAAAGCGGGACCGGTGGTAGGCAGGAAGGATTCTGGGATTCACGATTCCTTTGATCGAGCCAGGTCAGTCGAGCGAGTGGTTGAGCGGGTTCTGCGATAAATATATTATTTATATTTCAAATATATATTAATATATTTAAGATATTATTTGTAACATATAAATAAAATATTTTAGAACTATTTTAAAAATATATTATAATGTTGATATATGAAAACATATTTAAAATGGAATAAACTTTTATTTATATAATATAACAATTAGTAGTAATATATAATTTTGTTAATATAAAAATAATCATGATGACGATCTGTTATTAAATTGGATTCATGTAAAACTATATTAAGTATTGAATCAGCGACTGCATTATTTAATTGAATTTTTTTAGTTATGGCACTAACCTACCAGGCTTTTCAATCTTAAGCCATGGCGGCTAGTTTCGATGTAAAAAAAAAAAAAAAAAAAAGTCATTTTAACTTAAAAAAAAAAAAAAAAATTTGTGGCGTGGCTTAGGTGGAGTTAGCTGAAACAGCTACATTCATCAGGTTCAGAAGTCCGACCGCTTGATTCCAGGCGGTTCAAGAGCGGTTGATAAAACCGGTTTTAGTTAAACAGAACCGGTTTATGTGCGGTCAGCCAGTTCATTTGGTCGGGCCGGCGATCGATGCAGTTTTAAAACATTGGGTTCCCCAAACTTATACTCCGTTTTCACAGATTTGTTTTTCCTATCATGAGTCATATTTAGAGTTTTATTTTTTATTTTGTTTTTCCTTAAAAAAAAAAAACGACAACTCCAAAATTGTTTTCAAAAAAATGGTTTTTTCCAAAATAAAAAAACGAGTATTACCTTTTAGTGGGAAACGTAGGCTTAACCAAAAATATGGTGTACATAGTATGTTGAAAAACGAGAGTTATAAATATTATAGTTACTGTATTATCTATTTTATAAGTTTTATAATGATTCAGTATACAATTAACTTGAATATTATTTTATCCTATTTTTAATAATTTGTATTTCTTATATATTAGTGCAAGTTTGAATCAATTGGGCTTGGCTCATATTAACCTTTTCTTATGGGCTTTATGTCTTGGGCTCAGTCCGGCCATCAGCTAATGAAATTTCGGGCGGCAAGAAATTTTCCGTCTCTTCATCGTACCCCAGTTTCCCTGAAAAAATTTCCAGCTTTGTTCCATCCTGCCGCCGAAACAAACTTTCGGTGATGATCAAGAAAGATAAAAATGGAATCTTTTGAAAATGTGTTATTATCTTAGGAAAAAGAAACCGCTCTAGGCTTCATTTATACCGACGAATTAACGAGAAGAAGAAGCAGAGCATGCATAGATATGTGTAAGTATAATTTCAATTCTGGAATTTATAAGCTTTGAGCAGACTATTATGCTAATTCGAACATGCACACTAACCCCGTTCTTTATATTTGATTTATCTGCACAGGTCTAGGTTCCTTTGCGGTCAATTTCAAACTCAATTTGCTTATCAAAGTCGCCTGCATAAATATTTTTATTTTCTTTAATCTATAGTGTTTTTTTTTTTTTTTTTAGTTTGTTTTTCACCAGACAAAGCCAGTTAGTACTTTGAAAATTTTCTTTTGGCGATTGATGTCATCTCGGGATCAGAAGAATCTGGGAGAAAGTTGGAATCATTACGGACTTTTACAACCTCAGGAGGTATAATTTGTTCATCCACAGATGTTCTGATCGCGATTTGTAGGTATGATTCTGTTAAGAAATATGCACGAAAGAGGATGAGAGTGTAGATGTTTAGCCACAGCACAAAAGGGCCTGTTAGACCTACAAATTTGGTTACGACTTATGTGCCTTTGTCTGTAATTTGATGGAAATCCTGAATGAGAGTTGAATTTTCAATTGCGGAATCACGGTTGCTTCAGTTATGGAAGAAACAAATTACCAGGCGACTGCAGATTTAAATTGTTGAAGCACTTCATCAAACCAGAGCGGGCTTCGGAAGTTTGCTTTCGGAACTTGGCCGTGAAACCACTCCTTAAGAGCTAATGATTTTATTTATATTCTTGAATGTGCTCGAGATCTCCTGATCATAGTAAGACGAGAAATGAATTTTTTGGTATCCTAGGAAGCTAACTTTATTTATCGACTGTTTTCTGCTACGAGGGCTAATATACCGAAATAAATTGTCAAATTATTGGTATCATTGATTTATTCTCAATAATGAATTGCTAATGTGATCTTAACGTACTGTCCCTAATGTTGTGTTCAACCAAAATTAAGTTTACATAATGAGTTTGCAGGCTAGATGCAGAGTGATTTGGTATGAGATTGGCTATCTGATTTGACCTTGGAATTTGAATTGAGGCTCCTACTATGAATGAACAGTTTCATCCTTTACATGCTAATCAATTCATAGGAGCCAAGCGAAATTTGTACCTGGGAGGTGGGACTATCAATGATCTGTTCTGCACAAAGGAAGCAATCAAGTTTGATTTTATTTATATTTGCAAAATGGTTTGTCATGAATGAATTAAAGTGGGGAAAACCGTTTACTGCTACCATTATTTTGGCCCTCAAACTATGCATTAGGAACACAAAGGATAACAGCCTTACAATTTGTTATTATTTTTATATTTTCTTGAGAGGATATGTCATTATTTCTCATACTACATTTCCTCTTTCATGTTTGTATTTCCTGAAAAGGACCAGGATAGCCTCTTCATGTTTCATGACATACATAATAGCTATTTGAACCTGATCTTAGTAGTGTTGGATACTTCTAGGCAGTGAGAGTTATGGGGGTTTTTCCTTTTTTTGTGTAGTTTGTGATGGAGATTTGGAGAATTATGGATGAAAAAAAAGTTAGCGTGAACCATAGATGTGTCATGCTTCGCATTCAAGCTCTCTGTAAGAGTGGTTACCTGGAAGAGTATAAATGTATTCTGTATTTTTATGTATTTTCTTAGCAATTTGCTGTTTATGTATGACTGTTGATAACTGGTCCATATCATTATTTTTAACATCACAAGATAAATCTGTGTTAACTGTGATTATCTGAGGATATACCAACAAACTGAGCAATTAACTTATTGGGCAGAGGTAATTATTTAGTGATGCTATGACTACAATCTCTTGTTGAGCAGGAAAGAAAATGTTTTGGATAGATTTCCTAATTGAATAATATTAGTTAGCTATTAATTGCTACTCTGCATCTTTATTTGTCTATACTGTTGGGAATGCAATGCACTTATGCCCTTCTTGCTTTCAGGCGTGATTTATTAGTTTTGTTGGAAAAAATCATGATATCCATCCTATTCTGCCCATGTACAATAATTTATTGAGAGAATGTGTTCAAACAAAGAGTCTAGATCAGGCAAGGAAATTCTATGATCTGATGGAGGACCAAGTACTGGGGAAGAATGAAACGTATTCACAGTTTCTCAAGGTATGTAAAGAAATATTTCAGTATTATAATCAATTACAGTCTGTTTAGAAACCTACAAGCATTATCATGGGTGCAATTGCAAACACGTCATGTTTGTTCATTTTCTTTAGTTTGGGTTTAACTTTGTTTCTTGATGATATTTTTTGAAATGTTGTTTTGTTTATTTAAACGAGTCTTAGCACTCTTTACAAAGCCGTTATGATGTAATGCTTATATATCTATATATATATATATATATATATATATATATATACACAACACACACACACATATATTTAAAAGGTAAAAGCAATTGTATTGAAAATTCTAAACTATACATGATGTATATGAAGCAACCAAGAACCATAAAGGTGTGAATACACAAAACCAGCAACCCCACCCCATGCAGAATCTAACTGGTCCTTACCCCATGCAGAATCTAACTGGTCCTTAAGATCTAACATTGACTCAGAATCATCCCCAATTTACAATCTAACCCAATCCCAAAAAAGATACCAAAGCAAGTTTTTAAAAGTTTGATTCGAACTTTTATAATTCTCAAAAAGCTATCCTATTTCTCTCCTACCCTTGGACCAATAAAGGCATAAAACCATCCACTTGTTGTGCTTTATAATGTTTAAACTGTTATAACATAATATTGTGCACACATTTACCATCACAAAATTGATTTCATATGAAGCATGAAATTAGGGTCACTTGATCGCCTTAATAATACGAATGCATATTGGTATTACTATGAAAGTTTTTAGACACATGGTGTTTCAAAATGGTTGGCATTCTTATCGTCTTGGCATATGCAATCAAATATCAAGTACCCTGTATGCATTGAGGCACTATTTTAGTCTCTCTTTTAATACATTATTTTTTTCTTTATAAAAAAAATCAAATAACTGAGTAGTTTTATTTGTGATGCTTTTGAAAGTCATTTCAAATTATCATTTGTTGTCATTTCATGGTTTTTAAGAATTATCTTAATTTGGATTTTTTTCCATGTCACTACCATTAGTCAACATCAAACTTTTTTTTAAATCAGTAAGCAGAACATTAGTCAACATCAAACTTGTAATAACAATACTCAAGTTTTTCAAGTTGGCAAATATTTAAGTTCAGAAATGTAGTATATTCTCCACATGTGCCATTGAGACCTAGCTTTAGTGGTAAAGGGATGAGAAGCATTTGTAGGAGGTTTGCATTCAAATTCCAATGGGGACCAAAAAAATTACCTGTGGAAAAAAAGAGTATATTTTCCAATTGTCTAAGGAAAGCAACTCATTTCTAAAGTTATTAAGGGACTTAAATGAATTTACAAGGAGATTCAACTTTTGGTTATCATTCTTAATTGTGTCTTACTATGTTGGCAATTTCGACTAAAATTTTTTATTGTATATCCAAAACTCAAATGGTTCAAATCCTCTTTTGAACCCTTATACTTCAAAGATAATTGCATTTTAGATAGCTAGACGAAATGGTAAGTAATTTAAGGTGGTAGGCTGGTAAAAAATTAATTAAATTTGCTATATATATATATATATATATATATATATATATATATATATATATATATATATATATATAAATGAAACTTAAGGGTATAAAAAACCTTGTTCTAAACCAATTGGCTTAAGGTTTATTCGATCCCCTACTTAATGGAAGTTGTTATTTTCCTGTTTTGATAGCTATGAAGGAGCTACTAAATGTTGCTCCAGTCCTCCTTTTCAAGACCTTTGTATTGAATATATTTAATCATAATAAGGATTAATTCAATTTTTATTTTTCTATTTTGGTGTTTCAACTTTATTTTTGTTCAATTAAGTGTCTAAACTCTTTATTTTTGTTCAATTATATGCTTCCAGACTAATCAAAACTTATTAGGGTGCTGAATTAGTAAAAATTGAATCTTCATGACATTCCACATCATATTAAAATAATAAAATTACTTAAATGACCTTTTTTAAAGTGAAAAGATAATGTTATCCTTTCTATATTAGGAGCTTTATTATCTATTTGTTATACATTAAAAAAGAAATTGATAAAATTAGCTACTATAATTTGATATATAAAAATAAGATTTTTTTTCTTAAAAGAAAAATATAACATTTAAAAACATTTTTATGCTTCTTTTGTTTTTTACTTATTTTTAAAGTGTTATGCTTGAAAACAAAAATAATTATATGAATAGTTAAATATATATATATATATATATATATATATATATATATATATATATATATATTAAAGTATATTTTAAAATAATTATGTTTATTTCAATTCAATGGTAGCCAATTTTATTAATTTATTTTTTATTGTAACAAATAGATAGTAAATCCTTAATGAGGAAGGACTATATTGTTCTTTCACTTTGTTAAATGTCATTTAAGTAATTTTATCATTGTTATATGATGTGGAATGCCATGTGGTCCAATTTTTGCGGATTTAGCATTCTAATGAGCTTTCAATCGATCGGGAAGCACTTGATTGAACAAAAATAAAGTTGAGACACCAAAATTGAAAGAATAAAGAAGTTAAGACACCATTTATGTAATTAATCCTAATAATAATGATAACAACAACAATAATAGCCTTTTATATATTCTCATAGTTCTGACATAAATTGATTTGAAAGGAGAGTGATTTAAATACCACATACTACCCGAAGATTGTGAGTATTGGTACTGTCGATAGCTATTCTTATTGTTTCATCAGTGGTGTGCAAGCACTACTAACTCTTTTTGGCTGTTGGTTGTAGAAATTGTTGTCCCATAGATTGTGAGGTTGAGTGAGTACATATGCCTTGTATGAGAGTGAGTAGGGCATACATGTGCTCATTCATGTTGTAAAGTGTTTTGTCCTATTGCCAAATGGAGAGATTGGTAAGTGTCTTTGCATGTTGGCAAGTTCAAGTCAAAGCCTTTTTACAACACAAATGAGTACAAACATGCCCTACCCACTCTTATACAATGCACTCACACCCACTCGCTCAACTTCATAACCTAGGCACTACAATTTCTATGACCAAAACCTAACAAAGAGTTAGCCCCACCAAGCGCTAATCCATAATTCAGATTCAAGGTTGAGGTTGTAGAGGTTCTAGGTTCATGTCCTAGTGGGAAAAAAAGGCTTTTCTATTAGGGAAACAATGAAAGTCCTAGTCATAAGAATCTAGGATATTCAGGATTAGAAAATGTTTTAATTTTCTATTACCTTTAGAAAAAGGATTTCTAAATGTGGTGCTTTAATATATTACTGCTTTTATCCATTAAAAAAAAAAGAAAATGGATTTCTAAATCTTCTCATTACATTTAGGTGAAGCATCCTCGTATTACATTTATTTGTTTTTTTTCTTTTTCTGAATCTGTTACTTGGGCATTATTTCTCATGAGCTTTAAAGTAATTAGAAAATCTTCTATCACATTCTTTTTGTGTGCATATCGTCAAACTACCATATTCAAACTGGTAAATGTAGCACACATTTTTTTCTAACAGCAATCAAAATTTTGTAATCAATTAAGCAATTGATGTTTTTAAACTGGGGCTTGTGTCTCATCTTGCTAAATTGTGGTTAGTGTACAATCAAATCGCTTACATCATTATCATTCTAAAATTTGCTTTCAGCTTGCAGTTTTCAGGAAAAACCTGTCTGCTGCCCATGAAATTTGGAAGGAATATATGACATACTATAGTATGAGCATCATTTCTCTGCGGAAGTTTATTTGGTCCTTTACAAGGTTAAGAGATTTGGAATCAGCTTACGCTGCCTTGCAACATATGGTGGATTTGGTTTTCAAGGGAAGCATCTTTATCAATAGAAGTGCTGATGGAAGGTTACGTTCTTCAAGATTTGACATTCCTATACCTAAGAATGGTGATATGGGTTTGAAAATATTTATGGAGGAGAACAAACATTCTTTACCTTCTGTCTCTGATAATAGTAAGAGAATAGAGTCTCATGCAAGCAATGTTGAGGAATCAACTATTTTTTATATGGGAAGTAAAGAAGATAAGGGTTTTGGCATAAATATGCTGGAAAAATATAAAGGCAAGCCTGTTATGAAGGTTCTGAGGTGGTCTTTCAGTGATGTAATACGTGCATGTGCACAAACTCAGAACTGTAGACTGGCAGAACAGTTAATCCTCCAGGTAGCACAACCTTCTTATGTAAAGTCTTAATTGTTTATGCTATTATGATATATTCTTAGAGTCCAGCAGCAAAAACTGTAATCTATGTTTGGGAATTTGCTCATTAAGATGATCCAACACTATCATAGTGAAATTCTCAGATTATGGTAACATCTCATTGAAAATTATTTTTTCCTATGGGCTTAAGTCAAAATTACTTGTCAAGCTATGGTTGTTAAAGGCACTTTTAAGTGTGCCTAGGTCCAAGGTGTAACCACTCCCTAGCTATAATGCATTTCCTACCAAGGTGTACACCTTGTTGGAGAGCTGTTCTTGTGTATCTCATCTTTTTCTTTTTAACAATCTTCTTCTTGAAATTTCTGCCTTACATTGAAACTCTATATGATTGCATTAGTTTTTTTGTTGGATGCTTCTTTCAAATGTTTGAAATCTTGATTTTTTTTTTCCTTGGATTGAATTTTGGGTCATACTTTATAAAATTCACATGCACCCTAGGCTGCACCTCACAACAAGCGCACACGTGCATTATGTTTCATGCACTTTGTGCCTTAAAAGTGCTCCTTGTACTTTTCAGAACCATATATGGGGCATAATATGATGAGTAGCTTTCTTTTTTGTGCACTTCCTTTATACTTTTTCTCCTCTTTTTCTGCATGCACGTGGTTTATCCTCAATTTCTCACAATTTGTTCCCATTGTTTAATTTACTAAATTAAGGGACCCATTTCCATGTAGATGCAAAACCTTGGGTTGGAACCATCGCCCGCCGCCATGATGGCTTAATCAGAGCTGTTAATCCGTGACAGAGGTTTCAGTGGTGGCATGGAAGTGGTCAGTAGTGCCAGTGTGAAATAGACAATAATATGGCCTTTATTTGCATATGCTGCTTCCCTCAGCTTTCATTTTGGCTGATAAGTATGAGATTATGCATATCTTGTTCTTTTCATGTTTCTGCAGTTAGAAACAATGCAACTGAGGAATCTGAAGCCATATGATTCAACTCTTGCGGCTCTTTCAATAAGTTCCAGTAATGCTTTACAGTTGGATTTAGCAGAGTGTTTGCTGGATCAAATTTCCAGAATTTCATATATTCATCCTTTTAATGCTTTTCTTGCAGCATGTGACACACTGGTGGGTTTATAAATTTTCTGGACTGAAGCTTAATGTTTTATTTGCATCCATTCTTATATGTCATTCTGAATAAGCATATTTTCTCCTCAGCTTTCAACCTCCATCTATTAAATTTAGACAGCCAATGAAAAAGTTGACTGTTTGTAATAGTGGCTATCTTCAAATATTATATGCTGAAAAACAATGGTCTTTTGCACTAGTTCATTATATGTTTTTAAGTATTAAGAAAAAGAATGTAGTAAAGGAAACAGTATACAGTGCTAGTGCAGTATATGTTAATTGCAACTGATGCTCCATTTTTCAAATCTTGAGAGCAGCTCTTGTTATTTGGCTCAAGTAATATTTATGTTCCACAGGGGGATTGAAATTAGCTTAAAACAGCTGTACAAGAACAGCCATGATTTGTACCTGACTGGTTTTCTTCAATTTGATTTCCTAGAGGTGTTCATTGTACCTCTCTTAAAATGTTAAATTCTCCCTTTACGTGGGGAAATTTTATTGTGCAAGATGTAAGATTCTCTTATTTAATGTCAAGTTTGTTGCATAAATTTTCAGGATCTACCTGAACGTGCTGTTCCAATTCTGGCTAAGATGAAACAACTGAAACTTAAGCCAAACATTGGAACGTATGAGCTGCTATTCTCCTTATTCGGTAATGTGAATGCTCCATATGAGGAGGGGAACATGTTGTCACAGGTTGATGTTTATAGAAAGGATAAAAGGCTATACAAATGGACATGTTGAATAATGGCATTCCAGCACAGTCATCTTTCTGCCAAAACGGTATGCCTATTCTTGTATTCCCTAGCACTTTGCATGCCTGTGTACTCGTGCACATTGAACTACTTTATATTCTTATTCCCTATTAATTTTACTTTCTTGTGTTAGAAATGTAAGTGTGCATCAACAATGTGACCACACAGAGATCAAACTTCTTTCTTTTTTTCTTTTTGCCCTTTAATTTTTTTGAATATGCCTAGTGCCACCACATGTAGATCTCATATTATCATTCAGAATAGACCTATGAGATTATTCTATAGTAGATAGAATTTAGTTATTGTTGGCATTCCCTATGACTTTATTCTCCTTTAATTCTCTTCAGTTGAAAGCCCTTGGAACAGAGGGGATGATAAGAGAGTTGATGCACTACTTACATTTGGCGCAGAGACAATTTTCCCTTAGCAACACTTATCTTGGAACACCTATTTATAATATGGTTTCATTCCTTATTGAAGCTAAGGAAGTAAGTGTTTTTCCAACGTTGTCAACTATTTTAGCTTTCCTATTGGATGTGAGTGTATTTTAGCAATTTTTGGCCTCTGAAAGTTTTTCTGTGTGAATCCAGAGTCACAGAGCAATAGAAATATTCAAAAATATGATATCATGTGGTCTGCGAGATGCTGCAACTTATAATATAATGATAGATTGTTGCAGCATTATACAATGTTACAGATCAGCTCGTGCTCTGGTTTCTATGATGATACGTGATGGTTTTCTTCCACAGACGTTAACCTACACAGCTCTCATAAAGGTATTGTTCTAGAGTGTTTATTTTGTTTCCATTCCCTGAAACTGGTGCAAACATGTGTGAAATTTGTTTCTGGCATGAAGAATTGTTCAAATATCTACAGGATGATTGTAGTGATCTTAGTGATATCAGAGTTACATCTTCATATCCCAAAGTCCCATTATTCTATCAACTTGTATGGATGACCTAAATATTCATTTTTATTCCAACACACTCATACATAAAAAACTGAAGCAGAGGCTGACTCAGCAGCTCGGACTGAGGTCTGACAATGAACAAAGCAAAGTCTTGATTTCCATTCCTTGCCTAGTGTGGCTGTTTTTTTTTTTTGATTAGAGAAAACTAGTCAACAGGATCTAGTGTGCCTGAAATTTCAGTCCTTCTCTTTTATAAAACCAACCTTTTAGGGATGATAATAAAGCTCTTGTAAAAAACTCTGTTTTTTCACTATAATTTTTTATTCTATGCCTGATGACCTTTTTTATAATATCTGCTGCTCAGAATCAGTAATACTTCTGTTCTCACAATTTTGGTTAATGAGTTCCAGCAGTGCACCTCATTCTGCATTTCAACACAAGAAAAGTGCATTAGCCAATGAAATCATACCATGTCAAGCATGATTTCATACTTATTTGATAAAAGTGTACTATTAATATTAAAATGAACCAAACCAATCATTAGGGGCTCTACTCAAAATTCATGTAATGCCTACTTCAATGAAAATCAGTCTCCACCATGTAAAGCGTTCTACTTGACTGAACTTGGCCTCCTGACTATTTGGAATGGCTGTACAGTTCCCTTTTTAAATGCCTCCATTTAAAGCCATTAGTTTTATTGCAGTGTCATTTAAATTTTCATTTGCAACTTCCTAATTTCTTTGTAAGCATGATTGAATTTTCCTTAACACTGGACTTTGAAATTTTGTTGACTAGACATTCAGCCATCTTTCCCTGTTTGTCCCCAGCTCCAGGCTATTCCTGATCCTGATAAATGCACATACTCATGGTTCTACTCGTCATCTGTCTTCTGTTTCAGTATGGTTAAGTTTGTTAAACGACCAGCTCTCCTAAAAATTCGAGCTTTTAGGATTTGGGCTTAATATGAATATCATGCCTTTTAACACCCTCCCTTATGTGCGGCCCCATACCCACACGTGAAGAGTCAAACAAACCAAATAGTTCTCCATGGACTTTCAAATCAACAAATGGGGAATAAATTGTAGAGAGAGGTCTAAAACCCAAGACCTCCCACAAATAAACTCGATACCATATTAAAACCGACCAGCTCTAAAAATTTCGCTCTTTACGGTTGGGCTAATATAGACTATCATGCTGCTGTTTAGATCTAAGTTCCACCAAGTTGGCTTCTTTGCTTGAGAAAACTGGGGTAAAGTGTTAACCTAATTGAGCAAGAAGAGAGGTGACGGGTGGCTAATAGGTGCTTCCTTTGTGGGAAGGGGAAGAAACAGTGACCATTTGTTGCTCCATTGTTTAAAGATTCAAGATTCTTTGGGATTTGCTTTTAGCAGGGCCTAGTGTGGTGTTTCCTCTTTTTCGGTGAATGAGACTTTTCTGTGTCTTGTATGGTTCTTTAGCCAGCTATCGCAAAAACTTAGATAGTGCTACATTTTTATTACAATTTGGCGGGAAAGAAACTTGTCTCGTTTTTAGGATGTGAATATTTCAATTAATAGGATGAAGTCTACTTTCTTTATAACCTTTTGGTCTTAGTTAACTTATGATGTTGAGAGACCAAGGTCTTTAGTAGGTGACTTGGGTTGGCTGTAAATAGTTTCTTTGGTTTTGTTGTGGGCGGGGTGGGTGTTCCTCTTTTCCTTGCTTCTCCTTGGGGGCCCTGCTGTATATCTCTTGCCCAGTATACTTTGGGTTTCCAAAGGATCTTTTGAGTGGTTAATAACTGCTTTGCTTTATCCATTAAAAAGATGAATATCATGCCTTTTAACAAAGTTAATAGCTTGTCCTTCGATGGACCAAGGAATTTGTAACCAAAAACGCCGCCATCCTCATGGTTGTGCTAGATATCTATTTTTTGTTTTGTTGATGCATTTAATGCTGTTCTGAAGTTTACCCTTAAAGGATATGTTGCCCCTTCTTCAGTTCAGCCACCAACACATCAATGTAATTAGTGATTGGACTTTATTATACTTGAGGAGGGGAAATCCAACAGAAATGGTAATTGGATATAGACTAGCACACATGCTAGTATTTAGTATTTAGTTTTGATTTTGTTGAGGTGATGTTCGTGATATATATATATATATATATATATATATATATATATATATATATGTATGTATGTATTTTGAACATATTAGGGGGTACCTGTACTGCTTAATATTAATTGACATTTTAAAGGACATTTGAATTGATTTTTCAATTGTAAGTTTCTTATTATTAATTGAATTTTTTGTCAGATTCTTTTGGAGCTTGAAGGTGTATGGTAAACATTGAATCTTTAACTGATCAAGCAGATCAGAAGAATTACCATGTGACATACTGTACCTGCACTATTCTTCAAAAGCATGTCGAGAGGTGATGTTTTCCCACTTAATCTACGGCTATATAGTATCTAATTTCTTTTATCTGCCATTTTCTAAATCATATCTCGATGAAACTCATAAATCTGGTATTTCCAACTATTTTTTCTCATTTTTTTTTTTCCTATGAACTGGCGTTCCAATCCAGGAAAAGTAATATGTTATATAAGTAAAACCCATCCTCATTCCCATCCAACCCCTTACCAGAAGGTAGGCCCCGAGCCTTTCTCTGCTCTCACAACAATTAACTTTCCGGGTTCCAAACTGAGCCTTTTAGATGTTGATATGACTATATGTATATATATGTGTATTAATATTATGCATGTATCTTCTCTTTGTTACTCGGTTAGAGATAGGTTTAAATTGCATAAAAACTTATTTGCAGGGAAGGATCATCTGTGCCAGACACTTTCATATCTTAACACAGCTTAAATCCACAGGAGCCAAAACCATATTTGGATCACAAAGTGAAAATATGGTGCTCCGGTCGATAAAACCGGAGCTAAAATTTGGGTACATTCCAGCGTGATCCCGTAATTGGCCCGAATATCAGCGATCGGCTCAACATCGGCTCAAACAAAGCAAAAACCCGACTACACCCTCGATGTTATAGCCGTTGGGGCGAAAAATCGCACGAATAGCGGTTTTAGACAAATCAAATATTCAAGCGATCTGAAAAATACGAGAGAATAATCCTTTTCCATGACCACCAGAACCATTTTAGGCTCAATTTAAGCAAAATTACATAAATAGCAAAGCAAAGGCTTGATTTCGATCTGAGGAAATCGAAAAAAGCGTTCGAAGAAGGAAAAAGCGATGGGAAAGCCAGCCCATTACCATGGCGAAGTAGCGTCGTCTTGAAATCGCCTTACATGCAACCTCACGTTAACGGTGAGATCTCAAACGCCGCGGGCGCGACCTTCTCTCCCCGATCGTGGAACTCTTCCCCCCCACCCCGCGCTCATTTGGGTTTGAAATGAAAAAATAAAAAACCCTTCATTTCGTTTTAACGATGTTTCAAATGAAAAATAAAATACTTTAAATCATATTTTTTTGTAAATATTTTAAAATCACAATTAAAATAAAATTTTTACTTGATATGAATTAATTTATTTTATTAGCCTACAAAATATTTTTATTAACTTCTAATTATTTTCAAAAATAATATTATAAATAAAATATTAATAAATAGAAAAAAACCATAAATCATATTTTTGTGAATAATTTAAAATAAAATGTTTTACTTGATATGAATTGAATTTTTTATTAGCTTATAAATATTTTCATTATTTTTTATAAAGTACAAAATTTTAAAGTAATTAATATTGTAACCCAAAAGTTCAACTATTAAAATTTATTAATTCAAATATTTATGTTATTTTATTGATTATTAAATATTTATAATACATTTTATTTTAATTAAAGATATTTATATTTATTTTAATTTAATTAAATATTTATTTATCTTTTTCATCATTTATAGTGTATGGGTAGTATAAATGAATGAAAGTCTGTGATGACCTTAAAGAAGAAAGGGTAAATTGGAATAGATTTAGGATAGATGGAACTTTGATCTTATTCATTGTTTCTTTGTATTTATTGAGAATATCAGTAGCTTTGGAGGAGGCGAAAAAGTGAACTTGGATGCTTTTTTTTCAACTCAGAGAGAATGTTGACCTTGAACATGGTGCGAAGAGCTTTAAAGAAGGATGAGCACAGAGCGTGCCAGATGGGTTCTCGAAAAGGCGTCAGCCAGACCCTGGCGCTCACATGCTGAACTGGCCAAGTTCAGTAGCATCTACAACTGGTGAAAGCAAATCTAAGACCAATCATCCATATTCATTACCTCACTCTCTTTTAATAATTAAGTAAATGTACTAGATGTTTATATCATTCAAATCTATTAAAACAATTTAAAAAAAACTCAAATAATATTTAATTAAAATTTAAAATAAATAAAATTATTACAAAATAAAAATATTATATCTTTAATTAATTCAATAATAAATATAAATCCTTTTAGGAGTAATATTTCTATCAGTTAAACTTTTTTGAGTTACAAATATTAATTAATTTTAAAAGAATTTGTATATTGTAAAAATAATGAAAATATTTGTAAGTAATAAAATAAAGATGAGTATTATCAGAAACGTTACAACCACCAAATATATTTAAATTAACACTACCCAAAGTATGATTTTGCTAGTTTTCATTTATTAATAATATTATTTTTGAAATGGTGAAGTTGGCAAATTGTTTGTAGAACATCAAATCAGATGGTAAATATAATGAAAATTACAATACAAATCAATTTATTTACAAAAAATATAATTCAATCTTTTTATTTTCATTTCATCTTACAAAGGGCGATCAGTTCTATTTTCATTCAGAAAACCCAAAATCTGGCTGGTATGAAAAAATGAAGCGGGAAAGAATCGTCGGGGAGGCGCGAGCGACCGTGCGTGAGTCTCACCTTTACGCGAAATAGCGGCAGCTGCCGGTGAACGAAACGCTGGATCAAACCAGCGAGCATGGGAGCGGTGGGCCCAGGCGGCGAGGCTGACTGTTTGTCCGGTTGGCTTCCCTCGACTATTCTTCCTTCTTGGCTCCGTTTATTAGATTTCCGCCAGGCGTGAAATCGTTTCCATTTGATTTATAGAATTTTGTTCGACCCACAGGAGTTAGCATGTTCATGTCTGAATTACTATCAGGAAATTAATTAAGCACCATGCCGGTTGTTGTGATTTTAAGTTTCATGGTTCACGGTTCAAAAAATTTTGCCATGGTTCGGAGTGTGTTGACTGCGATATATCTTCGAGGTAGAATGGAGTTTTTAACGTGTTTGGGTGATGAGCGGTGATCGGCTATATTTAGCCAATTTTCTTCGATCTGTTCTTGACCAATTTTAGCTCTGTTTTATTTCTTCGAACTTCATTTTCTTAGCATCCAAATATGGCTTTGGCTCGGTTTTAGGCACATTCTTGTGGATATCTAATCATTCATTTATGTTTATCCTAAGGATAATTCTGCCAGTGTTTTATTGACATTTAGATAATCATGTTATATTTCAAGTTTCATGTTTGAATGGTTGTGATGAGGATGAATTTCTAAGATATACATCAAGAAAAGAATTTATATTTATTGCAATTAGAGTTAAATTAGGTTGAGTAATTTGCATCCAAGAGTCAGATTGATTAGATAAACTAGGGATTAGAATAATTAAAAATCAAATTAGTTCTCTTAAAAAAAGATTAAAGATGTAATAGATTATGAATTGTAGTATGTTTTAGATTTCACTTAAAAAAGCCTATAAATAATTTTAATTGATGTAAATAAAAAAATTTAATTGCGTAACTACTAACTTCGCAACAATTGCAATCTTCAGGGGCAGAACCTCAACTTTCTTTTTGGTAAGACTCTTAGAAGGCCTGGGATTTTAAGGTTTCTATTCATTCCCTTCCTACTTCATTCTTCATGTTTTTGTTATTAATCTTCTCTCTCTATTGTATCTTTTCGCCTATATTTTTCAGTTCTATCCCTTGTTCCTCTCCTAAAACTCTTAGAAAATAAAACCCTATTCCACCTATTGTCCTACATCAGATAAACAAATGGTATGTAAAGAAAACCGAACTACTAATTTGGGGGAGAAAAGGAGTTTCCAGCCTCCTGAGAAAGCCCTGTTGAAATTATGGATTTTCAGTTGAGTGTGAAACGGTGCTGTTAAGTTTATAATGAAAAATGGAGGAAGAAAGCTTGTTTTATACGAGCGATTTCCATGTTAAAAGCAATAAGTATTATTGCTGGGACATGAGCTGTGAGCTGTGGGAGTAGTGTTCAAATTCTCCCATAATTGAATTGATCCATCGTTTTAAAAGGCGCATTGAGGCACAGAGGAGGCCTCGTGGAGCCTTGAGGCGCAAGGCGCAGCTAAGGCGCGGGCTTTTGTGAAGTGAAATGTGACCTTGGATGCTTATCAAGTTTATAAAATATGATCCAAAGTATGATTATATTAATAAAAAATTAGATTCTAATATTTAAAGAAAATTTCAACAAAAAAAGTAGCAGTGAAATTATATAAATTTTAATATATAATTAGAAAGAAATTATAGCCTATAAGACATGCCGTTTTAGTAAGGCGTATGCTTTGGAAGGCAAGACACTGTAACCAGGGAGTGGTTGTGCCTTGAGCTTAAACCGCCTTTACTACTATGTTTAAACACCAAGACTAAAACATATTACAAATGCTCCAATAAATGTGAACATGATGCTTTATGATTGACCAATCTCAGTATTACCAACCTGTGGAATAATCTTTTCAGGGAATAATCGATTTGATTGAGCTTGTTACCGAGCTGATGCACCAAGAGAAAATCCAGCCTGATCCATCAACCTGCTACTATGTGTTCTCTTCCTATGTCGACCATGGTTTCTTCAGCACGGCCATGCTGGAGTCGTTACCAGGTTCTCAGTATCGTATGATTTCAGTAGACTATGATGAGTATTCTCGAGGAAAAGAGAACAGAATTTGAGGTTTCATCCTTTCTGAAAACTGATGGCGCAGAATCTCGGATCCTCCAGTTCTTTAAAGGTTCTGAGGAGAATGCTGCTGCACTCTTGAATTTAAGATGGTGTGCCATATCTGAACACCTGATTTCGTGGTGTTCGCAAATGAAAGTTCCATGGAGCTAGGAGACTTTTCAATCGTTATGGTTCCAGAAAAGAGTGTTCCTGATCAAAATTGGGATGATTTTGTAATATTCCTAATCTCGATTGTTGTCAGATTCATGAGACGTCTGCTTGAACAAAGCGGGAAGTACAATTGGCGGCTTAATTCAGTTGATCTCCATTCTTTCAGATCCCGGAAAGATAGTCGAAGGGAAGAGCAAGATCTTTCATACCATTGGGTATGGAAATGTGTTTCCCTTTCTGGCAGAGCGGTTTTGTTGTACCGATTACAGTGTACATTTGAAAGCCTGATTAAAGCTTTCAGTTATATGTTGCGATTAATAAAATAAATTCTCATAGAGAATCATAATAATTTTTTTCATCCCTAATGCCTTTTTTTTTATCAAAACCCAAAAGCTTTAAGCTACGTTTAGAACCCGGAAAGTAAACCCGGAAAGTATCATGGATTGAAAATAGAAATGAAAAGTAAAAGAAAATAAAAATATTTTTAAACTTAAATAAATTAATTCTATAAGGACTAAGAAATTTAAAATTATGTAGAACTTTAAAGAATTTTGATTATAAATAAA
The DNA here is from genome assembly GCA_016808115.1 of Tetrastigma voinierianum. Lineage (NCBI taxonomy): Eukaryota > Viridiplantae > Streptophyta > Magnoliopsida > Vitales > Vitaceae > Tetrastigma > Tetrastigma voinierianum. The sequence continues at coordinate 19,135 of JAEQBH010001642.1, forward strand.
AGAACTTGTTTTGGGTTTTAAATAAGTATAGGACATAAGGAAGGGGTTTCCAGCTTAGATTCCGGGACAGTTTACCACCTTGAAACTAAAAGTGTATTAAAAAAAAGGCTTGTTCTGAAAAGCGTAAACCATGATATTTGATTATCCAAAAGTCTCTTTCTGTCGAAGGCCAAAAAAAAAATCAGGCTCTTATATTAGTGAATTAATCACTCGTTGAAAGAACAACACACTCTGAGCTATGACAAAGGGAACAACACTAACTTATGCCCTAAGGATCAGGATTCAACACTGGATGTTAAATAAATTCCTCCTTTGATCATTTCTAATCAAACAGAAGATGTGTTTTCCCAAGCCACACAGGTCACCCAGTGCGAGCCTGTTGTAGCTGCTTCCAGTAACTGTAGTACCATCCTGGTCGAATTGGCCCCGCCCCAAAGCATGTTGTTAATCATTCTCTCCCGGTGGGAGCTCCGCGAGCTTGGGAGGGGTTCCAAGTACTCGTTCCATATCAAACCGAACTTCGATGTTGCGAATGCTGTAGCCAACCACCATTAGCCAGTAAAGCAGCTTGGCGAGTTCTGGCGCGCTCGTCTCTGTTACACTAGTCTGCAGAAGGTACAAGAGTGAAGAAAGGTCAGCCAGATATCAAGAATTTGAGTGTCTCATGATTCAGTTCACTATGCAAACCACAGCCATATGCCATATGGAGGGTTAATCAAGAGTCCAGATCTCAAGGTAAATGTTTGAGTGCTGTAAAAGTATATATCATATATATTGTTGGGATGATAAGCTCATCTGCTGATATTGAATAATAATCCTCTTCAGAAATACCACACCCCCAAAAAGGAACAGTGAAGAAGGGTAAAATTCACGTCAAAAATCTTATTGTTAAAAGCGTGATATTCGTATTAAGCTTAAAATCCTACAGAGCTTGAGGCACCCAGGATGGTTAGTCATTTAACATGGTATCAAAACCTGGTTTAGTAGGAGGTCCTGGGTTCAAACCACTTATCTGCAATTTATTCCCCATTTGTTGAATTGAAAGTCCATGAAAGACTCTATTTGGCTTGTTTGACTACTGCATGTATGGAATAAGGATTCTGGTGAGGAAGGATGTTAAGGCATGATATTCGTAATGGCTGAATCACTCTGGTTGAGTTTTTAAGGAGGATGATCGTTTAACAAGCTGTTTAGAGCCGAATGAGAATACAAACATCTTCCAATTTCTTGATGAGACAAGAACTTCCATTTTACTCATACTAAGAAATAGGCTGATGGCTAAATCTACCCAAAAAAAAACCATCCAGACAGATTTTACTACATTTAAGTTGATATTGAGTGTTAGTAACTTGCATTGTTCATTAAGAGGGTTGTTTATTTTTTTAACTTCTTAGTGATAAAATTTGTTTTTTAAACTTTGGAGTCGTTTTGTTTTACTCCTTCCTTGATTATTTATAAACATTTTGTTGAATAGAAATTTCTGAAATAGAAATAGTAACATATGGATTTTCTTTACTTTGTTTTACACCACTAAATCTCTGACCAAGTGCATTTTAGAGACCATCCTTTCCTGAAACTAATTTTGCAACACACTCTACAAGTGCAAACAGTACTGTTGTACACTTTAGATCATTTTAGAAATTGATTTTTTTTTTTTATCAATAAAAAGATGAATTTTAAAAATGAGATGCTAAAGTAGCGTTCCTGAAGGTATAACGTAAGAAAACCTACCCTTACAAAAAACATCCAGGTCCAGAGAAGCAAGTACAAAAACTCTCCCTCAATTAACACTCACCCAATCAATGAAATGAACCAAGGCCGTTGATCCGTACTCTAAATTGTTTTTTTATTTTATTTTTTAGAAATTGAACCAAGGTCAATTTTTTAGAAATTGATGACTAGGTAACTATGTCAAAAACAGGATTTAGACCATAACATGAATGTGGAGAATCCAAAAAGGAAGTAAAAATGATAAAGCATAATTCAATGGCAAACCTTCATTTGACCAGGATCCGAAACAGCCAAAAGGCGCTTTATGAATGTGTTCATTGCCAGCACAACATCCTCTCCAGCACTACTTGTCAAGTCCTTCACAATTTTAGACAAAAAAAAAAATCTATTAAAATGCACACCAAGAAAATTAACAATTGAGAAAGAATAATCACCACCATGTGACAAGGGGAATTTCGAAAAGGGGCACATGTGTTGGACTATATTAACCCCATATCTAGAACAGACAACCTCTCTTGTGGACATGTGAGGAATCCTCCTTCATCATGTTTACTATTCTTAAATAATTTTCCCCACATGGTGGAAATATTTTAATATGATTGTTTTGCTATAGTGAGGAAAAGCTTGGAATTTTTTTTAAAAATCACGTATTTTGGCAAGCAGAAACTTCAGCAGTAATGTACTAATCGCATTCCAACAATAAACACAATTCAAGATATAAGAAAAAAGGGTTTGACAGTCCCAACTTTCAGATTTTGGGGCTCAAGAGACTTGAGATATTCCAACAATTCATTTGGTCCATTAGCAGATTTTCTTCCAACTTGACGGTTAAGTTCTTCAATTTCTGCTTCAAGTAACTCAATGTACTTCACAACATCTATTCTTTCAGGACCAGAGACATTATTCCATCGGATAACTTCACCTGACACATTCTTTTGTGTGCCTGGTGCATAATCTTGATCATCCTGAAACACTCACATGGGTAAGAAAAGAACCAAATCAGATCAAACCAAGGATGAAACATGTTCAACACTTTACCGTAAAGTGATAATTGGAGGTTTACACTATGAAGACATCAAATAAATGAAACGAATCCATCAAACTCCATTGGTTTTCTAAAGCAAATGACCATGAAAAACACAACATCTTTAGAAATATATAAATGTAGGGAGCTATTAACATATTTAAACCAGACCATAACATGGGGAACATGCACTGCTGTGGAAAAATAATTCATGTAAATGTTACCTGGTATATGCTTTATTACAAAACATCTCGATATCTAGAAAAAAGGAAGAGCAAAACATTCCCTTGAATGTTGTCAACACTTGAATACTGTATGATCTAGATATACTCAGCAAATATAATACAATTGCCAGGACTAAACCCTAAATATGCCTAGTATGAGATCCATAAGGCATGCATCTCATCCTACTTGGATAATATAAAGTCATGCCCTTGAGGCCTAACTAAAGTGGTGATGGGTTTGTGGGAGGCTCAATGTTCAAGTTCTAATGAGGCCAGAAAAATAAGAAGGATGATACATGGAATCTAATGGATTATGTGAATTTTTTTTCTGGTAGAAGTACACAGGTACACAGGTCCATGAATAAATTTTGTAAATTGAAATTAAAATCCATTAGTAGTGACTACAATGCTCAAAATACAATATCCCCTCATAATACTGTAAAGTGTAGAAAATTTGTAGAAGCACATATTATAAAGGTAGAAAAACCCTACACACGTCCATAAGTAAAAGGTATTGATCCTCAAGGCCAATGGAGCAAGCATTTCCTACGTTAACTTAAAATTTCCATGACTAATCGAGCATCGCAACCAACCCGCATCAACAAAAGCACAAAAATTTTTTTTAAAAAGTAAAAGGTATAGATTTAAATCAGGAACTCAAAGTGTCCATATTGAGAGTGGTAATGTAGAATGAAAACATGAGTGTAACTTTTCATTTGTCCGACCTTCTTAGTTACATGTTAAGACATCAATTCTTGAGGGAGGTGACAAGGTGGAGTAGGATGGTGTATGGGGTTCCAGATCCAAGGGTTCAATGAGCGGTAGCACAGTGAGCGCAACTCTTTTCTTGCCAAAAATATGCATCAAAAAGAAAAATTAAATAGAAGCCAAAAAAATAAACAGAGAACATACTTTTTTCTCTGGTACTTCAGGAAGAGCAACCTGCTCCAAGCTTTGTTGTAATTCCAACCTATATTGAGCATTCTTAAACATATACCCAGTCATCATAACACTGTACATGAGCTGGGCAAGATTTTCAGCAACCTGAAACGAAAAACAGAACCATTCCAAATTATAGCATACACAGAAGTTGGAAATACATTGCATCAGATTAATACAAAAATATGAATACAAATCACTAACAACTCCTCTGAAATTAATGGTTTGAGATAGCAACAAACTTACTGTGGATACTGTCACAGCAAAAAATTGTGGGGGTAGTGTTCCAATCATATTTGTTACCGTTTGGCGCATTGCATCAACCACCTGAGGAGTAACCATGAAAGATATAAGGGGTAATCAGCATTGCATCATTTCGATATGTGTTATTTAAGTCATATCAAATGCAGCATTGTATAAGGGGCAATCAGCATTAGGAAGGCAGGTAACAGACCTGCTCAGGTGCTCTCTTCACAAACAACAATTCCATGAATTCTGGTTGTATCGTTTTTTGACATAATCTATCAGAACATCCCTCCTGCTTTTGGGCTGCTGATTTCAGACAAGGCGATTTCGACTTCCAAAATCAGTTATAAATTATTTCAACTAGGCATTTCCATTTCCCTGGCTCTAAGTTATATCAAAGCAACAACACCCAACTTGTATATGGCTTAGTCATATAGAATTTGGGCATTCAAGAAGAAAGCACGGAGACTACTTTCAAAACAAAGGTAATCAACATAGAAAGACCTAAGAAAACTTTTAGCTCCTGCATCAGCAGGAAAATGACGAAGCTCGTATCTTTTTACAACATTGAGTACAAATTGCCCATTTCCATCATTCCACCCCCAATAAACAAATCAAGCAATCTGGGGAAAGAAAAAGAAAAAAGGAAAACCGCATGCAATGATACTTACAAAAGAGCCGTTAGTGGGTTTGGAATCATTGCCGTTTGAAGACTTGTTTGGGGGAGATTCGTAAGACTCGGCTCTCAAAACGAGCCCTCCTCTTTTCTTCGTCTTTCTCGGGAAAAGGATTGAAGAGTACAGCTGAGAACGATTCCATGGGAGAAGAGGCAAAGCGTGAGAAGAAGAAGAAGAAGACGACGACGACGACAACGAAGATTGAGACGCAAAGGATGAGGGTTTCACTGTTAGAGAATACATTTGAGCACTCTCTCTCTACAAATAACTATCCTTTGCTCTCTTTCTAAAACCCTATTACACCATGAAAGAGAAATACGACTCGGGAGAGAGAGAGAGAGATAGAGTCGAGGGTTTTCACGAGGATGGTGAGGTTGCTTACAGTTATGGAAGATAGTTCGCCAGACATCCATTGTCTTGCAGCACTGAGCCGTTGATCTCGATGACTTTGACCTCTTTTGTCTATCTGCTCATACAGAACCCCTTCGTGCTAACAAAAGAAAGATGGTATATCCGTATGGCCTTTTTCTTCTTCTTCTTCTTTCTTTTTTTTTTTGACATATTTAGTTTTTTTTAAAAAAAAAATTATAAAAATAGTTTAAAAATTAAAATAATATCTAAGTTATTGTGTAAACAGTAATAACATAGTCCGTGATTACTATTAACCTCTAATTTGAAGATAAATTCCTTAAATTTAATATGCTATAATACCTCTAAAAAATATGCCTTTCGGTTTTAATTCGGGGCTCGCCACTAGCGCCTGCTAGCTTCATTTAAAAATTTTCAACTCTATCCAAAATCTCGCATTACTTAAAATTTTCAATGATTCTAATCTTTAGCTTTTCATTTCGTAAAATACGTTTTCATTTTCAACCCTATTCGGTCAATTCCGGTCAATTTTAATTAAACAAGCGAAACAGCTTTACCTGTTGATTCATATATAAAATGTCAAAATAGCTAATCTATTTTTTTGTTTTCGTAATTATTGCCTTATTCTCGTGAATTCAAACGTTGCTTTCCTTGCTTTCAAAAAATTCAATGTAAAAATAAAATTTTTAAACCTACTAAATGCGCCTTACGACTGACATTAACTTAAATTATAATATTATTATTTATGGTACTAGTTTTGATATTATTTTTATTTTTAAATTATTTTATTTTATTTTTCTAAAACGCCTAAATACGTCCAAATTTCTATCTCTATTGTGTGTTGTCCACTTTAAAAACCGTTCCTCAAAAACCACGTCCCTGTTCGGAAATTTTCTTAAAGGTATGTTTAGCTTAAATTTTAATAACTTTTTTGAAATTCTTTTCGGTTAATCGGAATAAAAAAAAAAAAAAAGGGATAATGTTAGAGCACCATTGTCCATCGCACCAAATATACAAAGAATACAGGCTTTTAAATAATACTATTATTTTAAAAAATATTATTAAATAAGGCGTAAATAAATGTTATGAATATATGACACTTAGTATCGATGCTAAAAGCGTGTATGGAGTATTGTGTTTTGTATGATTTGATGTAAAATTACGAAGTCGTGTTTTGAAGGCCGCGATTTCGGTGTAAAATACGAAGTCGTGTTTGAAGGCAACGATTTCGATGTAAGAATTAGCAAGTCGTGTCTTTGAAAACCCAGCGATTTCGATGTAAAAATTTTGAAGTTGTGTCTTCAAAACATGATTTCAGTGTAAAATTATAAAGTCATGTTTTTTAAAGATATAATGTAAAATTATGAAGTCGTATTTTAGCTTGTGATTTCGAGTGTAAAATTTTTGAAGTCGGTAATGCTTGAAATACGATTTCGGTGTAAATTGAGAAATCGTGTCTTCCCAAAACATGATTTTCGAGTGTAAAATTCGAAAGAAAGTTATTAGTATTGAAAGCAGTTTGATAGCAAAATTTTGAAGTTGTTGTGTTTTGAATACCTTATTATAGTGTAAAATCCTTTTATTTTTATCAATTAAAAAAAAATCTTTTTTTTTTAATATCTGTATATATGTGGCAGCTACTTCATTCTTACGTGACAAAATCTATCATAATTCCCTAAATATTCTTTTAACTCTAATATTTTTAAATTTTATTTTTTTTAAATCCAAGAAAATACAATGTAAGTCATTTTTCTTTTTTGAAAATAGATAAATTTATTAATATATGTTAGCAATACAATTGATGACTCAAAAGTGATAAAAACTTAAAAATATGATCAAAAAGTGCTAAAAACTTTAGAGGTTGACCTTAGTTAATAGCAACAATGATTAACTCATGACCTACATATTTGATAATCCAAAAAATAACCAAGATTCCAGATTTGCATCATATTCATGAACATTATTTGATTTGATGACTATGTCGGATCGAATTTTATCAAATTGAACTATCAACGTAAAAACTCATAAAAAAGTTAGCGTGACCAATATTGTGCCGTCATGATGAGTTGACGATAAAACAATACAACAAGTTGATAGCCAAACATGTCGTAATAAGTCGTGATAAAGCATTGCTAAACGAGAAACAAACATATCGAGTATGGAAATAGCAGAAACACTATTGGAAAATAAAACCCTAAAATATGAGGAAGAAAACAATAGAATTGGTGATTTCAGACAAAGAATTATAAAAAATTCACCCCTCGTATCTAATGAACAAAGGTCTAAAAGAGATAACAATGGGAAAAACCGCTATGGTTTCAGAGATAGGTTAAAAAACCAAATTGGGTTCGGTATGCAAGTCCCTTTAATCACTTTCAAATATACCATCTCCAACAATATAGTAAAAACATTTAAGGGAAAGTAACATCCCTTAAGAAGACATAAATGCCCTTAATGTGTTTGATTAGTGGGACCCATTTGTGAACACGTAAAAAATATTGTTGACATGTTATAAGTCCTCTAAAAATAAAAATAAAATTATTACAACATGCTTACATCATTAATGTGATAATCATATAACATTAATGTAATAATTTTTCCCTTAATATAACAATTTTGATCTTTAACATAACAGTCATATATAATATTTCCCCTTAATGTGGTTTCCTATGTTACATGAAGTGCAAGCTAATACATTGTTTTCTTTATTAAGTTATATTAATATTATATGATTATTACATTAATATCAAAGTTGTTACATTAAATAGAAAATCATTACATTAATGTATATAATACAATAATATTTGAAAGCACCTTGTGAAGTATTTTTAAATTTTTTATATCATAAATAGGTTCAATTAGTCAAACACATTAATTATATATATATATATATATATATATATATATATATATATATATATATATATATATATATATAAATAATGGTGCAGCTTGACATAATTTCCCTAAAAAGATATTAAAACTTCACAACAAAATATAAAAAATATTTTTAAGTTATTTTTATTATTATTTCTTTGTAATGTAAGTTTAAAAAATAATTAGATATGAAAAAGGTTTTAAAAAATATCAATATGAATAAAAGTTATTTAAAACAATAACATTTTACATTCCATACACGAAGAAAACTTTTAAAACCAAAAATTAAAATACTTTTGAAAAAAAATTTCAAAAAAAAATGGCATGTGATATTTTTCACTTCAAACTTATTTCACTAATATGACTATCAACATAAAAATTAACTAATTTAAAATGTATAAGTTTATAATTATCTTTAATTATTTTATTTTTTTTCTACTAAAACATTTTATAGTAAATTGTCATGTAGGACTGAGTCGAACCCATACCATTTCATATGTTTTGTATTTAAATGTTAAGCGTTTTATCGTATAGACAAAGCATGATGTCTTTAATTATTATTATTATTTTTATATATTTTCATTATACAACAAAATATAACAAGATCAAATTTCTTTAAGTTTTTATAGTGGCTTTCACAATCAAACGTAATCTTAAATAAATAAAAAGTATATAAATTGGAAATAAAAGAATAAAAAAAATTGTTACTACAAATTAATTTCATTTGTTTTAATAATTAGTTTATATAAATACAAATAAACTTAAAATATATACATTTTAATTATTTAAATAAAATATTTATGATAAAATTGTGTACTCTTTTATTAACTACGTAATGCATTGTAGTATTTTATTCTTATAATCATTTGAGTATTCTCTCATAACCCTCCATTCCCACACTTTATTTTTTTAGTCATACTATGAGGTTTCATGAGTGGGTCATGCATACATGGAAGACACACCCATATGAGCGGGAGGCTCTGAGATAGTAAAGGTTCTGTGGAATAAAAATTTGTATTCGCGGAGAGTTGGCTTCAGCAAGTGGTTAAGTTAGGAGATCACATCGATTATCGTCTGTCGATGATTCACAGTGAATCATTGCCTTAAGGGCTATAATAAAATTAAATATTAAAAATATGTTTTTATTTTCTTAATGATTTTGGAATGAATTTAAAAAAAGTTGCCATCGCTCACAAACTTAGCCTCACTTCTACTCAGCTTGTATCTGCCAACTTTATTTTAACACAAGTAATGAGGAATGATTTTTTTTGTCATTCTTGGTCTAAAATGTCACGCCTCTTTTACCATTTAACTTGTGGCGCTGACACGAGTGCCCGAAGTGCCACTTACTTGTCATTATCTTTTACTTTTTACCATACTATTAACTTGTTGTCGTATGTTATTAGCATTTAGCTTTTAAAATATATTATGTAGCGGCGAATTAAAAAATATATTGCTTCAGCCAAATGGAAGTGTTGACATATCTGAATTTTTACATTCTTCCTGGCATGCGTATACAAAAATAGACAAAAGGTTTTGTTGGGCACCTAGTAGTGTGTTGGCACAGGTTGCCGATGTGGATTGTCCAGGAGCTTACAGTTCACAACTTATCTATCTTATCTGCGGATGAAACGCTTTGGATTAGAGCATAAACTAGTAGAAATAATACATGTGGGCGACCTCTGGCAAAATTAAATGTGTTTTAAACAGCTAAATATAACTTTGCGTTCGTTTCACCGTATGCACATGCTTATTCATGTTTTAAACATATCATTTATTGAAAAACGCTTCTATATATATCATATTTATCTAAGTCAAATTTCTTTCTGACGAAATTTGACTCAGACTTGTTTCCTGTACTGCAGTTTTTAATAAATATATATATTGATTGTGTTTTTTTCTGTTTCTGTTTCTTCTGTAAGTCGAATTTTTTTTTTTCTGATGAAATTTGACTGAAACCAGTGGCTGCATTCTGTACTGCAGTCTGTACTGAAACTAGTGGTTACACTTTTTTTTTTTTTGTTCGTTTATGTATTACAGTCTGTTCGTTACAGATTTTCTTTGTTTCTGTACTGCAGTTTAACGTTCAAATTTTTGTCTCGTTTCGAATTTGTTTCTCCTCATTTCAAATTTCGCTTCTGTTCGGTTTAAAAAAAAAAATTTATTACAGTTTTTCCGTTTCTGCAACCTTTCGTTTTTGTACTGCAGACGAAATTTGACTCAAACATTGAAATTTGACTCAAATATTTAGTCTATGTACTACAGTTCTTACTATTTTTTAAATTTTATGTTTCTGCTGCACTGTAAAAGCATTCTGGTTCAGTTTTAATATTTTTTATTTGCTCAGAATTCGTCTTAAGAATGTTATTCCCGTGTTCGTTTAAAACTAGAAACAATAGAAGAACAAACTTTAGTGCGAATATAAATGATTAGGAAGCTGGTCGGCCCGACGATAATGTTGTGTCCTTAAGGCAATTTGAAATTTTTTCCAGCTTATCGCAGGGATAATGAATGATAAATCTAGGGATAAACGGATCTGTTCGTAGTGAGTACGGATCGGAGGGCCACGACAAGCTCATTTTATGAGCAATCGCGCCAAAAATGATGATGAAGTGAAGAATAGTTTTGTTCATTGTTGAAAAAATGGGAAGCAGGAGTATAAATAACCTAGGAAATTAATATATGACAGACGTATCGGTTCGAAAAGGTATGGCAAAGTAAAGTGTATGTTCGATGGGGCTGCGTGCTACGTTCATTTAATTCCGACAATTGGTTCCGATGTCGGGGAATCGAGCAGATCTCTTGGGTGGCAGATATCTAACCGCTGGACGACATCGGATATTATAGCAGTTAGATGTAATCATTTTTTTTTTTTTTAACCGAACAGAAGCGAAATTCGAAATGAGGAGAAACAAATTCGAAACGAGACAAAAATTTGAACGTCAAACTTCAGTACGAAACAAGAAGTCTGTAACGAACAGACTGCAGTACATAAACAAAAAAAAAATGTGTAACCACTGGTTTCAGTACAAACTGCAGTACAAAATGCAGCCACTGGTTTCAGTCAAATTTCATCAACCGACTTGAAAAAACAGAAATGAAAAAAAAACACAACCAATATATATTTATTAAAACTGCAGTACAGGAAACAAGTCTGAGTCAAATTTCATCAGAAAATTATTTAACTGGCTGAAATGGGGAAAAAAATGCATTAAACGAACACAACCAAATTCGTGAACGGAAAAAAAAAATTGTAATAACGGAAGGCGAGGTAAGCGAACACTAAAAAAATTAGGTACTTAAGAATGTTTATTCCAGTGTGGTTTAAATCGAGAAAACAAACATAAAGAAACAAACACACGTGCAAATAAATGATTAGAGAGCGATCAGAAATTTGCTTGATAATGTTAACATCGCCAAAATGAGTTTTGGCCTCGACTTATGCAGGGATAATGAATGATCGTCTCCCGGGGATAGAGCGGATCTCAGTTCTCAGAATTAGTGCGGATCGGAGGACCCGTGACTAAACTGCGAGAACAATGCCGCAAAGAATGATGATGAAGTGAGAAGAATAGTTTAATTATTGTTGAAAAAATGGAAAGCTAGGAGTATAAAATGGCACAGGAAGTGTCTCCACGACGAGGCAATGTCGATTCGAAGGTATGAAGCCGTGAAGTGCGTTCGATGGGAATGCGTCTTTTCATTCATTTAATTCCCAACAATTTGTCGTGCTTATGTGTTTCGTTTAAATATCGTATTTCGTTTACGTTTTGCTTATTGTACTTATCGAACCATGTCTGGCATCGTATGCGATGTCGTGTTTATCGTATTAATAATGGTGTCGTATGTTTACGTAATCTTATCGTTTATCTTATGTTTAAGTACACGCAATCGTAGAAGTGAATCGAGGCTATAAGGACCAGATGCACATAATTATTGTACGAGACCGATAGGCCCATAAGGGCCGAAGGTCTTTGTTATCGTTATGCGAGACAATGATCATCTATCAGGAGCCGCAGGCAGTTATCATTATACGAGAACTGATAATGATATAAAGGCCCGAGACATTATGTCAGGGATCTCAGCCGTGACCAGTGAGTCAGGCCAGGCCCTAGGCTAAACTCGGCTGAGCCAACGAGCCGTTTAAGAATGGTCGGGTCGTAAACGATTTTAGGCCCAGCTAGGCCCAATTCATATTTAGGCCCGCCAAAAAGTCCATCAAGAGCCCGCCTAAAAGTCGACCCTCCTTAGTTAGATTAGGTTTTTTTATTTAAATTGTATTTCTCAAAGTTAAGTAAAAATAAAATAACTTAAAAATAATTCAAAATAAAAATACTTAATTTAAAAATTTATTAAGTGAATATAATTACGTTGGAAATGTATAAAAGTTTGCATCACTATAAAATAAGCACATCCCAACTGGGTTGGCTTTACTTATTGTCAAGCGTTGTACTTTTCAACCATAAGAAAATAAAAATACAATATACATTTAACGAAATATTTTAATCACTATTTTCTGGTGACAGAGAATTAGCATGGATTCATTCATGTTTTGATAAATTTAAGTTATTTGTATCAATCACTAGTGCAGCTTCTCGAACATGATCGTGCAATCTCTTGTCCGCTAAATTCCAATATTTTAAGCATTCCTCTTCTTTGATTCTTTCGGTGACAAATTACATCACTTTTTGCTAACGGCTCTTCCGCACTAAAAGTAAAACTACGATCATTGTCTTCGCGAATACTTTGATTAATAAATCACGTCTGATAATAGATAACCACGTAATTATTTTTGTTGTGGCCCACTATGATTAAAATTTGAAATCTTCGTGTCTTTTCATGAAATTGTTTACTAAGATATACATGTATATCGGTTGTATTATTGGAGAACTAGTTGTTGCGTTTTTCTAACTAAGAAGCATTTCTAAAGGGCTTTTATAAGATGAAGAGCTTGTCGTGGATGATGATTTTGTCAAACTAATATCATTTCCATATTTTCTTTATAAATATTATAAAATATATAATAAGCAATTTACTTCATTTTAATTTATTCAATTTTATTTGATTTTCATTGTAAATAACTTTGCAACCATTCATCTAGAGCATCAAATTTTAATTTAGGGTCCACAATTATACCAATATAATAAATCAAAGGTATTTCTCCCCAATATTTTTTAATATTTTATATCATTGCAAAAATTATATCATTAAAATTTTCATAACTTAAATAATTTTGTAGTACCATATAAATACTAGTTATTTTCATAATGACCGATGTGAGAAGTTGGATGTCTATGATGCAAAAATATTTGTTGAGCGTCAAAAATTTCAAAAATATCTCATAGAAGGTCCGTGTGTCGTCATGTCATTTAATACGTGACATACATCGCTATTATTATTAGATAGTTGTATTTCGTATAATTTTACTACCTTTTTATATTTTATAATATTTTGTAAAAGCTTATAAGTAGAATTCCATCTAATTGATATATCTAAACTTATATTTTTTCTTTTCATATTTGCAATTTTGCAACAATAAAAAAATAATTCATGTTTTGCTTGGGAATAATTAATATTATATGCAATGTCTCTATTTTTTTCTAATGTACTATCAACTTGTTTTAATTCATTTTTTACAATTAAATTTAAAATATGTGCACAACAACGTCACGATGAAATAATTTTGCATGATCCTCTTTTATTTGCCAAAATCTTTTAATCTTTGTATTGTTGCATCATTAATGAAGCATTATCTAATGTTATTGTAAATATTTTTATCCACGAATACCTAAATCTATAATTTCATCATTTATTAAAAAGTTGCTATATTTTTACTATTATATGGAGCATTTATTGTTTTAAATGAAATTATTTTTTTATTTGGCGATAATTCATTTATTTATATAATGACGTTAATACGTAAAGAAGCTCTGTCGTTAAAGATGTCGAATATCGGATGTTAGACAAATTTTTCCTTCAAAAATTGCAAAATATTTTTTAAAATTTTCTCTTTCTGTTTGAAATTTTTTCATAATACATCTTTTAACAGTATTTTCGGACTAACATTTGAATTGAGGATTAATCAATGTTTGAATTGTTTCTGAATATTCATGAGTTTCCATCATATTAAAATGTTGTTCAAATTTCTTATTATATGTCAATAATTAAATTCGCGACAAGACTAATCATAAGAAAAAAAAAATTTAAATTTCCACATTCATCTTTACCTAATTGCATATAATTTATGATATACATTATCTCTTTAGGCTACATTATTCAGTATGTCTTTTAGATGACTTGTGCCCAATTTGATGTCAGCTAAGTTTGCTACAAATTTACGTTTTGCTTTTATTTATTTTTATCATTTTCTAAAATTATTTCTATTCTATCAAAAAAAATTAGTATATTTGAGCTAAATTTTTGGCATTTTACATGGACTATAAGAAGATGTACATGCACTATTCATATTAAAATTATTAAATAAATATTATACCCCTAAAAAAATGAATCAAAATAAAATGTAACAAACAAATAAATAAAGTAAAGTGGAGAAATATTACTCAATTAGAGAGTTAGGCCAGAAATTCTTTAAAATCGAGATTATTGGGTCGCCGTCTTGATTTGTAATTTCATCAGCCGATAATAATATCATGTAATATGAAGAAGTGAAGAACAATTGGAAAGAAATGAAGTAAAGAATGTGAGAAAATTAGGTAGACTTGTGAGAGAAAATGAGAAATTAAAAGACTAATTTGATGAAAAATGGTAAACAAAATGTGTAGTATTTATAGAGAAAAAAAAGAAGTGAAAAAAAAAAGTGGAAAAGATTCCAAAGGTCACATGACCGTTGGGAAGGGAAAAATTGAGAATATTATCGTTGGGAAGGGGGTGGGGGGTGTTCCACCAACGGTCACATGATCGTTGGAAGGAAAGGAAGGGTATTTGGAGGAAGGGAGAAGGGTGGGAGAAGAGGGGGGTGGGGAGATGGGCTTGGCGGGTGAGGGTGCAGTATGGAGTGCTAAAATTTCTTAAGTGGGCTAGTTGACGGGTTAAGGGCCCTAAGGCCAGGGCCCAGGCTAGACCTAAGGCCTGCATCATTTCACAGGCGGGTGACGGGGATCGGCCGGGATACCCTCCCGAGAGGTTTCCCGTTGGTCATCTAGTGAGAGTCCCAGCTGTCACGATCCCTAAGGGAAGATACCGGTGGAACTCCACTTTGGGAGGGAAGTAAACACATGCATTAATTTAATGTCCAAGGTATATATAAAGATTTTTACACATATAGATAAGGACCCATAAAGGATTCGATCACAGAATATCGGAGCGTTAAGAGTATTTGTGAATTTAGAGGTCTGAAATGAGGATGAGACAAATCGATAAACAAGAAACGAAAGCAGAATCAGATAGAATAAGTGTCACGACATCTAATGGAGTGGGAAGAGCGATTGATCATGTGAAATAAACATAGCTGTGCGGACTCAGACAGATTAAAATCATGAATAATAAATCTGATGAAGTGACATCGTTTATGGAAAATAACATTTTATTTTTGAAGAATTTGTTATACCAAGTACTTAAATTGAACATAAGGGTTTGTTTAGCATTTCATAAAAATTAACTTTGCTGAATCTGACATATATAAATCATTGCTTATTGATTAATGAATATATGATATTAGAAGAAAACATAATCTGTTTTCAACATAATGTGATGTAAAATATAATATAAATGTAAATAAAACAACAGCAGATATATATATGAAATGGTTATGCCATGTTAAATCAACGTCGATGTACCATGTGCCCGATCATAAGCGTCGGTGGCAGCCTCCGCGACCTCAGTGGCAATAATAAACCTGTGGTTACACCACCATCCGCGTGACGGAAATAATAAACTGTGGTTACACGGCCATCGCGTGGCAAATAATAAACGCAAGGTGGGCCGTCACGTGGCTTGGTAATAAACCTCGGGGTATACGGTCGTCCGCGTGGCCTTTAATAAACTTAGGGTAAGCACGGCCATCGCGATAACTAATAAACCTCAGGGTGAACGTGAAATCACGTGTGACCCAATAAGCTCAAGTGGCTTGGCCGTCACGTGGCAACTATTATAATTGTTCAGCACTGCATTATCTTTCGGCAATGCAGTATCGAGTCATTACAAATCTCAAGATCTTTTTAAAACAATAGTTTTTCAAGGTGGTTCTGACCTCAATCCGCGTACCCAAAATATTCATGCCACAGAGACTCACATCCCACGAACTCAGTACAACTTCCAAACAGTTAAAATGTTGACTAAATTCACATGAAATGATAACTTGTTTTTGTATGAGACCGATAATCACATTTGTATGCAACCAATCATTTGATCAAAACAGTATATATGTAAAATATTTAATCCGATAGATATGCTCCAGCATGTACCCCAAATCATTTAAAGAAATATATGGCAACACGGACTCTGACTCGGTTTGTTCCCAGTAGAATGAATCTCCGACTCGAAGCGTGAGTGCACATGTATAATAAATACCACTTAGGCTCCAATAATTGAACCACGACAATGGGATGCCTCTAAGGCCTCAGTGTCATTTTAGAACTATGAAACTCGCTAAATTTGACCCACGGTGATTACAGTGTGCCCTATAGACGATGCCAGAATTGGGGCTTTTAAGCCGAGAGCTAATTTCTCGAGGTGAGCCAGGTCCGATAATTCATAAAAACATCCAATTCCACTAATCAACTCCATTTTTCCTAACTTGACCAATTGGTACTTTCGATTTGATCAAACTTTTCGGTAATTACGAAATGACCCAAAAATGGAAAACCAACCAAGCGATGTCCAAAAATTTACAAGCTAGTATATCAATGGAAAGCCGAGACCAGGAACTCATCCGTACCATTACCTTGGTCAACGATTCTTGTGGTGGCGAAAAACTCGATCGGCGGTCGGCTAACTGTTTCATCGTGAACTTTCAAGCGGTGAGAATACGCAAAGATGAAATGAGTTGAATTAAAATGGTCAGGAAAGTATGGGTGGCTGAAATAGCCGGAGAAAATCAAGAAAAATCCAGGTGACCACGGTGGCAGTAATGGCCGCTCGCGGCTGCGTCGAGCGTGAAGCGGTTGGCCGTGAAAATCTCCCACCGAGGCGTGATCGTTCGGAGGTGGCGCACCTCCCTGGCCGGCGCGTGTACACGGTGGGTGGCCGGAGTCGCCTCCACGGCGGGCGCAGGCGCTCGCCGTGGGTCAAAAGCAATGACTCGGTGTTCGGTGCAGAGTTTTCCTAGGGTTTTGGAGCTCAAGATGGTGTTTTTTAGGGGCTAGGGGTTTCATTTGGCACCCAAAAGTTATGTTTATAGGCCTAGAGATTAGCTTTGGGGTAAAAACCCGGAATGAGACTTGGACGATAAAGTCTTTGTGTTGGAACTTCTCATAGTAGTAACTTTTTATCAGTAAGTCGGATTTGTGGCGTTCCGTCCGTCCTATGAACTTCGTATCGTGAGGTCTCTGAAATGGTACTTTAATTAACCAAAATATTCATCATCGGAAAAGTCAACTTGGGCCCACATACTAAGCGTTGGTCAAACTCGGTCAAACTTGGTCAAGTGTAATTTAAAGCTTCATTATTATTTAGTCTGGTGTTCTGCAGACCTAGAGACCCCTAGTTGTAATGACCTAAACGGGGCCAATTGATATGTAATGTTGCAGTCTTTTCTCTCTGTGGGTATCTTGCAAATATCGCCTACTTGGGTTACAGCGGGACCAATCACATTATTTTATTTCATTTACAATAAAGATCTCATATCCCCGAATAACTATTGTTATCCCGTAATCATATGCGATATTTTCTTATCATTTATGCATGCATCTTTATTCTTGTATTATTTAGACATTTATACATTTTTCTATATGTCTTCATTACACATTTATCTTTTCATTCCTTAACCAAGGGATAACACTACATTTAAACACATTAACAAATGAGGCAAGAAATAATGTTTGCCCCAACTACGGATCATTTCGCCTAGGCGAGGTACCTCTTTTATTTTCATATGATTTTGTAATTGTAGGGCCTTTCGTTCGCATTATGATCTTCATTAGTCAAATGGAAGATTGTTAGAATTAACGGAAGAAATGAACTAAAACAGGACTAATAGGTACGCCTAGGCGAAGCTTCGCTACGCTTAGGCGGAGCATTGCTACGCCTAGGCGGACTTGAAAATTAAAAAAACTTGGGCTCGGGTTCGCCTAGGCGTAGGGACCTCTGCCTAGGCGGAGTTCCATGCCTAGGTGTGCACTCCTACGCCTAGGAGTAGGGGTGTCGGGTTGAATGCAGAAATGGCCAGATTTGGCCATTTTCATCAGAAATTTCCTTCCAAACCAAAACCAACTCAACCAAAACTCAAAATAAACCATAAAACTAACTTAAACCAACCAAAAACACATATATTGAAAAGTTAGGATTTTCCTAACCCAACTTAAACAAGTATTTCCAATACCAAAGTTTCCAAACAATTCCAAACTAACATCCTTCTGTAATGGCCGCCTTCCACGAATGTCTGAGTTTGTAGCACGTTTGACCAAGTTTGACTAAGTTTGACAGTTGACTAGGTTTGATAACACTTTGTATGTGGACAAAGTTGACTTTTCAGGATGAATAATTTTGGGTTGACTAAGATCTGTTCGTGGCGTCGTCTGAGTTCGTAGAGCGGGTTGAGCGTCGAGCTCCAGGCACTGCGATAAAAGTTATGGCGCCATTAGGATTGAAGCAATGACATTTTTATCGGTGTCAGCGTCTTGGTTTTTACACGAGCGACCCTAGGCCCTATAAACATAGTTTTGAGTGCCAAATGAAACCTAGCCCCAAAACACCATCTTGAGCTCAAAACCCTAGAGAAATTCTCGAAACATGTGGACATTTGGGTCATTTTGAACAACTAGCGACCGTCGGGTTTGGGTCGTGGAGCGTCACCGACCACCCACCTTGCACCGCGCGACCCGAGGTCGCCACCTGGACCGGTCACGTGCGACGAATTTCCGCGACCAGTGCGTGGCCGGTTGGCCGAGGATGTGGGAGAACACGGCAGCGCCGCGGTTTGTCACCGGTTACCAGATTTTTGGCCGCTAAGGCCGACCCGCCTCCCCTCCCACCATTTTTGTACCCTCACGAACTCATTCCCATGGTCCTTTTGCGATTCTCGCGTTTGAAAGAATCTGGCGAAACAAAGTTTGGTCATTTGTTGGATCGGAGTTTTGGGTACCATGACTGTTGTTGGACCAAGGTAATGGTACTGCTGTGTTCCTGGTCTCTTGGGCTTTCCGTTGATATATGGTTTGTGAATTTTGGACGTCGTTTGGTTAGTTTTCCATTTTTAGGTTGTTTCGGGTAATTATCGAGAAGTTTGGACTGAAATAGAGTACCAATTGGTCAAGTTTGGAAAAATTGAAGTTGGATTAGTGGAATTGGATGTTTTTATGAATTATTGGAAGGTTCAATTTCGAGAAATTAGCTCCGGGTGAAAAGCTAATTTTAGATAGGACTATGGGAGCCTGGCGTGTGGTGGACGCATTAGAGTCGATTTGGATGGTTCGTAGTTTTAAAGAAGTTATTAAGACGCCGGGGCATCGATGTTGTTGGTTCAGTTATTGGAGCCTAAGTGGTGTTAATTTATATCGCGGCGCTGCGTAAGGCCCAGGGAGGCGATCTGCGGGGAGGCGGGTGGCGTCATAATTGTGTAGTGGTTTATATGTTTTTAAATTATTTGGGGTATTATGTTGATATATCTGGCCCAATGATTAAATATTTTTATATATACTATTTGATCAAATGGTAGAGTCACGGCGCAAAAATAATTATTGTGGTTTCATATAAAACAAGTTATCATTTCATGTGAATTTTGTCAACATTTTAACTATTTAGGTTTCTTGGGTCGTGGATAAGTATGTGGTATTTAGATATTTTGGGTACGTGGGTTGAGGTTTTAAACCACCTTGAAAAAAATTATTATTTTATGAAATGGATTTTGAAATTTATGTGTTTAAAAATTTGGTCAAGGAATATGGTCATTGAGGTATTTTTTAAATTTCGGCTTGAATTGATGAATTGAAGATCTTCAATGTAGTTGATTGAGTTGTGGAAAGTAAATCCATAAATTCTTAACTTAAAATACGGTGACGTTGGAAAAAGTATATGTGAGTAAGAATACTGTGTTGGAGGTTATAAGGTGAGGTACCATGTAGTACCGGAGATTTGATTCAGTATTTATATTATAGTGCACTGGGATTGCCACGGTGTCGTGAGGTTGGTTACATCCAACGGTTATATATTATTTCCACGGCCGTGAGGTCGGGTTTACCAACCAGTTTAGTATCTTTGGGTTGCCACGGTGTCGTGAGGTTGGTTACATCCAGTGCTATATTATTTCAGCGAGTAGTCGGGTTTACTGACGGTTTAGTATCTTTGGGTTTGCTGCGGTGTCGTGGCCCAGTTCATCCAACGGTTATATATTATTTCCATGGCCGTGAGGTCGGGTTTACCGACGGTTCATCATCATTAGTTCACCACGACATTCTTCGATGTTGGGTATCGTGAGGTGGGGTGTCCCACGGTTTAGGATGGGTATATGGTACGATACATTGTTGTTTTCAGAATAAGGTATAACCATTTCGATATTTATGGTTACTGTACTTTCATGATCATTTTTACGGCATGATGGTTACATAAACTTTTGTTCAATTTATGTGATGTGAACGAACTCAGGTTATAATTTTCTTAACAATCATGTCGGTTAAATTGTTGAGTATGAATTACATAATGTTGGATTTGGATAGAGCGGGTTTTGTGAAATGTTTTTTCGGCGGGATCCTTACTGAGTGGACGTAGTGCTTGAGATCTGAGGAAATGTTCAAAAATAAAAACATTATTTGTATAAATTATGTCACTCTTGAGATTTATTATCTCACGTTTATTGTTTTAAATATGTTTGAGTGCAAGCCGGAGTTCATAGAGCTTATTTAGCCTTGGTCGACCTGCTTTCTTCCATCCACGAGCGTAAATGCCTTTCTCAGCATCCCCATCATTTTGTTTTTGTTGTATTAGACTTATTCATCTCGCATGCCTCCAAGTGCAATCTGCTTAGAATCTTTCATTATTAAATGCCCGAACTTTTATGGGTCCTTATCTATATATGTAATTAGGTCTTTTATATATAATTGGGATATTAAATTAATGCATGTGTTTCTTACCTTAAAGTAGGATTCAAGTATCTTCCACCCAAGGATTATGCAGTGGGACTTCACTAAGGTGGGACCACCAGAAATCTGGGAGGGTATCCGGACGAATCACATCATCCTTACTATAGTTCCTTACCTGAAATAGTTTCCATCTTTGAACTACTCATTCTTTTCCTTCTTGCTTTTCTCCTCTCCTCTTTTCTCTTTCTCTTCTTTTTCTCTCAAGCGTGAAATGCCACAACTCTAACCCCGAAAAGGGATTTTCTAGGCTTTGTTTGGCTTATATCATCTTTTGATTTAATCTTTTCCCCCTTTGCATTTAGTCATCCATTTTCATTTGTTTGCAAATATAACTTATCATATTTCACTTTAACATATCTTCTTATTATGTTATGATCCTTGGGTCCTGATTTTATAATTTACCATTTTATCTTTGACTTTTGTATTAATCTTGGCTTTATCAATTTTCTTACTTAGCATTTATATTTCTAAAAAATACACATTTACTTTTATTATACCCAAAACATGTTATAAAACTATCAGCGTATAATTTGGGGTATTACATGAAATCACCACTCTACACCTATTTCCCATCATTTTTCTCAATAAAGTGGTTATTCTATACAAATTTAGGTTTTTATATGTTCTCGTGATTTAGTCGTTGCCTTTGTGTGCGTGGGGTTGTCGTCGTTTTGGTGCATGGGGTGATTGTGTCGTCTCAGTATAGCGTTTTGGTTTTCGTCGTTGTGTTGTGATGTTTATATGTGTTTGATCTATTTGAACGAGCAAAATATATTCAATAATAGACAATTAATCAAATCAATGATTGTCATTATGTCACATAACTAGAGTCAAATATATTATAGTCACATTAGTAATATCAAATACGTAGACTAAACTATCAAATGTATAGTATTTTGGTGTTTTTATTATCTTGATAGCGCATATGTTGTTCATAAATACGTGACTTTTAGCGATTTTGATTATATGTTTCTATCGATATATTAATAATTAGGATCACTGAAATAATTTTTCTCTTAAAAATAAAAATTGGAATGAAACATTGGCTCAAAGTAATTTACCTAGGCCTGTAAAGCCTAAGATGTTTGAATTCATAGTATAATCTCACACGCACTACTACACATTAATCATTGTTAAAGAGGGCTTCTCATTTTGCTAAATGGCCTTTATTAGGTCTCCTTTCTCATAAATTTTATGTGGTATCTAGGGATCTCCAAAAAGCCGGATGAGAGGCCTCTTTGGGCCGGCAGGCCGGTGGCCGGCACAGATCATGGAGCTTTAGGCCCCGCCCCAAAGCAGCCAGCCCGCTGAGGCCCGCCAGCTTGATCTATAGGCCCACTTAAAGAAAAGCCGCCTAAAAGCCCAAACCCTCGATGTGGTTTTTTATTTAAGAATTGTATTGAGTTAAATAAAAGTAAAACCTAAAAATAATTGAAAATAAAAAATACATCATTTTAAATTTTATTAATCAAATATAATTACATTTAGAAATGTATGAAAAGTTCTGTCATTCTGAAAATAAATACATCCCAAGCTAGGTTGTCACCTGCTTGTTGTCAATCATTTGTACTTTTCAGCGCCAAGAAAATAAAAATACGATATACATTTTTTGATAAAATATTTTAATCATTATTTTTAAGGTGATGGGGAACTATCTTGGATCATTCATGTCTTGATATTTTTAAGTTCTGTATGACCACTAGTTGACTTCTCGAATATGATCATGCGATAATGACCCTAGATGTGAAGTTGGATAATATCATAATACATATTTACAAAATATTTGTTGAAGTATCGAAAATTTAGATCTGCGTAGAAGATCAGCAATGTGCTGTCATGTCGTTTAATACGTCTGGCATCTACGTGTTGATATTATTATTAGATAATTCACGTTTGATATAATTATCTTCTTTTTTATATTTGTAATATTTTGTAAAAGCTTATAAGTAGAATTAAATCCCAGTTGGTATGTACGAAACATATTTTTTTTTCTTGTCGTATTTACAATTTTGCAACAATAAAAAAATAATTCATGTTTTGCTTAGGAACAATTAATATTATATGCAATGTCTCCTAATTTTTTTCTAATGTACTGAGTACTATCCAACTTGTTTTAATCCATCTTTTACAATCAAATTTAAAATATGTGCACAACAACGTCACATTGGAAATAATTTTTGTATGATAAATGCTTTTATTTGCAAGAAATCTTTTTAATCTTTGTATTCTTGCATCATTATTTGAAGCATTATCTATAATGTTATTGTAAATATTTTATCACGAATACCTAAATCTATAATTTCATCATTTATTAAAGTTGCTATATTTTACCATTATGTGGAGTATTTATTGTTTTAAATGAAATTATTCTTTTATTTAACATCCATTACTTTATCTATATAATGGCTTGATATCCTTAAAAAGCGCCACATCATTAAAGATGTCCAAATATCATTATGTTAAACAAATTTTTCCTTTAAAATTTGCAAAATATTATTTTGTTTACCGTTAATTTGAAATTTTTTCATAATATATCTTATGATGTTCCGGACCAACCTTTGAATTGAAGATTAATCAATGTTTGAATGGTTTGAATGTATTATTGATTTCATCGTATTAAGGTTGTTTATTTCTTATTATGTCCAATCATTCATGCAGCAACGAGACTCATCGTAAGAAAATGTGTTTAAATTTGCATTAATGCTTTACCTAATTGCGCTATAATTTCTAATATCTACGTATGCTTAGTTTTACATTGTTCATTGTGTCTTTTAAATGACTTGTCTTAAATTTAGTGTATTAAGTTTGTAAATTTCTTGTTTCACTTTTATTCTTTATTATTTTAAAATTATTTATATTCTATCAAAAATTCCATATATTTGGTAAGTTTTGTAACGATGCGCATGGTATAAAAGATCTGCAATGCATCTCCAGTAATAAAATTATTAATAAAATATTATCTTAAAAAATATTTTATAAACCTGTGTTGACATTTCAACACCGTTCATACTAACACTCGAACCTAGGATATCTATATGCTTTTACCTTGCATTTTTTGTTGCAACCTTCATTACTATTACGAAATGAGGATGCCGATGAAAATGCGAATAATCATTAATTATAAATATAATAATGATTTTAAAGCTTTCAAAAAATAATAGTTTTATATACTTTTATAAAGAAAATATTTGTTACAAAAATATAGACATACTATTATTTTTGATTACTATTTTAAAATATTTATATATTGGCAAAATTAATATTTTAAAATGACTTTTCTTTATTTTAAGAATTACTTTACAATTTGTGAAAAAAATATTTCATATTATTGAGAACTAGCTTGTCAAAATTTTAAAATATTAAAACCCCCCTCTTCTAGTTAATTTTTTTTTCTATATATTTGTATAATATTTTTATTTTAGAATATCAATTTTTCTTTAAAATTCTGGGATGGGGAGGGAGTAAGCCAGGCAAGATTTGGGAAGGGGGGGGGAGGGGCCGGGAGGGGAAGGGGGGCAGGGGGAGGGGAGGAAGGGGAGAGGAGAAAGAGAGGGAGGGGTGGGGGTCGTGATGTCGTCGAGCACAGGCGTCGTGTATTTCTGTTTAGTTGGGCCCTTCCTGAACGGTCGGCGTCATTCACGGGCCGTCAGGCGTGATCTCATGTCTTGTGAGCTTTAAAAAATTAAGTCAGACTGTTGACCAGTTGACGTCAGCGGACATGGCCGACCCGAACGCCGGGCCGTGGGCCCTAACGGTCCGGTCGGTGGCCGGCTTGGATTGGAGATCACTGGGCGGTGTCAGTTCATTGGGAGCCTACAAAAAAAATCGTGAAAATAAAAATAAAAATAAAAGTGACCATATGGAGGTGTGATACCTTACTCTTATGGCTGTCACATGTATATAAATATATTTAAAAACAGAATCATTTGATAAGACATGAGGATTGCCTCATTAACAATCTAAGCCCTTTATATACTTTATTAAGGGATTTTGTCCCATCAAATTGTAGGTCAAACTCTAATCTTTTTTTATGATCATCTTCATGTGATTTCCATTTTATATAACAATCTGATTAGGTAACTCAATACCCTTTAAAATTTTTGTATTTTTGTATTTATCAGGAAATCGTTTTTTGATCGTATAAATGCTATCGAATTAATTATTTTTGTAATGGCGATTCGTATAAAGATCGGTCGGTGTGATGCTGATTTATTAATATATTTCGTGTGTCTGCGAATCGCTCAACGTCTTATGACTGTGAAAAAAATAGAAAGAAATAGAACAGATATGATAGACACATGCGATTTAACCTGATTTGACAAAGTTTTTGATAGAGATTTGAGGTGGGGTAGTGTTTTAAAAACTGGATCGAATCGATGAGCCGTCCCATTTAATATAATTGATCGCGTTGTTAGTCCGGTGATGAATAAGTAATTTTCCTAATTTAATATAATTTGATTATGATTGAACAATCGATTCGATTTTTATTCAATAGTGATTCGATTTTTTAAAACGTGATTTCCGATCTGAAGCGCGTCTTGGTTCGGTGGGATTCCTCTTTGCTTTTGAGGCGCTCCCTGCCATCATATTATGTTTCTTCTGTTCTTTCTTTATTTTTTTATATGTGCTCCAAATGCGCTAAGCTGAATATGCGTCGTGAAGGGATGGATTGATGGTTGTCGTTACAGTTGATCTCTCTAGACAAAATGTTGAAACCCATTGTTACACAGATCGTCTCCTCTTTTTTTCCTCCGTTCTCTCTAGGAACTTGAAGGAACGTGACTCTGCCTTTGCTCTACTCGACCACCGTCACCGCCATGGTTTTGCCCCGGCGGCGACCGTACGGAAACAACAGCCTTCGCCGTCTGGTTCCGGTGATCGCCCTCGTCTGCGGCGGTATCCTTGTTTTCTTAGCTCTCGTATCATTTCTCATGCCTCCTCCCGTTGATACCGATCACCTCCGTTCCCGCAACAACCACGTTGTACCGGTGATCTCTCTCTCTCTCTCTCTCTCTCTCTTTGTGTGGATATCTCGCGTTTTTTTTTGGAAGTTTTAGTCACAATCTGTTTTGCTCGTTCAGTTCGGCACTGGCGGCGGCGAGGGTTCGAATGGAGCCTTGAAGTTAGGTGTTCCGGTGAGGGTGTTTACTTTTCTTTCTTTCTTTCTTTCTTTTTCTCAAATTTTTAAATCAGTTAGTCCGTGGATCCGTTCTTGCTTTACTTGTTTCATTGTTTGGGCTGTAGGTGGCGGTGGAAGATGGAAGAATCATGATCTGTGGAGTTCGAGATTTTAATTCTACCATGGATGCGTGTGCGACCCAAAATTTGGAAGTATGTATTTGTTTATTGACTCTCTCTGTGATTTTTCTTCCGTGCATTTTTTTAATGATGCCTTGATTTTGCGGTGTAGTCTATTTAAAGATACTTGGATTAGGAATTTTCATTTCCCAGTTTCTGATTACTGAATGGATTTTTCACTATTAATCTTCAGGTTGTTATTTAGTGTTTTCAATCCGTTTCTGGCAAATCTTGAAAGAGACAAGAATACACTTATCTTCAAATGCTTCCACTCCATTCATGTTGTTTCCAAGGTTTTTTGTTGTTTGGTTTTGTAATGTGTCAGAATCATTATATTTTTCTGCACCTGCAATGTGTTTTCGGTTAATTTAAATCTTGGTTTAAGGATGTTTTTCATGTTACAGAAGCTGAAGATATTACTGTTCCCAATCGATTCTTGATGATTGCGACTAGTGGAGGCTTAAATCAACAAAGAACTGGGGTAATTCTTGTAGCATTCATAGTATATATGAGTTAAAATTTATCAAGTTTACATCCTTATCTATTAAAAAAAAAAAAAAAGGAAAAAAGGCTTTTCGATGCAGAACTCAACATGAATTGCACTATAACCTTCATGAGTCAAATTGAAGGCTTATTCTAGTTCTGTATAGAGTCAATTAGAGATGTGTTTTGTTTATTTATATTACAACAAACTAATATAGTAGTGTTGAAGTATTGAATCAAGGTTGTAAAACAATGAATGATGGAGTAAATTGTTAGTTATTAAGTAAAATATAGTTCAAATAGACGCAACTGTTCACGACTTCATCACCTTTTGTTTCTTTCTGCAAATTTTCTCATTTTATTAACTGTCCATGCATAAAAAGATGTCCTGTGCATATTCTTTCTCGATTTCTTCTACGTTATGATTTGCCGCTAAAATGCCGTCTTTAGTTTAACAGTTTTAACTAAATCTAATATTTTCATTGCAAAATGATACAACTCTCATTTACATTTTGCATATGTCACTCTATCTTTCTAAATTGTTTCTTCTCAAAACTCACAGAATTAAGTGAAAGATAGTGTATTCTTGTTTTACCTTTTCTATATGGAATGTTTTATCATATTATTAGGGTCAGTTGCCCAGGCTGAACTTATTATACCTGCCATTTTCAGATAACGGATGCTGTTGTTGCTGCCCGTATTTTGAATGCTACTCTTGTCGTTCCAAAACTGGATCAGAAGTCCTTTTGGAAGGATTCTAGGTTAGTCATTGAATGAGCATATGCGTTGTGCTACCTTTTGCAATCTATATATTATTGTTGGTCTTTAGTATTCAAATCTTAAAGAGCATCTTGCTGTGATATCAGATAACAAATTTGTTACTCTGTCTTCTGCAGTGATTTCTCAGATATCTTTGATGTTGATTGGTTTATTAAGTATCTAGCAAAAGATATAAAAATCATAAAGCAGCTTCCTGAAAAGAAAGGGAAATCTTGGACTCCTTATACCATGCGTGTTCCAAGGAAGTGTAGTGAAAGATGTTATGAAAGCCGTGTGCGACCTGTTTTTTCAAAAAGGCATGTAAGTCTTTGGTTCTCGAAAAGCTATTTGTTTTTCAGTTTATGTATTCTCTTGTTTCTTTCTATGGATTGCATGTTGATCTTTTAATTTTTGGGGTTTTCCATCTGTAGGCTACTACTTATTTTTATCATGTCTTCTTGCTAGGAACACTAGATGTTTCTCTCTCAACCCATAGTTTACTTGAACATAGCTTAACTTGTTGGTTTCACAATGGAACCTTTTTTTTTGTTGATATAATAGAACTTAATGGTAGACCAGGATCCTTGCCTGTAAAATCGTTAGCTGTTATATTTTATGAACCCTATTTTAAGAAATATTCAACATCGGCCTCAAGCAAGTCTGGCTAGGCCATTTTCGGAGATAGGGTCAATTTGAACTAATGCTGGGGTCAGGCATGGGTTAAGCCTGATTTACAGCCTTAAATGAAACGGAAATATCCCATTGCAGTGGTAACATATCATCACAGTCTATGTATACTTCCTGTATACTTTGTAGCTCTTTTGTTGCTGCTTATCTATTAAAAAAAAAAACATATCATCACAGTCTATCTCTGTTTGTTCTGAAGAATCGTCCATTTGTTTTGCATGCGCTGATATGAGATATATGAATAAACTCAGCCCTTATAATGACATTAATGTTTGGACCCTTCCTTTTTAGCTTAGGGATATAAATAACGTTGGATTCCTTTGTGATGTTAAAAGCTATACCTTGATATTGTGAAGGGACTAACTATCGTATTAGTTGTTCATTTGTGCCCATTTTCCATTTTTAGCAATATCTTAAAATTATATCCACTGGGTGTAAAAGTAATGATATTGTCTTGAAATCCATGACCAATACAACATCAGGGTATCATCTCAGAATTTTGTTTTCTTTTGGAAAAAGGGATTGCATATATTTTTTTAATTGGCAATAAGAAATTTTAAGAAGTGCCAATCGAGAAGAAAGAAAGAAAGGAGAGGGAGTGGTGAGGGAGCAGCACCCATTACAGGGGAAGGTTATAAATTTTTATTTCCCATCACAATTTCATCTCTGATATTCATCCAGTTGTATCAAACTTCTCTGGTAGTTTGCTCTTGTTAATAATCATGATAATTGTATTTGGATTGTTCAAGACAGCATATATGTTATTGTCGAAGTTCATCCAATACAAAATTTGTGAATATAATATATAAGCTCACCAGTATCCATGTTTATCTTAAAAGAGTGTTTATGTTTATCTAAATCAATGTTTTTGTGCAAATGATACAACCTTATGAGTTTTGTGTGTGTATTTCTTGATGTTTCATTTATTTCATCTGTGATCTCATGTTTTCTTATCAATTTGTAAAGATTCAATTTTCTTTTATTGTATTTCAAAATTGATGTTGATCCCTATCAATCGAAGCATTATTTTGGGATATCAACATATTCATCAACAATTTTAGTCAATCTTAAGTTGTATGGACTACTCTATACTATGATCAGTTTTCCAACTTCACCTTCAATTAAATTTGAAATTTTCCAATATTCACAATTATTCTTTTCTTTCATTGACAGATTGTTCGGCTCACCAAGTTTGATTATAGACTTGCAAATAGGTTGGGCACAGATCTACAGAAGCTAAGATGTAGAGTAAACTACCATGCTTTAAGGTTCACTGATCCTATACTTGACATGGGCCGAGAATTAGTCCGGCGAATGAGGATAAGAAGCAAGCATTATATTGCCTTGCACCTGAGGTAGTATGGTGACACTTTTTAGAACTCTTAATTTGATTAAAGCTCCTAGTTGGCACTTCTCTATTCACATGTTGACATCATCTTGTATCATTGGATTTATAGAAGAACTATATTTGTTACTTGCTCTTTTGGTGAAGCCCTTTTTGTTGAATGCTTGTATGGATGTTTGCAATCAGTTGGCTGTGACACCCCTATCCCGGGGGGTCCTGTTGACAACCCGTCGACCAGCCGGAATGTGGATGTCGGGTAGCCGTGGCGCGCGTCGTGCACTTGGGATGGCGGTTGCGAGGTCGGGCGGTCTCCTTTGTACGGGGGGCTGCACCCCGAATCTGGCTATCTGATTACGGCCCAATGACATGGCTAATATTGCTCTGACCGGCCAGTCCCAGGATTCTGCAGTCTGATAAAAATGGCCCGGTATGGCCCCATTTAGCTATACTCGAACATATAAACACATGACTATAAAACCCTTAGTCCATAAGGTTAATTATCTACTCTTATACAAATAAACCCCATATATATTTACAAAATATATATGTTAAAGCCCACAAATCAAACTTTCTTATAATCTCGACTCAGGAGCGTAGATCAGCAGTAACTATCTTTTGAAATGTGGTCCCACGGCCGAGGTGAGGCATTGTCAGTAGTGATCTCACAAGGGCTACTCACGCCACAAAGATGCGGCATGCAATGGTCGCCTGATCTAACACACATCAGTTCACAGCTTATACACATGTCTACTGAATGTCTACGTGCATGAATGAGACTCGACTCTGCATGTGCCCCATGTACGGGCCCTCGTCGGCTCCATCCTCAATTGTCATTGAGTAATATCGAGTACTCAATTTCGTCTACGCCATCATAGTGCGAATGTGACAGCCGTCATGGTATTACCAATGACCCATGTATCGAGCCCTCCATAGGCTCCATTACCTAATGCAAGTGCCAATGGGCAACAAATCCGAAGTCAATCATTCACATCGCATGGCAGAAATTACATGTGATAAGCAACGTAGATGTGTCTTCTTTGGGCTGCTCGACTTTTCGGATCTTGCGGTCTGCTACGCTTTGCGTGTTCGGGAACTTTAGCGCGAGGTTAACGGTCCCTTCTTTCTGCATGACACACATTATTTATGTTTTTATGTTTTAAGCAGTGAGACATCTATTGGACGTCCTCAGTCACGAGCTCACTACCATTCATCAACACTGTTGATGAATGACCATGGCATCCATGCACACACCCAATATGTTGATGTCCTGTGCATATACAATGCTAATGTCCTTTGCAAATTCTCATGTTACATGTATGATGCACACTACATGGAACATTCTAATCAATTGTACTTCATGTCAAGTACCATGCAACATATATTGCAAGCATATAAGTTCCATACATTTCATGTCAATCTTTATAGATATCGTAGTATCATGCATATTAGTCATCAATACATGACTAAACAAGTAATCCTCTTCTTGATAACTCATATGAAATCCATGTCTATTAGCCTACAACATGCCATCTGATAGTTATGTCAACAAACTATTCACATTGTCTGACAAATAACACGCACATTTGGTGCAAAACATAAATTTTCAGCAAGGTTGTGGACACCCATTACCTTCCACAGACACATTGAAAGAATCTTGACTTAATTGACTTTCCATAGAGTTTAAGAACACCCCTATGGTCTTCTGAAGTTGGAGGCAAACAAAACAGGAAATGACTCTTGTGTTCCACCTGCACACTTGGTACAAACACCAAATTTCAGCAAGGTTGTGGATACCAATTACCCTCCATAGGCATATGGCTATGTTCTTGACTCAATGAGCTTTCCATAGAGTCCGAGAACACACGGCAGCGGATTCGGACAAAGGCGTTATGGCCTTTTCATTTCAAAGCGGTCGGTTTACTGCGCTGCGGGAAGCAGTTTGTGATACCCGATTTCGGGGTCTTAATCCATAATTTGACCTTGGTTCTTTGTCTTTCATTTGAATACTCACGGTTCTTGGGTTCTTCTCCAAAGCTGGAATCACCGTCGGATCATTTGGCTTCAGATATCTGCAGCGCGGACTACTTAGTTTTCAAGCGGAACGGCGTAGAACATAGCTCCCCATTTGAATGCATTTAAGGTCGAGGGTGAATTTGGATGAAGCTGACTGAGGAAATATGTTATCCTATAAGTCTGGATTTAGACAACGATTGGAATCACTCGAATTCGGATGGTGATGGCGGTGTATTGAAGCTTCAGTCACAAGGTCTGTGAAACGGGCTAACGCGAGAACGTAGGCTGCTTTGAATGCGTTTAGAGGTTCAAAGGGGGTCGAGAGTGGATAGACTGACTGAGGAGATATATTAAGTATAAATTTAGTTTATCGAATATTGAAATCGGCTTAATTCGGATGAGAGATGACCAAGTTATGGCCAAAACACAGTCATGGGGTCGGAGGAAAAAAATTGGATAGCATTCTCCACTTTGACACACACACACACACATGCCCTTAGATAGAAATTAAATGATGGACCAAAAATCCTGCACAGTTTGCGTGATTTCTGGGACACCGTTTTCTTGGTTTCGGGTAAAGAAACCGAACGCCCAGATCTTGGCAAAATCACCTTGATTAGAATTGCCACACGTAACTCGTCAGCGTAGAAGCGGCTTTAGCTTTCTCGACTGCGAGGATCGTCGGCAAAACTTGGAGTAAATCGTCGGAGAAGCTTGCTTTTTTTCTCCCTCCTCTCTCTCTCTCTCTCTCTCTCTATAACGTTTGGTGCTAGACCAAATTGTGCGATCTTTTCTTGATTTTAGATATTTCTTGATATTTATACATGAGACACGTGGCTCACATGAGCCCGCATTCATCCCGCAGCTCCATGTCAGTTTCGTCTTTGGAAACAATGTGCCGTCCGGGTTTTAGTTCTATTTATCTTAAATGAACATTAACAAATATTTGATATTTTGATTTTTTAAAAATCTACGTTTCAAGTCAGCATTCAGCCTTTTATGCATTACCTCGAAGTGTAAAAATCCGTTTGAATTCGAGAATTCGGCTTGAGTGGCCCAGATTTCGCGAGACAATTCTAGCGGTGAAATCCGTTTTGTCATCCGAATGCGAAAGAAGTCAGGCAAAATTGGCATTTGCCCTTCCTAACAAAATTTCAAATTTCTAGGTTTTCCAAGTCTTACCTTTGTGGCCTCTCAAACCGAACATTAAATTTACACTCTTCAGTGATTTTCCTAGCATACTTTGAAGGGGTAAACAACAGTGTGGCTCTCAGAGTGAAGAAAAAACAAATCTGATGTGAGGTTGAGTGCTTATGAATCATATGGTGCAAGAAGCTGCTTTGCAACCGAACTTTTATGGGCATATAGACACTATATCAGAAAAGTTTTTTTCTCTTTATTTATTTATTTTTTATTTTCATAGCCAATGAGATCATAATAGGAAAGTTTGTGCTTGTTTTATCATAATGAACAAGTCATTGCTATATGCTTTTAATATTCTAGAAACTGCCAGTTATGAGAATGTGAGAAATTTTATGCCATCAGATGATCTATGCGTCACAGGTTTTGAACCGATAATAGCACATTCTCAGGATGCTACTATGAGTGGGGAAAAGGAAAGGAAGAGCTGGGTGTCTGAAAGAGGTGGAAAACTTTATGCATGTTGTGAAGATGATCTCCTTTATGCTACTTTTTTTTCCTCCTTTTTCCTTCTTTTAAGGTAAGAAACGATACTGGAAATAATTTTTTTCTTTGGTTGAAAATAGTTAATATTGATTACTATGCTCCATTTCTACAAGCTCTTACATGTATTTCTTGTTGTTTTTTATTAATTGGATTGTACCTTGTAATGCACAATATGCAATACCAAAAATATGGATACTAGTAATGCATCATTTGACAACTTTTCTTTCAAACCTCACGTAATGCAAACACATTATACATGCAAACACATTATACAGCTAATATAGCGAGGATCCATCCAGAAATATTTATAGTCTCTTACCATATGGTGAACTTCGTCTCCATTTGGTTCAATCCGGATCCTACTTCAAAATAGCCTACTCAAGAGATAATGTGCATACATAATAATCATTTATATTTGATTGATTTGCAGACGAGCAACCCGGACAGGGAAAGGAGGCATGGAAAATGCCCGCTCACTCCAGAAGAAGTCAATTCAATACTGAGAGCACTTGGATATAGCGCGATGTTCATATCTATGTGGCATCTGGCGAAGTGTATGGAGGAAGGAGACATTTAGCACCTCTGAAGGCACTCTTCCCGAATTTCTACTCAAAAGACACTATAGCCATGAAAGAGGAACTCGAACCGTATGCTGCATTTTCATCTCGCATGGCTGCACTTGACTTCATAGTTTGTGATGAAAGCGATGTATTTGTTACCAACAATAATGGTAACATGGCTAAAATATTAGCTGGGCGAAGGTATGCATGCAACTTATTTTTTCCTCTTATATATTTTTTTTAGTTATGTGCTTTCATCTTCGAGTCTTGTCCCAAACTAATACAAATTTAAAAATAAAAATTACCAAAATAGTTTAAGAAAAAGCATTAATCTTCCAAGTAGTCTTGTCTGAGTACGTTAATTGTAGCTAATAACGTAGACTAGCTTAAAAATTTTAATGTTGTAGTAGTGCTTGCAGCATTAACTTAAAAAATTTTCAATGCCATGGCCAGTGACTACGATATTGCTGATGTTTATGTCGACGTGGCCGAGACGCGCCGTGCATTATTTTGGTTTTTAACCTATATCTGTAATTAAAACCTTCATCTTCAACCTTGTCAAGGAAAAGAGTTCAAAACTGTGTATGAACTTTGGAGCTTCTTTTTCACTGCAGGAGATATTCTGGACACAAGCCTACCATTCGCCCGAATGCCAAAAAACTCTATCGGTTATTCCTGAACAAAGGTAACACAAGTTGGGAAGCGTTTACCTCTAAAGTCCGTACTTATCAGAGAGGCTTCATGGGGGAGCCGAATGAGGTGAGGCCAGGCAGAGGCGAGTTTCACGAGAACCCATCCTCCTGCATATGCGAAGAGCCTGGGGCGGCTAACGCGAAGAGAGATCAGGGTTCTCAGAAATCTGGGAGGGAGGATAGTGATGCCACGAGAAAAGATGATCAGAATATGGATGATGAGCTAGAATGGATGGATCCGGATGATGATGATGAAGAAGAAGACGATGATCAAACTGGTGTTCAGGAGACTGGCTTAGCGAATGGGTCGGATTTGGATTACAGTGTTCCCGGAACTGAGGAGCAGCCTGAGTTGGAAGAGATGCTTTCAGACTAAAAGGGATTATATATTCATTCGTTCATTCATGGGCCTTTCATCTCTGGAACACACTAATGCCACCACGTTTGTTTGTTAAATTTTGACCCCTGCTGGAACAACCGGTCACCTCCAATCCAACCAAAAACCCTTTCATGGGGGTAATTTTGCCGGTAGCCTAACCCTCTCCTCTGTATATAAAATCCAATTGATAGTCGTATAGTTTCATCCAATTTTGTGAATGCCTCCATCCATTCTTCGGATAATGCTGCAGCATGGAATATAACTGTCAAAGATAACATGTTCCATTAACTACAGTCCCTTATTGATTATGTTTTAAGCTTGGAGCTACAGTTTTAAACAACTCGGTATTTTTTTGTTTTAAAAATGGCTATTCTAAGGCAAAACTCAACAAACAAACGGGACACCTAAATGTTGTAGGCCCAAAAGGGTCGACCAGATTCACATCATTAGGAAGTTATAACAGCTGAAGGACGTTTTACAAAATAAACTTAACACGTGATGACCATCTTCATCATGAAATAAATATATAAACCTCTCAATATTCAACCACAACCCATATGAATAACATCGTATAAACAAATCAGAAGCACAAACAAACTGGGAGGAAACCGAAAAGGCGTAAACTGTCAATATTCAAAAAAGAATGAATAAAATGAAGCAAGAGAAGATACGTCGATCATATTTATTGGTCCATCCAACCATACCGCTCTTCTTCATTGAGAAGATGATGATGCAGGGGAGGTGTTGTCTGGTGGTGAGTCATCATCATCGGCTGGAGCTGGAGCTGCTGCTGAAGAAGAAGAAGAAGAAGAAGAAGAAGAAGAAGAAGATGCCCCAAAGTCGAGATTAGGGTATACACCAGGCGGCCTCTCTTGAGGTTCTATTGATAGTAACTGGCTTGAATCACCCACAACGTCTGCCCATCCGTAATGTGAGGTTCGCCCTTCCCCATTTCCCATCAAAATCAAAACTCCCGTTTCGTCAAAATTATTATAAGCTATCATCCTCCATATTACAACCAAAATTTTTTAAGTTATATTTGGTTTTCCAAAAATATAAGAGAATTTGCTTCATTCCCTCAAAATATTGAGAAAATAAAAATTGAAAACAAATAAGAAATTTTGAATTATTCATAAAAATTTAAATTAAAACAAATATATATATATATATATATATATATATATATATATATATATATATATATATATATATATATATATATATATATATATATATATATCTACAGCATCTTAGATTTATGTGGTAGAGCATTAAATTTAAAAAGAAAGGCATAAAAAGGGAAGAGAGAAATTAAATTAGACATTTATTACATTGAAACGAAAGAAGATTGAAAGGAAAGAAGAAATTTGGTTATTCATAAAAAATTTAAATTAAAGTAACAATAAATCTATTCTTATTATATATATATATATATATATATATATATATATATATATATATATATATATATACTATATATATATATATATATATATATATATATTACATTATATGGACTGAAAATATAAAAAAATTCAACTTTTCATTTCTCTTATTTTGCTCTTTAATTTTTAAAAGAAAGCAAAATAATAGGGAAAAAATATTATAATTATTTCCTTAACATTTTCTTTCATATTTTTTTTTCTTATAGAGATCTTTCATGTCATCCAACCCTTAGAAAAATAAATTTTCCATAACATAGACGAAAATGAAAAATGATTTAAAATCAATAAATTGTTTATTTGTTTCAAACTCATTTAATTTAGTTAGCTCCTTGATACAAAGATTAAATATTTTACAAGTATACAAGTTTTTTAACTAATTTAGTTATAACTGATTTTCTTCCAATAAGATAATTATGGATAAGAAAATCATTTTTCTTATCATTTTCTTTGTGTCCTTAATATTTTTTAGAAACAAAACCTAACCTCATGGTCCAGTTCAGCTACACTTTCGAATATGAAAGTATCCTCAGGACAAACACAACAAAGTACTTCAGAAACACCTCAAATTTGTTCTCAAAAATCATCCGACTGTTTTAGAATAAATTTCATAAGAAAATGTTTTAAAATAAAATTAGTCAAAGTAGAAAAAGAGTTTCCGAACAAGTCTTTAACGATTTAATATGGAAACATGCAGCCCATCCATATATATAATTAGGTGCGAGCATTTTTCTTAATACCCAAATAGAGGCTTTTGTTTTTAATATTGTTTGATATGATTAAGTATTTAATTGTCTTTTTAAATCAATCTTTCAAATTTTATCAAAATTTTGAGAACATAAAAATTTTAAAATACATATGCTTTCATTAAATTAGCATGAAACAAATGATTTTTTCATATTTAAATATCTAGTTCTTTCTTTCATAAAAAGCATTAAAAAAAAAAAGTCAAATAGTTAAATATTTTAGGTTTTTTTCATTTAGCCAAAAATTTCAAAAATTCAGTTATAAGTCAGTGAAAAAGTTAAAAAAAACAAACAAACGACACCTTAATCGGAGTAATTAAGAAAGGCATATATCTTACTCATAATAGGTTTCCTCGTCGACGACGATGTCCCAGCTTTCACCTGTTGTGCTCTTGCCATATTTGTGCACCTTACTGATAAGAAAGAAGAAATCAAAAGTTTTCCATATAGCAAATAAACAATTCTGAGCCTGGAGTACTATGCTGGAATATAATAATAGTACTTTGTTTCAAGAAGAACATGATCACATGAATAGAAGTATTACCCATTTCCAAATGTTCTTCTCCCCCATGTCGCCAGCCAGCCTAAAGATGGAACTATTACTTCAATCTCATCCATTACACAAACAAAACAAGAATTGGAAAAACGCAGAGGAAATTATGATCAAATAGTCCAAAAGTGAAATGAGACTTTAGATGCACACCAATTTAATAAAGTATGATCATATTAAGATTAATGAAAAATTCAATGTGACCTTATAAACAATTTTAAGATTCCTAATATTTAAAGAAAAATTCAATGAAAAAAGTAGTGAAATTATATAAATTTGATATATAATTAGAAATCTCGAGAATAAACGTTTTTTAAAATAAGTTATAGTCCATAGTATACTTGCCTCTTATTAGGTGCATGTCTTGGAAGCGGTATATTTAGGAGTGGTTGTACCTTGAGCCCATAATTATTTGAGACACAAGGCACACTTGAGGGGCAGGTTTTTTAAAGTGAGGGGCAGCATATGTCAAACATATATTTTATGATTCTTATGATGATTGTTTCCTATTTTTATAGGACTTTCTCGCATATTCTTGGCTATTTTGGTTGATTTTTTGCTTCTTCTCCTCTTATATAAGGATTATACGGTAGTTGAGAGGGTTCGGGCTTTTTTTGGAGTTAAAATATGGTAGAAATGGGACTAGAGGGGATGAAATCCCAAAAATAGGGATTTATCGCCAAAACGACGTCATTTTGAACCTTCTAGACCCAAAACAGCATCGTTTTAGTGCACCAGACTTTTGATTTTTAAAAAACTCAATGTTCATCTCAAAATGATGCTGTTTTGGATAAGTTATTTGATGTCATTTTGGTAACAAATGCTCGAGGTAAGGCACTACCACAGTGAGTGGTGGCACCTGGGCTTTCAGCAAGCTTGAGGTTTGATAACTATGCTTGAGCCCAGGCGTGCCTTTTAAAACTATGA
This sequence comes from Tetrastigma voinierianum, assembly GCA_016808115.1. Lineage (NCBI taxonomy): Eukaryota > Viridiplantae > Streptophyta > Magnoliopsida > Vitales > Vitaceae > Tetrastigma > Tetrastigma voinierianum. The sequence continues at coordinate 58,042 of JAEQBH010001642.1, forward strand.
TTTTAATAAGTTCACCTTCAACTACAACAAAGGCTCTAAGAATTTGCCAAGCATAGAGAAATGATATAAGTTATATTCTATTGTATGGTTCTGGTCTAACCTATTTGCTTCCCCCTCATGGAACCACCGGAAGCATTATATTCACTTCGACTACCGCAAAAGGCTCTAAGCATCTGAAAAGCACAGAGAAATAATACAAGTTATTCTATTATATGATTCTCGGTTTAACCTAATTGCTCCCCCTGGAACCTCTGAACGGTTTAACCTTTATAAATAGTTTCATTTTTTTTTTCTTTGGAGTTTTCAGCACATTGTACCGAAAAGAAAAAATACACCTGAAATAGATTTTTGTAAATCATGACTCGAGGGATCCTAGTCTAAGGCCTCTGTATATGGACACTGATTGCTTTGTAGTATGTTAAAGAATTAACTTCATCAAGAACCGATGAATAGTTCAATAACATGTTCAAAATGTGCAAAAGGCAGGTCAAAGAGATAGATTCAATTATATTTCATTAATAGTTGCAGGGAATAGACATACGATCACCACTGGGAGAGAGATGCCAGGTCTCCCCTTGACGGGAACCTATGCCAGCGAAGAATTTCTCCTCCCACTTGTCTCCCCATTTTGTTCCCAGTTCAGTCTCAGCCCATTTATCTGTCCTGAGGAAAGGATAAATTTAGACAACACAGAGCAGGATCTCTCTTTTTTTTTTTTTGATAGGTAATTTTTTTTCTTTTGCCCATACTAGGACTTAAAACCTGGAACCCCAGCCCAATTTCTTGTTTTTCTATTTATTCTTTTCATTTTCCTGTTCCTTTTTTTCCTTTATCGACCCTTGAAAGCTAAAAAGGATCTTATAAGAGGAAAAGACAAGTAGAGGAGCAACAAAATTTATTTTTTATACACAGTATTAAACAACAAGAGAGGAAGATGGAATGCAGAAAGGCAGTTTATGATATATTTTTGTAGAAGAATAGAACAACTTTGTGCTGAGCATATTGAATTTAAAAGTAGTTTGGAAGGTAATTAGAGAAAACCATTTTAGAACAGATCCTCTTCCATCGTAGTTCTCTCCCCATCTCTCCCACCATGATTGTTCATTCAGTCTGCCATACTTATGTGCTCCTTTCTCAGTCGAGCCTTTAGCATCGTATTTCTCCCACCTAAATAAAACAAATAAAGGTATACATTATCAGATACGAACTCAATAGGTTTCTATTGCTAATGAAATAAAAATAAAGCTATGGGACGTTGAATGATTTTCTTACCACTTCTCATACCACCCAGCATTTTCGGTGCCTGATTTTGCTTGTTTCTGTGCACTCCTCTCTATCCGAGCTAGATTACTACAAAATTTAAACAAATGGTATCGTGGAATCCACAATTAACATAAATTGTCACCATGCAAAACTAAAAAACCCTAATTTGTATGTACAGTGCTGGTTGCAAAAATCAGAAGTTATCTTTAAGTGCAGTAGACAGTAATACAGATAAGACCTCCATTCATCTTGATGAAAGCTTCTTATATGTTTCCCACCATGAATCCCCTTCAGCATTCCTTCCAGATTTCTCCACACCTATGAAATAAATTTGACTTGTACTTATATTTACAAAAATGATATCTTTGGATTGTTATTATGAACACATAAGGCACCTATCAAAGGGGAGGAAAGGAGGGAGTGTAGCTATGCCAAAGATCATTCCATGCTATGTTTAAGATGTTGGAAGAATGTAATCAATAATCAACAGGGAGTTCAAGATAACAGGTTATTGGATGGGTTGACCATTTGCATGGTAGTGTCGTCAATAGCTCACTAGAACAGTAGATTTACCTCGAGAAAAGATGTAAGCAAAAGAAGTAATTACTACAATGAAGCTAAAAATCAGTCAACAAAGATTCTATCTGATAAAGTCTATTTATGTAATTTCCAGCATTTTTTTGCACAATAACAAGGAAAGCAATATACCTAGCTCTTTGTATCCCGTCCAGTCACTTTTCTCCCACCACTGTAAAGGAGATCAATAAAGCCAATTAATGCATCCACCTGGGATGATACTTAATGGGTTATAAAAACAATGTTTAAGTACACCAACTGCTAAATATCATGACAGTTTACTAAAAATATTATATGTCATCCTAAACCATTAGGATTGCATTGCCTTTTTCATTGCTTGCAAGCTTTCAAACTTGACCTTGACACCTCTCTTTTGCCTTTTACACCCAGACTTCAAAATATTAAGAAGTGCATACATTGATCAATGAAATAATCAGCATTCAGGATTCATGCATAGGGGTCCAATCTGCCAGAATACTTGGGCACATTTTAACCAACTGGTGGAACCTTCGACAAACAGATCATTCAACAAATTTAAGTTAATCTTTGAAGATTTATTCTATCGACATAATGCACCGAACAAAGAAAATATATTGAAGAAATAAGTAGGTTCATAAGCTAAAGAACATTAGTCTAACAAAACACTTTGAAAAACACAAAAACAATCAAACATGCAAGTAACTACTGGCAGACACTAATTATTCCTGTTATTAAGGTTTTAAGTGTCCCTCTGCAACAGAATTTATACATTTGTAACAGATTCATGCAATAGAGAGGCTATGGTACCCAAAAGCTGTGATAAGACTTGGTTGACCAGCAATGATGATTTGCAGCCTGAGATAACTCAAAGCTTTAGCTTCATAAAGGTTATGTAGGATATACATCATCCAATTAAACATTAAGAATTTAGAGAACCATATTAAGGCATTTAGGTCCAAACTAAAATATGTTGAAGTTGAAGGAAAATGTGTATGAGAATGCCCTGAACTTGCTTGCCACTTACATTTGTAACTATGTATGTTTTACTGATGTAGTTTTAAAGAAGTTTTCCTCTAATACACTTCCTAAATATTATTCACTTTCTTTTTTCTTAATGTTATACATGTTTAATCTAGGGGGTGAGCGCATAAGCATTTCAGAAAGTAGATACTAAAATCTAGGATTCCTAAGGTAAATACTTTAAGGGGACCAAAAATCCCAATGTCCATAAGAATGAAACCGGATTTCCTCCCAACTTTAACTTAGTTTTTGATAGGCCAGAATTTTAATATAAATAATGTATTTATTAGAAAATGACTGGAATGCTAATATAAAGTAGTAAAGAACATATTTTCCAACTAGAAATCCCTCTTAGAAACTCAAACAACTCTATAAATGCGTCTTGAAATTTTAACATGATCAATGAGATATTTCTCCGAAAGGGTCCAATAGTTTACTTTGTGAATCCCCAAATGTTCTACTGGTTTGGGGATTTTTAGTCATAAATGTAAAGAACATTGTCGTCAATGTGGAAATAATGTCAAAGGAGTAACTGATACCATTCTCATTACAGGATTAATTTACTGAGAGTTGCTTTCAATTTGCCTCAGTCCCAGATCATCAATACTCATTACATTTAAAATATTGTTTGACAAAATGATGTTTTTTAATCAGAGATGAGAAAATATATGATATAATTGATAAGATAAAATGATACAATGAAAAAATGATTATACCGTTTCTTTCCATTCTGAGGAACCATCGTAGCTTTGACCACCCATCCGTGTCCATCGATCTGCAACCATTTTCACGAGGTCCTCCCACTCTCTCATTAAGTACTTCCATCTTCATTAGTGCGGATATTGATATTTTCACTTAATAAGCTGATGCCCCAATCCTTTTCATTTGCAATACCAGTGTCTGAGGTGAAGGAACCAGCAAATAAAATGTGTTATTAGGCGCAACATTTAGATGACAACATAGGCCATAAATCAGAAGCTAGAAACGCTGGAACTCAAATCATAAATATTTCTAATATGGACTAGTTACAATGCATTCAGAAATTAAAATGGCAAGGTCACCATAGATTACCTCTTTTGGGTGGAGTATCACGGGACTGTGGACCAGAATTTCTTGGAGTGCAGCGGGGATAGAACTTTTCTTGTTTGGAAACAAAATGAGACCTGCAGGAATCAAAAGGCAAATGAGCCTTACAAACTAAAGAACAGATTCTGTATCATTAGGAAGCAGCTTAGTTGACCATAATGATCTTAGTTATTCACAAATTCCAGATATAAAATTATTCATCGAGTCTACTGTTGGTTTGCTGAATGATTTTTTCCATACCACCATTTACCTTTAGAGTGACATTCATATTAGCTTTTTATGTTTTATCCACAGACCTAGTTGCTGATGACATAAATTGTATATGGTAATCAGTTCACCATGTCAATTACCACTGTGGATCAAGCTGCAGAAAAAAAACATCCAGATCCAGTGGTTCAATGCAACTTATACGCTCATGGCATTCTGAGCTAAGTTTGCTACCTTCACTATGTCCATGTGTTTTGATAACATTGGGGCCGGTAATATGCATTGATCCTGGAGTCTTTCATATGGCACTGAAGGACATGTATCTGTTCATCTTTCATAGGATTTCTTATAGCACTGAAACATCTTGAAAGTTCAGAAGTCTCACATGAGTTCTTAAGCAGTCAAGTAGTCCAAGCAGGCGTACATAACTAATACAGAGCCTAACTATAACTCTAGCTCATGGATGATGAATCTTCCATTGACTCCTGAACCATCTAAACGAATTGCTTTCCAAAATCAATCAGCTCCCTTAATTTCATCACCCATGAGAGCCACTAGTGAAACTTCCTAGAATGTTTCGTTGGCTTAATTTATTTTCAAAATTTCAACATTTTGCTAAAAAATTGCTAAAAAGAAGAAATCCATATATGAATTGCTAAAAAAATTGTTCCAAAGAATGTATCCCATTTATAGAGCATGTTCCAGTCTCGTCCCTCCAGTTCCCCAAAACGAAAGACATTGTAGAAAAGGAACGAGAAGAAAAGAAAAAAAACGAAGAAGAACAATAAATAGAACACAGAAAAAGAAGTTCGTAAGATCGGAACTCACTGAGGCGAGGCAAAAGACATTGAAGGCATAGCCTGGATTCGAACTCTATTCGAACTCTTCTTCGAATCAAACCGCCATTCTTCAGCCTTCTCCACACTCTTCCCGGAGCCAGTACTTCCAGAACAGCAGCATCTGGTTCTTCTACTCAGCCGCACTCGATCCCCACCAACGGAAAAACTCCTCCTACTCTTCCTGAACTCGATTCCACGCGATTCCAGAGCGAAACGGAGTGGCAAAGCCTCTGGAACTAGCGGCCATTATTTACGGAAGTACCATTCACAAACCCTAGGTCTCCGGGAGACAGAGAATGTAGAGGAGAGAGTACAGTCTCACTACCTTTGATTGATTGCTCTGATAGAAGAAGAACAAAGAGGAGTAGAAAATGGATGTTATCAGCCAATGGTATCAGAGAAGAAGTATCATAATACCCTGTGAATCTTTTGTGCTGACAGTCGACGGAGAGAGAGAGAGAGAGATGCGTATGTGGAAATGTGATCCGATCGGTGGCTATGGCTTTAACCTTTCTGGCCAGGCTGGGTATGTAATCATACACGTGAGCATCTGGGTCCCACTTGATATCCTATATTCCACGTGTCAATTTCTCGACCGTTAGTTTATAAATTCTGGAAATTGTTTGATTCAAAATAAATAAAATAAAAAAATTCGGAAATTGCCTAAGTTTTATGGTGGTGGCCGCCGGATTACACGAGATAATCGATAATCATGGAATAAGATTATGCTAATTTTGTGCTTATTATATTTTTATTTATCACTTCTCGAATTTTCCACTGCCACGTGTTCGTTCGTGAATGGTCAACTCTTTTATCACCTATTTTTTTTAAGTATAATAATAATAATAATTATTATTATTATTATTTTATCAGACAACAAATATAATATAATCATAATTACTTAAATTAATAATATCAAATGATCACCCGTGCTTATCAGTTATCAGTTATAAGCATACGCAAGGAATAAAACCGTTCCATAAGTCATGGGTCAGACCAATGGAAAATGAAAAACAAGCTGACCTAGGACCTTCTTTTTATTTTTTTAATCAAGTACTTTTTTACTACATAATAACTATCCCTGAAATCGATAAATAATGATAATAATATACAATATATTGTCTCACTTTAAACTTCTAATTTAAACATTTTTATTTAGAACTTTATTGGAAGCTTTTCTCTTCTTTTTTTTCTTTTTTTTTTTAAGTTGGAAAATTTTCTTTAAAACCTCACTGAATTTTTTTTTCTTTACAAACTTGTTTATTTTTTTCTCAATAGTTTTCCTGTTTTCCAAGTCTTTTTTGTATATCAAGTAAATTTTCTATAAAACGTTAATTTGTTTATAAATGATTATTTTGATAACATGAATTATTATTCTACAGGTTACAATAACGCATCATATATATGGGTTTTGGAAGAGGAATTAAAAGTATAGTTTTCTTCTTTAATTATCTATATTATCTTTTTTACTGCTTTTTTATCTTAATAGCGTGCTCGTGAGCTCGAATAATCGCAAAGTCGGAAAGTTAGTAGGGAGCTGGGCTGCCGAGACGATATTATAATCGTAAAGCAAGAAAGATACGTTTTAAATTTCATAGTCTTTTCCAATTTCATTTATGCGAGAATTTTTTCAAACTTCAATTTTAGAGTTAAAAAAGCGCAAAAAGGCGAACTCTGTTATAAAAGCCAGGCAAACTACGTTTGAAATATTCAAGTCGATGGCGAGATGAAGAATAATTATTTTAACTAAGTCGAAGCTGAAGTCTGCGTTTAAGATATTGTGCAAAGCTTGAATAAGAAGAAGAAAAAAAAAAAAAAAAAAAATTGATGCCGCCCGATATTTCGAAAATTATTATCTTGGATCTTGAATCTTTATGTGAATCTTCCAAACGTAATCAAATGAGGAAATACCCCGCGTCACTCTTGGATATATTCAAGATATATAATATTCCTTCGCGTCATATTGATGAAGGCACGAAAAATGAATATCCATGATTGAAGGATCAGTGATCCTGTGAATGAGTTTAACGATATGATCGTGGCATCAATTATTCTATAATTCTTGGAAGCCAGAGTAATTATAATCGGTCTCAAAACAAAACAGTATCAACAACGAAGTTGAATCGTTCGAAAAATTATCTGCGGAAAGCGAAACGGAGGATCACGTAACAAAAGGTTTATGAGATTGAATATTCTGGATGGAATAAAAGGTCATTTGGTCTCGTGCACGTAAATGCGGCCGAGCATTTAGTTGACCTTTGCTCGGGCTTCCATGAAAGGAAAGATAAGAAATTGAAACAAATTTTATAGACGGAAAAGACACTATGGATCTTGATGATCCTTTCTTTGATAATGATGGTGCAGTACCTTTGAAACATTTTGATGTTTCTGAATTTTTTGAAGATCTAAGTGGAAAAAATGACCATTTGATTAGGGATGGCAATGTGTATTATGATTGCGACATAGGATTATCCTGTTACTTTTTTTTTTTTTTTTATGTTATTTTCTTTTCCATACAGTTATCTATAATGCGAACTTTGATTTTCTATTTAAATTTCGTTTTTTATTTTGAAGATATATGGATCCCTCCTCATAATTGATCAATTATATGCCATCTGTTGGTGATGCATATCTTTTTTACTGTGACACAACCCACACGATCTTGTGTGATAAGAAATATTTTTCAAACTTCACATTAGCTCAATCTAATGTTCATACTATCTCAAGTCTTATTAATCTTATTAAAGGCTCCGGCAAAGCCACCATTATTCTACCGAAAGGCACTAAATTTACCAGATTAGATATTTTTATTAATAAATATAGCAGTAGAAATTTACTCGATTTCAAAGATATTAGCAAATGGATATCATATTGAAGCTATGAATCATGATGCAAATGATGTTACTCATTATTCTATTATTATAGATAAAAATATATTAAACATTGTCTTTTATCTTGTGTTTATATTGAAACTGACTATTATATCTGTGAGATCTTATCTTTGTCATAGGCGGGAAGTTCAATGACTGAATGCATTTTTACTTTGGCATGAACGACTTGGGCATCCCGGAATTTATGATCTGTGTATGGTTAAAATTAATGGGCGTAACAACCTGTGAACAAATTTAATGCAGATGGGTTATACTTGTCTTGCTTGTTATAAGGAAAATTAATTAGAACATTTTACAAAGGTTACATTTGGATCTCCCGCTTTTTCTCTAACGTATTCAAGGGATATTTGTGGGCCTATTCACCCCTTATAGTGGATCTTTCGTTATTTTGTGGTTATTAATTAATTACTCCATTGCCATGTATGCCTTAACTACAGTAGAAATATTGCCTTTCTTTAGATTATTGGCTCAAATAATTCGACATAGCACAGTTACGATCATCTATCAAGACAATTCGTCTTAGTGTCTTTGTCGAGTTTAAATCTAAACATTGCACGATTATTGTAATACATTGGTATAGATATTTACGACATCTGTTATTATATTCATTCTCAGAATGGTTGAAACAGATCTTTATCAACGTTTTACAATTGATTGATATACCATTACTAAGAAAACCCAAATTGTCTTCCTTGACCTTGGGGACATGCTATTATATATTACCATTAAATTATGCCAGTCTCGACGATCCGATTTATCACTTTATTCTGACTTGCTAAAGGTTATCAACCTATTTACATTCACGAGTTTTGATTCGATTGTTTAATATTACAATTGCCCATGTTCAAAGTTGGATCATAATCTTATGTAGTATTTATGACTCAATGCATAAATTATGATTATCTTTCAGGAGCCTCTTAGGAAGTTTTTCTTGCTAGATTTGAATTGTCACTGAAATAATCTTTCATGATGGGAGATAAATATTCTGAAAGAATGACGAAATTGCATGGTTGAATTATCACTATCTCTTGTAGATCATTGCAACAATGAAACTCTGAGTTGAGAAAATAGTCATTACAGATTTTGAATCATTGCGGATGCTTTTATTGATTCAACAGATTTACCAAATACATCCACACATTTATAAGTATCATGAGGATTGAAATCCCAAACAGGAAAATTCTAGTGAGAATGACTTCTAAAATGAACTAAATACGATTAAAGCATTGGAAGACTGTGACTCCGAACTACGATTCCTAGAAAAGGAAAAGTGTTATATATGAAACTCTACAGAAACATATAGCATTTAATGAGTATTAAGACAATGCTTCCCAGCCAGGCACCGGTCAAGTTATCTCATGTGATGCATCTTGGTGCCTTAACAATGAAGAGATACCATGAAATTATCATAAACAGGGAAGAATAGGATCGAGGAAATACATATATAAATAATTAGTTTTCTTTCCAAGTGGTATGGACATCATAGAAATGATGAAGATCAAGAGCGCAAAAATGTGGATGAATGTCGACATCGAAATGATTAGTTGAAATGGAAAGAAAGTAATCAAGAAGCATAATTAAGATCATGACTAAGCGAGAGGTATTGGACCATTAGTTCAAACACACCAAATATACAATCACATTTGGATATCGATGGGTCCTTGTCACAGCGAAATGAGAATAATTAAATAGTGCGATGCCAAGCACTCCTTGTGTGAGGTTTCTCACAAAGACTTAAATTGACTATGAGAACATATTCTCCGTAATTGTGTAATCTGTTCGATATTTGATAAGTTTAGCAATCTCGGAAAGAATTGGATATACGTCGATGGATGCGTGCAACATATTTATATGGATCTCTAGATGCTAATGTATATGAAAATTCTGAGATGATTCACATTTTGACTTGTGGCAGTTTGAAACACTCCTGGAACATGTATATAATCAAGTTCTGCAAAAATCTTTATATGGATTAAACGATCTAGTGAATGCTTACCAGGTATAATCGTTTAATAATATTTACTCAAATAAGGATATGCGAATAATTTGAATTTTGTCAATGTGTTTTCATAGAAAGCCGAAAATGGTGTAATAATAACAGTATATGTAGATGATTTAAATTTGATTGAGATACGAAGAGCTCATAAAGCACAATATTTAAGAAGAATTTGCAGATGAAAGATCTTAGAAAGCAGATATTGTCACGGCTGCGGATCAGAAGTATTGTTTAAAATGGTGTATTGATTCGTAATCATCATATACAAAAAAGTCTGAAGCTGCACATATGGATAAATCCACCCCCTTAGTTCCCATGGTTGTTCAGGTAAAGCCAGAAGCATTAATACCATTCAGTGGGAAGAAAATGAAGAGTTACTTGATCATGAAGTACCATATCTTAGTTCAATTGGTGCACTAATGTATCTTGTAAATTATATTCGACCAGACATTGCTTTCTCAGTTGATTTATTAGAATCTGATTTCAGCTCATTTAAAAACCATGGAATGGAATCGGCAATATGTTGAGATATCTTAGGTAAGGACCGTGACATGGGATTATTTTATTCAAAAGCAATGGAACCTGATTACTTGGCTATGCGGATGCGGGATATCTTTGGACCCTCACAAAGCGCTACATGCAAACATGATATATATTTTACCCTTAGAGTATTTTTAATATCTTGGAGATCGGTTAAACAAGCGATATTGGCGCTTTCTCTGTCGTTCGAGAAATACTTAAGATGTATGAAATTTGTGAAGTCTGTTTGGTTGAGATTAATAATACAACACATCAGATAATCATGTGGATTATCTTCTATTAAGAATAATTCAACAGTATTATATGAAGACAATGTTGCATGTATTTATGCAAATCAGAGGATATATTAAAGTGTCGAACTAAGCACATTTACGCGAGAAGTTCTTTATATAGACTTAAAAAGATGGTGAAATTGATGTGCAACAAATAAGGTCAAATGATAATCTAGCATATTTATGTACGACAAGTTGACATGCGCCAGCTTAAAGATCTTCAAATTGAAAAGTTGAAGACAATATAGTCATGTCACTACCAGAGGAGTATGAATATAGATGTTGAATCTTTTGTCTTAACTTTCCTTTATTCGGGTTTTCAATAAAACAGGTTTTTATTGCAGAAGTTTTTAATGAGGCACTAACAATCTAGCGATGATCATTCAAAAGAGAGTGTTATAAATGATTCATTTGATACTTGTCTAGACATTATATATAGATGAATATTATTAGGTATTAATAATTTATGTCTTATATATATATATATATATATATATATATATATATATATATATATATATATATATCTCTCTCTCCTCTCTATCTCTATAGTTTTGGAAGAATGAAAATATAGTTTTCTTCTTGAATTATCTCTATTATTTATTTATCTCTTCTTTATCATTCAACAAATCATATGGTCAATTTTCCTGCTTCATATTTTTATTTATAATAATAATAATAACAACTTTGATATAGCTTAGAGAATATCTAATACCAAAACAGGATCAATTGACCATATGATTTGTAAAGATAATAACAGTAAAATCGATAATTTAGGGTTTTAGTTATCTAGTAAATTCTCCTATCCCACATTTCAAATATAACTTATTATTTAAAATAAATAAACAACCAAAATAAGACATAAAATTTTATATTTTTTTCATGGCTATGATTCAAGTTTTTTTTTTTTTTTTTTACTTCTATTCATTTACGTATGAATTCCATATTTTTACTATTTGAATTAGGCCTTTAGGAAACATGATTTGAGTTTTTAAATGGAGAATAATTAAAAATCCATGGAAAATGCATTGTATATGGCTTTTGTTTATTGATAAATTATTTTTTAGAAAGCTGAATAGTATTTTATAAATTACTATTATTATTATTTTAAAAATATAGAAATCTATTGATTCAAGTGGATCAAAATGAATAAAAAAGTTGAAGCAAACATAAACGACACAAGACCTTTCCAAGTGCAACATAATGACACGCATAATTTGATATAATAACTTTCTTAGATTAATTAATGACGACATAATTATACAGTTGCAACTAGTCAATGATAATTGATGATGCTTTTAAGCAGGGCCCGAGTTTGGAGCGTGTTGGAGTCGTCGGGTCGAATGGGGCTTGCTATTGAAGGGCACAGTGAAGCTCTGGATGGGATCGGGCGGGAATGGGGCTATTCTTTGGCCCAGTCTGCCCGAGCTCTGGATGTGGCACTCTCTGCCGAAGCGAAAGAAGGTGGGTCGGCGGGGAGCATTAGTGGTAGCCGATGTCTGAAGTAAGTTCATCGAGAGAAAATATAGGCGCAGAGGGCAAATGTTTTTGCGTGCGCTCGGGTGATTGGCACATTATTATAATACTGTCTTTTTTGTTTGATGAGCATTCAGGATCTCTCATATTGGGATGGAGGATTTCTTTCCATATCTTTGTGGATCAATAAGATATTGGAAGCAGTTATGAGTATCTCGCACATATTGATAAGATTTGGTTTGATTTGGGATAAGCGGTTATTAGGAATTGTCACCGCTTCCCTTATTGATAAGATTTGGTTTGATTCTGAGATATGATTATTAGAATTGTCTACTTCCATATTGATAAGATTTGGTTTGATTCTGAGGTCATTGTTATTGGAAATTATCTACTTCCCATATTGGTGATATTTTGTTGATTCTGAGGATATGGACTTTTTAGATTTTGTCTGTTCTAGGCCCTTGGGGAGGATGGCCCAGGCTCCAGTTTGGGCTGTGCCGGGGGCTCGGGCATTTCTTTGGAGTGCAGCATAAATCTTCTTTTAATCTGTTTCTTGGAAGCGGGGAGTGGTCTGTAGCTATGTTTTTAAACCCGATCGGTTGCCCCGACCTTTGACTAGCGGCGTAGAGCGAGGGTGTATCCTCTCGGATCGGGCGTGATATCACGGCTGCAGGAAGGTTTGATTAGTTTTGCTCGCTCTTTTGTTGTCTTACCCAGTTTGTTTTATGATTTACAGGTTATTCTTTCCTGACCCATTTCACTTAGCTGTGGCTCACTAGCCTTCCTTTACTTGATTATGCTTTATGTCCCGAGCTATTGGGTTCCATAAATTTACGACTCAGCCCACTTTCTTGAGTTATTGCTGCTCCTAGAAACTAAGCCTCTTTGGGCTCTGGCCTGAGACCTTCACATTTGTTAAACTCTATGAAGCTATTTCTTTGACTCCCGAGCTAAGACTTTCACATTTGTTAAGGCTCTGCGGCTGAGCTCTTGGGCTCTTGGGCGCTAAGGCCTTCTGGTTGTTTATGGCACAGGCGGGTTATTGGCTCACAGGCTGTGCGCCTCCGGCGTTTTGCTCTTTGAGCAGAGTTATTCACTCTGGTGTTGCGCCTTACGGGCCCGAGCTACTTGGCTCTTGTTTGAGGCCTTCCCCGAGTTATTAAGCTCTGCAAGCGACGAAATTTGGGCTCTGAGCGTGAGCCTTCTTTGTTTGTTCGCTTCTGTGTTCTTGGACTCCCAGGCGTTTAGGCCTTCACAGCGATGCTGACTGGAACTTGCTCTGAGGTACACCGAGCCTTAGTTGACGGTCGAGCTCTTCGAAAGCTAAGCTGCGAGGCTGCGTAATTTCAATTTACTGGCCCGGCGGCTCTGCGGCTATATGGCCTTGTAGGCGGTTGAGCTCTCAGCGAAATGGCGAAACAGGTAAATTTGTAATATGCGGTTGAATTGGTTACTGCTTGACTCTGAGTGCCAGTTGGCGATTGACTCTGAAAATTTGACATTGTTGTGGCTCGTGGGCTAATCTGCTGGTGAACACAACTCCTGCAGGCTGAGGCCCTTAGTTGACGAGTTGAACTCTTGGCAGTGCTTGAGGGCTCAGTAAGAATTTAATTCTTTTGAAATTTAAAGCTGGCTCTGCGGCCTCCCTGAGGAGCCTTGTGGCGTTCAGGCTCTTTAAATTCTTCTTGGAGCTTAATTGATGAGGCCTTCTGATCTGAAGAGATCGCAAGGCGAAATTCTTGAGGCTCAGAGTGGAGCTAGGCCTTCTGTTTGAAGAGCCATAGGCGAGCTGCACGAGGCTCTTGGCGGCTGAGGCCTTCTGGTGAAGGCTGAAACTAAAATTCTTGAGGCTCTTGGTAGTGGCAGGGCCATGCTGTTTGAAGAGCTCACAAGCGTGTTGTTGGGGCTCAGGTGTTTGAGGCCTTTTGGGCTAAATTGCATGGTAGGCCCGGCTCTTGGGGTGCATGACTGGTAGTGGTCGAGCTCTTCAAAGCGAGTTCTTTGGGCTCACAGGCGTTGAGGCACTTGTGGGCTGGGTGCACAATTTGGGGCCGATAGCAGGGCTGCGTGGCTGGTGAGTAGTTGGGCTCTTCCGCCCCAAGTCGTTGAGCTCACGTGGTGGCTTGCCTAAGTGACCCGACTCGTTGGGGTACGCATGGCTGAGGCGGAATAGTCGAGCTCTTCAAAGCGAGGCTGTTTGGGCTCTATTTGTGAGAGTATATAAGAGCTAAGTCACCTTAGCTAAGCGAGCTCTTGAGCTCTGACTACCAGCTTCTTAGCTGCATGATGCATTTTGAGTTATTACTAGGCTCTTATTTGCAGCTCGTGGCTACATGGCACTGTTTGGTAGCTGGGCTCTGACCTGCAGCTCCTTAGCTATGGCTGTTGAGGCGATTCTTGAGCTCTGGCTAGGCTCGAAGTAGGCACACATGGCTGTTGAGTTATTCTTGGGCTCTTGAGCTACTTAACCGTCTTCCTTGGCTGTTTGAAGGCCCAGGCCTCTTTGGGCTCTGAGCTCGCAGCTCAGTGGGCTACGTGGTGTTTAATTTATTTGTTAGGCTCTGGCGGCCTTATGAAATTTGAATGCTGGCGAAGAGGCTGACTCTTAAGTGCATGGCTGAGTAGAGTAGTCGAGCTCGTCAGCCAATTTCTTTGGGCTCTAGCCTTGAGACCTTATGGTGAACCTAACTCTTGGGCATGAGGCTGAGTGGATGGTCGGCTCGTCAAAGGCGAAATTTCTTTGGGCTCCGGCCTTTGAGGCCTTATGGGTTTTGGTGCTGAGTTGAATTGACTCTTGGCTGCGTGGCTGGTGAGTAGTTGAGCTCTTATTGGCCCGCATTTGAGGCTCTGTGGTGACTACTAATTTGAACTAACTACGTTAATTTCTGCGTGGCTGAGTAAGTAGTCGAGCTCGTCAGGCTAAACTCTTGGGCTCCTGGCCCGGCCCCGAGGCCTTATGGGTTGAATAACTGAAATTTGAGCAATCTGGGCTGCGTGGCACGGGGAAATGTAGAACTCGTCTGCTTGTTCTTGGGCTCCTGGCGCTGAGGCCTTTTGAAGTGACTACCTGGCCCATTTCTTGAGGCTCTTGGCGAGCCTTCCCCCAGGCGAGTTGGATTCGCTCATGAAACCCTCAGGAATTACATGGATTTCTCAAAGGCGGCTAATGCGCGAGCTGGGGTTGGTGACGGTGGTGGTGTTGGACTCCTCCGTATGCGGACCCACGTGTCGACTAAGGTGTCCCGCGTCGGATCAGTATTCAATCTCCCTTTTTGGTACCGGATGCGGAGTCATGCATTCGTGTCCATGGTCCTTGGCAGAACTCCACGTTATTTGGTGTCGTCCTTCTTCTTGGTCGACTTCATGCGGGGTGGCCACCTCGGGGAACCTTTCTGCTGCGTGGGACACGTGACCTTGAGGCCTTGAGGGTGTATTCTTGAGGTGAATACCATTCTTTGCGCTCGAGTGAGAGTGGTCCCATGCGATCACGATGTTCGCCTTGTTGGGGACCGTTCTGCAATACGTCTTTGGGGACCTTTCCTGGTCTCTTTGTCTCTTAGGGCTACATCCTTAATAAACATCAGTCCTTTTCTTCTTATGGAGTTGAAGAAGGCTTCGCTCTTGGATGAGGGCTTCTTCGCCGTTAATGTACTTCTCTGCTTTAGCGAGCACCTCGGTCATGCTTGCCTGAGGATTCTTGGAGATGGAAAACATCAAGTCTTTTGACTGCACTCCCAATCCTACGATGAATGTAGTGATAGCGAACTTCTCGTCGGGTATATCTACCTTTAGAGACTCGGCATTGAACATCTGGACATAAGACCTCAGGCTTTCTTGCGAGCTTTGCTTTATGGTCAGTAGGTGATAACTCGGCTTCCTGTATGTTATTTACAATGAAATTGGGAGGCGAACACACAATGGAAGCTCTGGATGAGGAGAAATGAGGAGATCGACGACGGTGGAAGTTTGCTAAACCACGCCAACATCGGGCTTTTTAGCGCAGGCCAAAGCCAGCACCGCATGGTCTCTGATATCCATGTAGCCCATCGATTCCCATAAGTGCCGAGATGATCGACTCGGGATTCGCACCATCAAACGCTCTATTCGCAGCATTCAACTTCTCGCTGGAAGAGCAGCGAGCACCTCACCGTGAACACTCGCCTTGCTGCACTGTGGTGTCCATGTATCGAGCTCGCCCCTTCACAACTTCCTTCATGAGGCCGAGTTCCTCGTTTGAGGCCCTCAACCTCTCGTCTCCATGATCGCTCTCCTATTCCTACGAGGGGGCTTAGTTCCGCCCACGTGCCCCCCGAGTGTTGCTTCGTTGCCTTCCTCTCCAGGGGTTAGGTGCGGTCCATGCCTCTCGCTCTGCTAGATTCGTCCGCTTCGCCGAGCTTGCCGTATCGCTCTTCCGCGAGGAAACATAAGCCGTGGCCTTCCGAGCTCGTCGCGCTCCCGTGGGCGCCAGATCCCCGCCGCGAGTTGCTCTAACTCTATCGCAGCGTGAGGCGAGTGCCTCCACTCCTCATCCATGTCGGGCTTGCATCGCTTTCTAACGCCAGTCGGAGGTTCACAATCAAGGCTCGCGTGTCTCGCATCTCGTGGATTGGCATACCTCGCCATGTTCGGCCGATACCATCAGAATCGAGAGATCATTCTTTATTTGTAAAGGAACCGGTTGCCTTGGCCAGACGCACTAATCGACGATGCTTTTTTAACCGAACCACGCAGCTGCCAGCATCGTCGTCGAGATAAGATCGCATTGGCCGGTTCTGTGTTCGATCGCCGTCGGCGATGGGATCGCCGCTAGGTCGGTTCCGCAGCCCGTGTGTGGCAATTCCTCCGCAAACACCAAGAAAGAAGGTGGTTTCATGCGCTGCCGCGGCCGCCCAATGACGCCGTTTCGTCACGGTAGAAAAGATGGGATCGCTTGTGGCGCTTAACGTTAAGGCATCTTTCAATCGATGAAGCGCTGATATTTATAAGATATGCTTCCCAATCGACGCTGACAAGGATTCTCTTATCGATTTGATTTTCTTTATTATCAATACGATTATCAGTGACAATCGAAACAGCTATCGGGAATTATCCTACTTTCTCTTATTGATAAGATTTGGCTCGATTTTTACGTGATAAACGCTATTCGACCATCCTACTTCCTTATCGGCGATTTTGTTCGATGGAGTAGATATGCTTAGTTGCTTGCACGGCCGAGAGGATGAACTGTACCCCGCTTTCGGCCCATGTCAGAGCTCGAGCCGCTTTATTACCGTTTATAAATCTTCTTAATCCTGCTTTCTGCTTATGAGCGGCCCGCGCCGCCTATTTTTTTAAACCCAATCAATAACAATATTAAAAATAAAAGAAAATTTTATATCGATATGAAACAAATCAAATATATGAAAGAATGATGTAATGAATGATTTCATATCAAAAAAGACAAAAAAAATCACTTATCATTTCGAATGAACAAGGATTTGAAAGAGATAACAAATTGAAGAAGAAAAAAATATTTAAAATAACTAAGTTGGATGAACTCATAGTAATTCATCATTCAAAAAAAAAAAAAAAAAAAAGAAGGGAAAAGGTGAAAATACAAGTTGCATTCACATTTGTTGTTATGACAAAAAGAAAATATTAAAAGCAATCCAGCAGCTTCTTAAAAAGATAATAACAAAGAATTCTTTCTGACTTCCACATTAATGGATAACATTCCGCCGACTATTAAAAAGAAAATGCAGAATCTGTGAGATAGATACGTGGCAATGGGTGGACGCCGAATCAGAGGTCGCCTCATCCTCGCTGGAAAGGAAAAAACGAATCAGTTTCCCTTATCCAAACCGTACCCGCGATAACCACCACGTTTTTTTTATATTATTTTTCTGATTCTGCTCCACTGGGTTCCGCCACGTTGTCAGAAAAATAAGATTAGGATGACATGGGAAATCAAATATAATTGGGGATAAAATGAAAATTAAATAGCTCAAAGTGTCATAGAATACGTGGCAGGAGGGGGTGCCACGTGTATTCAGTGTTGAATTCAAACGGGGAACATGGATTTCTATCACTGAAACGTTTAGGTAAGAAAATTGGGGTTTTTGTTAGGTATTACGAGATTAGTTTGAATCGACAAAAAAAAACATAGATTTCTGCCGTGGGACGAGGAAACACCCGGCCCTTCTGCTGACTCACGTCCATACGTGCGAGGTGATAAGCTCAAGGTTAACCTCAGTCTAAAATGCTGAAACAAATCGCCTTCCATTGTGGTTGTGATTGTGATTGTGATTGTGATGGTAACCGTTCTTCTTGACCGACCACTCATCCAGTAATATTTGTGGCTATTGGCTTCCTCGCTTTTGTGCTATCCAAGAAGAGATTATGACGCGATTGTTTTTTTCTTAATAAAAAAACAAATCGACATCATGATGTGGAAGGCCTAAAAGATTTGGCTTCCTTCTCCTTATCCAAAGAACAATTTATTGAAACAAACTCATTAAAACAAAGAAAACCCAATCAAACAATCAGAATAAATATATGGATTTGGGTCAGACGAGTATAAGTGTTGATGGATCTATGAGCACAGGAGAAGTACAAAAGGAAGTAACATCGAGAGTAGATGTCGTGGTGGCTGGTGGTCCTGAGGCCAAGAAATGTGCATGTGCGGGAAGGGTGTGGTCCTTATTCCAGTAGGACATACACGCCGCACTTGGGAAGGATAAGGTCCGGTCCAGATAAAAATATTGAGCATTCTCTTTAACCACAAAATTTGAATATACTTAGTTCCTTGTTTTTTAAATATGAGAACAAAGATAACTCGTTATCTTTATAGGCATATGATAAATGATAAATGACAAATAATAAATAAATATATATATATATATATATATATATATATATATATATATATATATATATATAAAATATTAAATTAAATTAAAAGAAGAAGTAAAGAATATCATTTTAACGTTGTATTTTCAAAAACTGTTATAAAATACAAGAACCAAACATATCCTTTGAAATTTTTCTCAAACTCCCATTTTTATTAATTTCATAAGAAATTAACAACCAGTCTATCACATAAAAAAAAAGATACTAACACTAATTTTTAATTACTCTTAGATGATGTCCCTATTAAATAGGACACTAAGAATTGCCAACCCAAAATTATTCAAAATCAAAGATAAGTAAAAAATTAACAATCCTAGGATATAGGGCTCTAAAAGTTAATTATTCAAAAATTTAAAAATAACTACTCGAGTCTTTTCGGCTTATGAGGGAACCAGAAGGGCTATTGCGAGTGCAACAATATTCTAACCACTACCCACAAGAATTTCATTAGCCAAGAATAGTAAAATATCAGCCTTGTTCAGTTGCATATGAATTTCTGTTATGTGAAGGTTCATAGGTTAGACTATAGTAGGGAAGCAATTAATTCAATGGAATGATTTTCCTTCTGAAATGGAAGAAAAGTTTATGGAAAAACACAAGACCACAAACTTTCATGGAAGAGAGGACAGGGATTTCAGCATTTCCATAAAAGCTCGTATGCAGCAGGTGCTAGAGGAAAGAGCTTGTATACATCCAGAACATAACCCATATGAAAACATGAGAAATCAGTGGGATTTAAGGGAGCACAGTGGCAATGAAGCCTTAAGGAAGTACGCCCAGAAATTGAGTTTAAAGCCAAAATAATTCACTATAAAAAAAAATACACAAAGTCTTTTCAAAATATTCACCAAATTAGTTTTTTTGTGTTTTGAAAACCGCAATTAGTAAATGAGGTTTTAAAATTAACCTTAAAACCACACCGATTGCACTGGCTTTAAAGTTAATTTTCAAAACCTAGCTAAATAACGCGTTTCAAATAACAAAAAGACTAGCTTGATGATTATTTTGAAAATAAGTCTATTTATGTTATTTAAAAAAAAAATGAATTACTTTTGATATCAAACTCCAGTAAATTGACCAGAAAAAAAAAATAGAACAAACCTTTTGGACAGCAGCATGTTGTTTTGGCCTTCATTTTTTGGAGAGGTAGGGCTTCACGGATTCCACAACAACCTGCTTTGCAAGCAAAAATTAAGGATTAGATTGTCATGAATTTTAAAAGGTTACTGATAAAAGGCATGATATTCTTATTATAAACCAAAATCCTACAAGCTCTCCTTAAGAGCTGATTGCTTAACACTGGCATCAAAAGTTTCTGGCTTCAAGAGAGGCCCCAGTTTGAGACCTTTAAAGGTAATCAGTCCCATTTGTCGATTCAGTCCACTGGTGACTTTGTTCATTTGTTCACGAGGGAGTGGAATTAAAAACGATACGATATTCATATTATAAACCCAAATCCTATAAGCTTGTTTTTAAGAGAGTCATTATTTATGTGCCATAAAAACCATTAGTACGCATTTTCATGTGCTCAGTTTTGGCAGACTATTTGTTCATAAGAGTTCATCATCTATAGGGTTAGATCAGATACTAGAACTATAGAACATTTCGATGCATACAATGTCCGGATTTGTGCATTCGCATTTTCACCATAGAAGTAGAAAAGATATTACATTGGTAGATCTAAGCATAGCTCGTTAAGAGAGCTTACCCTTCCATCATACGACAATGATGCAAAAATTGATGGTTCACGGGAACTCCAAGCGAGGCCTGGAATTTCAGTTTATAATCAGTTGGATCAATTGAAGTACCAAGTGAAGTGGAAGAGCAGAGAGTTGCAATCATTACCATAAACACTGTCTTCAGGTCAATAGAATTAAGAAGTGCATCTACCCGCTGAGTTGGTGACTCAATTGGGCTGCCAGAAACATAGAGAAGAAAATCGTAAATGAAAATTATTAAAAAAACGAAAGAAAAAAGGAAAAAAGAAGTTGAGAGAAACATTGAAACATCCTAGACAAGAAAATGACCTTTCAGATGTCAAGTCATTGCCACCAGATGTAGAAGCCAACCACAAGTTGACAGATGAATCTGTTCCTGCACTCTACAAAAATCAAATTCCGTAAACAAAACATAATAACTAATCGGCTAATAGGGTTTCATTTCAATAATGTCATCATACAAAACCAGTGGGGTTTTTGTCCCAGGATGAGAGGTAGGTTTTACATGGGTGCATGATGTGCAAGCAGAGTTTTAGCAAATATCAACATGATGCACATCTGAAGACTTCCAACATAGATCAACATGATCTTGTAATTTGTTGGGAAAAATAAGACTATAATATAAATTTGTAAAACCCAAGTTTATTGGTTTCTTCCTGCCCATTTAAGTCATGCTAGCTCAAAAGCATACTGATAGCATCTATTCCAAATTTCCTGTACTAGTGTTTGTGCACAGGTTAGAGAGAGAGAGAGATAAAGAGAGAGAGAGAGAGAGACAACCAGAATGAGTCCATCGTATTCAGGATTGCACTTCACAGTCCATGTCCTGCTCACATTAAAAAAATTTCACAATCAAACTTCTACACATGAAAATAACGATAAGCATGAATAGTGTCGTGAACCACAAATATGGTTGTATGTGTTAAGGCCCACAGCAAAACAATCCATAGGTACCAGTGTGAATGACCAGGAAGCTCTTTGATTGGAACCTTAGGCATTCTAAGATCCCATATGTGCATCCCAGATTCATCCTCTGCAGTTACCTATAATATCACGCATAGCTTTGTCATGCAGTGAGAAATTAACATAAATTATTTCAAACAGTCCTAAGATATAAAAAAATGGCATCCAAGCACTGTTTTCAGACACATAACAACCAGCAGAAAAGAGAACACTGAACCCCTTTTGCTGAAGAATAATGAAAATATAACCTTTTGAATGTTTGGGATGATATATTTCTGGATCACTTTGCCATATTCATTGGTATCCTATTCACAACTTCTGGAATGACTGAGACCCAAGAAAGATTTTCTCCACCCTCTGGTTATTTCCTCCCTGAATTTCCTTAGTGTTTCTTGTAGGAAAAATCTTTTCGGTTTCAGATTGTCAAAACTACTATTTTTTGGGTGGTTGAAGAGTCATCAAGGCTTAAAGGGAGACAGGAGCAGAGTGGGGTGAGAGGTGAGAAACTCTGAAGAGAGACAGCATTAGTGGTCCCAAATGGATTGAACTCTTAAAGATCTCAAGAATGCCAAAGAAATCTCAAGATAGACACAAGGGTGGATCCTCTTCTTTTCCTTTTATTTTAAACAGGCATGGATTTGGGAATCCTAGGCTAGGTTAGACAGGAGGGGAGCTTGGCCTCTACAGATTGAGTTAATTAAGTTAGCTTTTTTTACAATGTCCATGGAAAATCCAAACACCTTCTCAGAGTACTGTCACACGATAGACTCTCTCATATTACATATACACACATGAGTTCATGATACAAATTAAGAAACCTCATTGTCAAGGAAAGATTTTTAAATATATGCACAGATAAAACATAAGATGATACAAGACCTACACACTTACTAGTATGTGCTTCTTCTTGGGGTCATAATCTACATTGCGGACATGGGCATGATCAATTGAATTTGTCTTCCTGTGAGTACATGCATTTTGATGTTGTAAGTCACACCGAAAATTTGGTATATAATAAATAAGGTGTCCACGATCCACAAGTACATGAACTAAATATATGCAGCCAACAATAGTTTATTCCAACCCCAGTTGACGATGTAAAGAAATTAAAACATTGAAAACGCTTTTCATATTTTCCTCCTATGCAATAGATGACAAAAGTACAAATATTGACTAATTCAAAATCATGCCAAAACTTATGCATGTTGAAAATATTCACTACATCAAATAATGCAAGAGTAGAGTTCAATTGTCTCAAAGCAAAAACATACTTCATTGTACGTAGATCCCAAAATTGGATTGACCATTCACAAGTTGATGCAACAGCATTCACATCATGTGGATCCCAAGCTCCCCCAGATAAGTAATGCAGCATTCCTGCCGACTCCTTTGATATTACCTAGATTTGCAACAAGACCTGAATAAGAATCAGCACAAAATTAACACTAACATGCTAGTTCTATGTTGCCATACAAACAACTATTAATTACATGGCATGCAATATACGCAAAGTGGATGTCTATATGCATGTGATGAAGAGAGAGAGAGAGAGAGAGAGATGCACCCTGCTTATGATTTAGCAACAAGAAATACAAAACGACTGCGACATCCAAAGATGAAAAACAAATGACTATGACTAGCCCCTATTCACTTTTACATCAATGCACAAGGTACACAAAAAATTTAAGACTAATACTGCTCTCTTTATGTTATTAAAGTCTTCATGTAAAAAAGTATGGATCACATGACAAGCAAGATAACCAGCAGTGCCCTGAACAGACAGTTCAGAATAAATCCAAGTGATGATTAATCCTAAGTGGACTGGACGAAATAATTCTGAAAATATCTTCTTTATCAACTTGCAGACATTATGTACAAGTATTTGCTGACCAAGAAGCCATCATCATTGTTAGCATTTAAAGCATATGGATAACCATCAGTGCCAAAACAAATATTCAAAAAATGGAGATTCTTTATAAACTAAAATTTAATATCCAGAAGGACAAGCAGAACACCTTGATCTAGGCAACACAAATAGATAATTGACAGAGGATCACTCCAAGAATTCTGCTTTGAATCGTACCTGTGCAGCCTTCCTTGAAGAGTCTAAGCTCCACAAGAATAGATTTTCATCATCAATGCTGACCAACTTATCATGCCTTCTGATACACCAGAGAACGCTGTTTGCAAACATATGGTTAATGAAAGAAGATAAAATAAATAAATAAATAATAAAAGGAGAAGACAGAAAAAAAAATGGAATGAGCAATTTTTCAAACGCTTCTAATTTTCAACATGGGAGCAAAATTTCTTCAATTCTGAAGGGGACAACCAAAAACAAGAAAATTAAATAAATAAATAATCCAAAGAAAACAACAGAACAGAGATTTTTTTTTAAATAAAATAAAATAAAACTAGAGCATAAACTGAACAAATAGAACATTGCAATATCACACTACATCATACAGATGATCACCACAGGATTGCACCTACATTTTAGTAAACTTACATAAAATCCCAAACGCTTCAGAGATGTTATACAGTTCCAAAGGTGAATAATAAGAAAAACCACTTCTTTATTACTATTTATCATAATATTCCACATTCTTGCTGTTCAAATAATAATTAATAATAATAATAATAATATTCCACTTTTAAAAAATCCATCAAATTTTTTCTGGATTATAAAATTAGTATTACAGCCTGCTCCTACTACCGAAGCAGGTTTAGCTATTCCATAAAAACATTCGGAAAGATTCCAAACAAGTAAATAGAAGTTTCAAAAAATTTATCATAGCATGAACAAGTATCTCTTTTTTTATTGTTTTTCTATTTTCTTTTCTGTTCTTTTTTTTCTCAATCTACAGTAAGAATAGAATCCCATCTACCGTTGAAGCCTGGAATCAAGGGGCAAGCCCTAGGGGTTGGGGGAAAAAAATTATCTATCTTAAAAAACGCACACACGTATCTATATATGGAAAAGTAGAATCCCAAATCATATCCAGATGCCTTCACCATCTTGTTAGGAAGGCTTTTTCTTAAGCAATGAATGGAAAAGCACACTTTTCAGCAGCTGTACTATATTGCTAACATCTACATGTTAACAAGTAAAATATTAGAAGCAATATCAAACGAGCATGCATCCAATAAAAATAGCCATAATTGGTCGCAACTTCCAATACCTGGCATCATGGAAAATGTACAGCAAATTCATGATTGCATTTTAAGCTTAGTAAGAAAGAGACTGTTTAAGTGAAAAAAGAACATCAACTTGTAAGATTTTGAGAGTGATTTGGCAGGCCATCAAAATTAAGTAGCACCAGCATGATATTGTGTAGAATGTGAGATGATGAATTGAAATGACACTTCCAATTTGTCCACCATGATTTATGATATGTATAAACTTTTTTCTACCTTGTAATGCGGAGTAAACACAATGCATTCATTCTAATTTGAGACCAAAGGTACACTCATGAATCATGATATACTCAAATGACAAGAAAACAGAAAGAAATCGATGTCAGTCAATCCAGATCACATACAAAATGTTTTTCACAATGATTGCCATATGCCTGTTATTCTATGGACTATAACACAATTAGAAACTCACCATTTGATCTTACAAGAGTGTGCATCAAGAACAGCAATTCGTTCCAATTGAGGAGAATTTAACTGGCCATATAGTTCAGGAATCTGCCAGACTGCTGCTCCATAAGATTCGCCTTCAAAAACATGTCATGTGGAACAAACAAAAAGGCCACATCATCAGAAGGGCATATAATTTGCAGGTAATGGTTTTCCGTCAAGTTTTACTAATATTGAGAAGGAAAATATCCTTGGCCCTTGCTCCTTCAAGTTGTCAACTTCATGAAAAATGTTGAATTATCCAGTTCAAAGTTAAAATGAGTTAGTACAGCAATCAAAATGTGAATTAAACAAATTGTGGTACTTGGCACAAAGTTCAGAAACAAAACAATTCTTTTTGAATCCTAGTCAGCACCGACAAAAATGGACTGAGCAAGCATTGCGACACACAACAATACTTGCAAGAACCAAATAGTTCCCGAGATGTAACAATGCGGCAACAAGCTCTTGGCAATGTAATAGATCATCTAGAAATGAATCAAACGCTATACATATTGGAAATCGAGGCGAGTACCAGAAGAGAAGACGGTTGAGAAGATTCCGCTGATCGCATGACGCACGCGGCAGATCCCAGATCTGCCTGCGCGAAAACAAGCCTTCGCATGGCGAGCTCCGTTCCACCAGACGACAGCCTGATCAAATGCACCTGAGATCTCTAAATCCACCGATCGAGATCAAAACCGAACACTCCGACTAAGAAATCGGCTGAAATCAAAACAAAACCTCGTTCTCTTCTTTAAGACTGAGAGTGCCAGTGATGAAACTGGTATGATCTGTATCTGCCTTCACATCCGCTATGCATCTGGCCTGAACATGAACAAAAAAACTAACAATTAGAATCGAAATTACGGCTCCTTCAGCTGCTAGTATGGTGATTAAAATTTGAAATTCACAACCACCAAACGGAAAGCTAGGGTTATGAGAAGATGGAAAGAGCATTAATTAGATAATTCAAGACCGACCTGGTATTTCAGGCCATAGCCAACGCCTGATGATCCCCCTTGCATTGACGCAGACAGAGATGAACTAGCTCTGCGGATTTCAGCAGGCAGTTTGCATCAGCGTATTTTCGAACGAGGCAAAATGAACAGACTACGCGCTGGTGGGATGAATTCCCAATTCTCCGATAGCGAAAAGCCCATTGGACAGATTCTAGACCGGTCCAGCCCAATTGCACCATTGGGCTTGGATCTGCATGATGCATGCAAGCCGCCCATACTAAAAGTGAAAATGTAGAAATTCCTATTTACACCCCAAGCACTTCTCTATACACCCCATATCACACTCCATCCCATTTTTTACACCCCATCTGATGAAGGTGATAAGAGAAATTTCAGTAAACAGAATTTCAAAGACCCAACAAGACTCGTTTGGTGCCTGCTTTTAGAACCGCTTTTGATACGCTAAAACACATGTAATCCATGTTAAGAACGATTTTAAAACATAGAAAATACAACTTTGGGGCTGAAAGGAACAAAGGTTACTAGTTGATGTTGTTAGACCCCCTTTTTCCCTTGGTGTAGAGAGTTATGTTTTTCATGCCTCCCTGTGGCGGTAACTGCCTCTTTATATTTTCATTATACACGCATTGCCAAACTGAGTTGACAGGGGTTGGAAGGTATTAGGTGACGGTCCGTACGACACTTGAGCATGGACAAGTGGTTGACAATCCCCATGCCGCACTCGCAAGCACAAATGAGTTTGGTCGCTGATAAGGTCTACGATGCAGACCGCAATCGTGAGTTTACTATGTTTTCACAAATTTCTTATTCGACAACCTAGTAGACCGCTTTCAAGATAGCAAGGTGGCTTTTGCGACTTGTTTTAACCCAACGGATTAGCGATCCAATCGGATCAGTTAATTAATCGCCACCAAGGCCATTGGCTAAAGGTTTGTTTGGTTTTTGTTTTTTGAAAACTATTATTTAGAATAATTTTTGAAAATGCAAATAACACAATTTTGATGTTCAATATGTTTTTCATATGAAAAAAATTAGTAACCAAACATTTTCCCATTATTTTTTTTCTCCTTGATTTTTAAGAACACAATTTTTTTTTTTTTTAAATATGAACCAAACAGTCATTTTGTGTTCGCTATAAATTGTTCTTATTCTCTTAAATTATTGTTTTATGTGTTGATTGTGTTTTTTCAAAAAAAAAAAAGGGGAACAAAATTTATGTTCCTCAGATGTTAAACAATTTTTTAAATCAACACCTTGCCTTTCCCATGGTTTAGAAGAATACCTAAACATGCTTTCCTTTTTAATCATATCATGGATTTTCCATTTTATTTATTTATTTATCTAATCTATGGACAATGGTTGTTGGGAAAACAAGGTGAACATAAATATTTTTAAATAATTCTTTACTGACAAAACAGTGAGAACATGAAAAATATTAAAAATATTATATGCTTTTAAAAAAAAAAAAAATCTTATACTGTGTTTCAATGTCCTCTATTGACTATTCCTACATTTTTCTTGGCAACCAAACAAACTATTGCACCAAAAAAAAAAAAAAAAACTGTATTTGCTCCATATGAAAATTGATAATATCAACAATTTGTCTCTTCACATGGGAAATTGCCTAAGAGGAAGTGCTAATTTGTTTTGTAAGGTTTGTTCCTAATATGATTGCAACAATGCTGTGAGATTTCTGCCACATAATATATTTATCTCCATAAACTGTGGCCCCCTACTAATAAATTTTTTTATTTAATAAATAAAATAAATTTATTATTCTATCAGTAACCATTTGGATGATGCTAAATAAGTATATACCGATGAATATGATCAATCATAATCTTTGCTCATCATTAATGTATCAGTCCTGTCATGTTATCTTGTATTTTGTATTTTATTTATTTTAAATTCATATAATCATATGGAATTCATTGTAGATGATTGAGACTATAGTTTTGATATTTATTGCATCAATACTATAAGTTATTTATCAAAAAATACAATCATTAATTCGTTGGTAATTGGTTCTTTTTTTTTTTTTACTTTCATTTTATTTATTTTAGAATAATGTAATTATTCTTAATTTATTACATAATGTTTATGCTGGATTGTAGTTTAGAACATACAAAAAACACTGAATTGGTGAATACGCAAGCGTTCAAGGAAATTATAGTATTTGTAACCAAACCATGCCGAAATTCAACTTACTAAAAAAATAAAACTATATTCCATAGTTCCCTTGATAGTTCTCTAAAATCTAAATGGAAAATGTTTTGAAAATTAGATTGTATTGAAAGTTGAGAGTAAAATTGTACAGACTAGCTTGAAAAATAACAAATTTCATTGTTGAATAGACTGAGAATGACATATTGAAACGATAAAGCTTGAAGTAACAAATGATTGTAAGGAAAAACATGTAACTACACTAAAGATCTTGAAAATACGGTTGATGAGCATAAAACATAAGAAATGCTAATGCTCATAGTGTCATCACGATCATTTTAAGGGTCCTTTGCTCAAGCTGAGGTATTCATTTTATGAGGCATTCTATCAACTGCTTCATACCACCTTCAATAACTCACGCACTGTAGTTAATTCCGAGAAAATTCCACCTTATAAAAAAGGCAAATCTTAATTTCGCAAAAATCAAATTTTTATAGATTCGATGACCTAAACGACTTCACCGCTTGGAATCGCCTCGCGAAATTCAGCTACTACGCTGAATTCGAGACATTCGAATTTGCGTTTTCAAGGCACCGAGGCTTCCGGGGTCATGAAAACTTATTACGTGATGACAAGTCACCTATAACATGTACTCTTATGACACATGTTTGCATGATTATAGAGATGATGGAAATGAACTACGAGATAGTGCAAAGTGTCAAATCCAAGATTTTAGTACACACAGATTTTTGAAAGTTAAACGATATCAGACAAAAGACGATCACTGATCATCTTCCCCTTCCAAAATGGTGACCAAAACGTGAAGTATCGAGAGCTACGCAGGAGTGAGGTTTTCGCATTTCCAGAGCAAGAACTTTCTAGCATTCCGAAATGACCTGACGTCTGACTTCTTCGGGTCAAGAAGGAAAGTTGCTCTACATGGCGAGGACTACGTGTGGGCACCAGTTTTAAGGAGTTTTGACAAACTTCGTGAGGTAGGGGTTTTATCTTACTTGTTTTACCTCGTTTAAGTGTTTTGTCATTCGCTGGAGCATGTATCGAGCCGTGAGTGGCCGGTTGACGTCCCAAAACTGGGACCGAATTATGCGTGAAATTGTCGGAGTCGTTGTATTAGCCACCCGACCGCTTTTGGGCGCTTATGTTGGAATTTATTCACAACAGGTTAGGCGTAAAAATGTTTGAAATGTTATGGATTTCGTTCACAAAGTGGAACCGATGTTGGTGATCGGGTCGTGAACAAGAGAACCCGAGGATTTCACTGCTCATGTGAATACGTTCACTAAATATTTTTTTGTGAGAAAATATGTTTGGTTGAGTAATTCAAATTGAATTGTTGTTTGTTAATTAGCCCATGTGAACTAATTCTTGGTGCAATGATTGAGAATTAATATAACATGTTAAGGTGATTTAATTTATCTCAATATATGCATGATGATGTATCAAGTATGTAAGATAAATCAAGGCTTGGAAATCCATTATAATTAGATTTGATATGCACCGGGGTAACTTAGAAATTAGGTGTGTGTGCATGACATGAAAGAAAAAAAAAAAAAAACGTATATAGTTGCGAAAGGAATTTCACTGGATGATTTTCCGGAGAATGGTGTTGGAAGATGGTCCTACAATTACATCGCTGGAGAGTCTTACGTATTGTTTTAAGGTTCTCCAACACATTCGCTCGAAGGGTAGTCCCATATTTTTACCGAATTGCAGTGTATTTTCAAGAACAACAAGTTTTGTTTGAAATGATATTTTTCTCATACATAGCTTAAAGTAGTGTGAGGGAGCCTAAGGAGTGACTGAGATACGTTACCATTTGTATTATCCAAGAGGATCACAATCATAAGTCATTATTATCAGACCATTGCATATGCACTTAGGTGAGAAGTAACCCATTTGCATGATTCCACTAAGGCGATAAATACCTTCGTCGAGGGAATATTATTTCAAGATGTGAGCAAGTCATGAGACTCGCCATCCTGTAGGCCGATTTTTGAAGAAAGCCTGTCATGGGCTTTGATAGTTATTATTTATGACATGTATTAAAAATTTTAAATTTTAATATATGTTTGTATTAAGAGTAATAAAACTCTGAATCATGATATATATTCAAGGATATGTCATTGTGGTTGATGCAGTGGCCCAAGGGCCATTTTTACACATTTTTCATATGTGGACTTCACAGTCGCTGGGACAAATGTACTTCTGGGGTGTAGCCCTCGCACAAAGGAGACTCTGACCGATTTTCGTGAATAGTGTCGGGTTACCCGACATTCACGAGTATTCCGCGGGTTTACGGGTTGTCAACGGACCCTCGGGTTTTAGGGCGTTACATACCTACTAGAGTCTTGTTCTCCAAGTCATTTGTCCACTAACAACTTGTTCTTCAAGTTATTTATCCACTAACAATAAATGTTCATGTTCTGTCATGTCATGGCTTGGGTTGGAAAAAAAGTCTCTTCCACTTGCTGGTGAATAAAGTCCACCATTCGAAGCCGGTCACTTTGACAAATTAAAAATTCTAGCAAATGTCCTTGGACTCTTCTATGGCATCAATCATGGACTCGCTTTCGGACTGTGTTTGGTCTCGCTTTGGGCTTCGACATATCCATTCCCGCCATTCCACTACCCTTTCAGATCGACAATTATTCAAATACCATTTGAGTCCAAAAATTCATTTTTAGTGAAAACAATAGCACCTCGCATACAATATGGCTCATAGGCTATGTTTGTATGAAAAAGCTTTTATATGTTAAAGACTTTTTTCTCTCTTTTCTCATCATTCTACCATGAGACCCAAAGTGCAACTTACTCCTTGATGTGTATCATAAATGAGAAGAACGAGCCAAACCTCAGCCCGATTAGATGAGTTGAAAGCTCCAAAGCATGTCTCCGAGAAAAACCTCTCCCACCACTTTTCTTTCAAACCTGCTACTTTTGATCTTCCTCCTTCAATTCCTTCTGTATCAAAAGACTCTCCTTTGGGATTTGGCAAGTTCATATAAAACCTTCCATATTCTCCTCTCCACCTTCTTCTTCTTTCTCTTCTTCCTCAAACCCATTTTTGGTCGGTATTTTTGCATTGGCTGCGAAGACGCATCGCTTACTCAACGCTGCCACTATAGCTCGAAGTGACATCGTTGCTCCTCAAACAGACGTCGAGGACGGTGATGTTCGAACCGACATCGCAGGTGACGATGTGGCCTCCGTCGATCCTCCTTCTGCTGTAAGTTCTGATTTTTTCGACCATCTTTCATAGCCCGAACTTACCTTTTGCACTGGTGAGTAGATCTATCCCTTTTTGTTGAAGTGATTATACGTAATGTTCCATAATGACCAATCCCATAATCCAAGAAAGCTTCCTGCATTTTCAAAACTACAAGTCTCTGCTAACTTCAAATCCTTTGTTCTCCAAACGAAAGTCTTTTAAAAACTAGAAATACTCTTTTCATTTTAGAACTCTAAAACCTTATTCTTACCCTAAAAGCAAGAGAACTTCTTTTTTTTTGCTTTTCTAGAACCCACAATCTTTGTTCTTCAACGAAAGGTTTTTAAAAATTTTAAAACCGTAGTCTGTTCTACCAAAGCTTTATTCAAAGTTTTCCTTTCTTATGGTAGATTCTGCTCTCTCCTGGGCCTACCTCGATCTTTTTTCGTCTTTGTCTACCAACGGAAGCATCTCAAAGGTAACTTCTCAACCTTTTATTTGATAGACTTTAAGATATTGCTTTGAAGAATATAGGTTGGGTCATGCTAGTTTTTTGGAGAAATGGGTCCACCTTTTGGAAACATAGGCCTAAGGGGATAAACATGTCTTTCCCCTGCCTTTTTCCTAGGAGAATTGACTTTCCCTGTGATCTTACCATTTAGATGAATGAACTTACCCCTTAGGAAAAAAAATATTTTTCTTGAGGAACATTCTTTAAACCCGGTTGCATCATTCTCCCTTGGGAAAATGAACCCACCCCATGGAGGAGTGGGCCTTTCTACAACCTTTTCCGGGAGAAATGAATTCCTGCTTCTTCCCCTCCCCTACCCTCTCTCTGGCTGAATTTGTCTTGCCTTTTGGTGAAAGTTTCATTTTCTGGAGAATCTGCTATGCTGCTTTTAATTCCGCCGTATTCCCTTACCGAATTTCTCCCCCGATGGAGATTTCATACAAACCGCAAATTATCATTTTTCAACCTATCAACATGAACCAGACAATATTTAAGGACCCATACCTTTCTTGGAGAGAGTTTTCCCACCTTCTTGGATTCTATCAATGCTCTTAGATCGAAGCTAGTAGTGTTGACTGAGGCCCCTAGTGGGAAAGGATCCTCATCGATTGCCATAGTCTCTTTTTTGTTAGGGAACTTGAGTATCCCTTTATTGATCCTGTCCATTATGGCATTTTTGAAACCCCAACATGCATTAGTAGTATGGTTCCATGAATTGTGGTACTTACAATAAGCCTTTCCCCTTAGTTCGTCCTTACTGCGGATCCGGTGGTCTTTAGGGAAGGTAATGATTTTTTCTTTCACTAAGAAATGAAATATTTCATCACTCTTTGCTACCTCAAAAGTAAATTGGACTCGTGTATCAACAATTTGTGTCTTCTTCCACACATCAGGTGTCTTTTCTACCAAAAGAGGACAAGCGAATGTCCTTGTAGCAGATAGATCTGCCACTGTCACCTCCTGGTTCACCTCTTGACAATAGGTTCCCATTGACTTCTTCCTTAAGCAGTTCTTCATATTATGTTACCTTAGCTGCACGTTCATAAAAATCTCTAAATTTCACACCTTAGAATTTCTTCCTCAACTCAATGTCCAAACCTCTTTAGGCCATTTTCACGTACTTTGTCTTTGGAAGATGGATCTTGCATATGTTTCTCTTCTTCTTAAACCGGAGATAAACAAATCAGCGGCCTCCCCATTTCTTTGAATCACTCTGGATAGCTTTGCAATGCACACATCAGGCTCAGCCCTAAAGAACTTAGTATGGAACTGCCTTTCCATATCCTTCCAACTTTGTATGGAGTTCCTTGGTAATGTTGTATACCAAGTAAATGCTACCCCTATCAAAGAGTTAGGAAACAGTCTAAGCTTGAAATGATAGAAATTCTCATCGTTAGCTAACTCCCCACATTGCACAGTGAATCTAGCAACATGTTCTAGGGTGGATCGACCATTTTCTCCAAAGAACAAGGAGAAATCAGGATCTCAGACTTCAGTAGGGTTTTCCCTATCTATCATATCTGGATAAGGTTTGTAGAACTTCGGCCAGCCAATTTGCCTAAAGCCTAGCTCATATAATTCCTAAACTGCCTCTCTGATTGCCCTTAAATCTGGTACTACAGTTGGTTGCACAAAAGGTTGTTGAGGAATTTGTTGCACCTACTGAGGGACTTGTTGTAACTGTTGAAGAACCTGAGGAACTTGTTGTAGTTGTTGAAGAACCTGAGGAACTTGTTGTAGTTGTTGAAGAACCTGAGGAACTTATTGTACTTGTTGTCCTCAATTTCTATTTACTCCCACAAGTGGCTACATGATGCCCCTCGAGCCTCCATTAAAAGAAAAACCTCCTTCATATACTTCAGGTTGTGTAATTGGATTAGTCTAAGCAAAAATCCTCTCAGGGACTGTGGTTCTGGCTGCATTAGGTCTTTCCCCTGCTATGTTCCCCCCATAGTACTCCCTCCTATGGGAGGAAGGTATCTAACCTCTATCAATATAGGTAAGCTGTGAAATTCACCACTCCCTATAGGTTCATCGAAACGCTCCAAGTTCATTTATAAAATCGCTCTTCGCTTAGAAGCAACTTCTTGCATTGCTTATCCCCTTTCTCTAAAGTACTTCATTTCTTCCATAAAGGCAGCGATGACTCTTTATTTCTTGCATGAAAGCCTGAAATTCATTAGAATTATTAGAGAAAAGAATAAGCATGTCCACATTACTTGCGCCTCTTCCTTCCACTTGTTCAATTGGATTATTAGATGGATTCCCCTGCTATCACACTGGATAATTCATCAGGTTCTCTATCTATTCCACTAAGGCTGGAACTCTTCCTTCTTGTGTTGCTTTTGCAACATCAGATCCTGAGTCCGGAGACTCTACAATTGTCTTACTCCACAATTTTGGTGGCATTCTTCGCCAGAAAACAAGGTCCCATCAGAATACCCAAAATTATACCCTAACAGTTTTATAATATGTTTTGGATATAATAAAAATAAAAGTATATTTTTCCGAAATAAAAGAATGCTAAAAATAAAATAAGAAAAACCCGAAAATTTGTACAAGGAACAAGGGCAAACGTGTAAATTGTCAAAATAGATGGTAAATGACATAATAAGAATAGCTTCAGATGACAAAAATAGAAATTGAATAAGTTAAGTTGAATAATAAAGAGAGAAAGACCTAAATGCAAAATGAGAAAGAAGTTAAAATGCAAAGGCTAAACATGGCCTAACTCAAAAGAGTGGCTAAGGTTACTGGTCTCATTTTTGAGAGACCAAAACAGAAGAGAAAGATGTACAGGAAGAGTAAGAAGAGGAAGAGGAAAAGAGAGAAGAAGAGGAAGAGGAAGAGAAGAAGAAGAGAAGAGAAGAAAAGAGGAAAGGAAGAGCAAAAAGGTATGGAACTATGAATTTTTGTATGGATCTCCATGCAATTGAATGGTTAGTAACTTGTCCACAAACCTAGGGTTTTGTTAGGATTTCATCATAACCCTAAAATTATTGAAAGTAAGGTTGGTAAAACCTTAAATAGTACAAGAAGAATAGGGAATCCTCCCTTTGAGGTTGGATTCATGGTTTAATTGCATGTAATGGAGTTAGGGTTTAAAACAAACCCTAGCTAAACTTTATATTTGGTTTATGTATAGGTTATGACCGATTTTAGAGTTGTTTGGGAGGAATTCATGATAGGTTTTTGCTGTAAGATAAGTATTGAAAGATGATTTGAGGAGAATAAAGGTTACAAGATGAATACTGAGTTCGCTTTGATGTGAATATCAATGATCGAGTTGAATCAAGCAAAATATGGAAAAATGGGAGAAAACCACCTTTCCGAAATTTTCGAGGGTGGTACCTAAGATTCAAATGTAGTGGTACCCCACGGTTCATAAGTGTTCTGTCCATTGGTACCGATATCGGTACCCAATGCTCTATTTTGGACCAGTGTTCGTATTTTGGTCATAACTTGCTCATTTCTTATCCGATTTTAGTGATTCAATTGGCTAAATAAACTAGACTTCAAGGAGAACAAAAAATCCTGAAATAGGTACCTTCAAATTCTGACTTTATGCGGGTCCTCCATCCCGGATCACTATGTTCAAAACCAATTTCGTTCCGGTTTTGAACATAGAGTAGTCTCTGCATGTTTAAGACATAATCTCAGTTTCTCAGCATCCGATTGGGTGATTTCAAGTTGGAATAAATCTCTTAGCACCTTAGCTTCAAAAGAGTATAAAGAACTAGTGTCAAATATGTATTAAGACCCTTTGTGGCCGTAAAATAGGTATTACAAACTGTTCCTAGTTTTACATGAAAATGTCATAACTGAGTTCTGATGATTCAATCGGGAATGATTCCAATTTCTATAAGAAGTGACCACAGAGAAACAAGGGATACATGAATGATGTGTAAATACATAGGTGTCATACTGCATAAGTATATGAAATTCTATATAACAATGTGAAAATATGTAAATGAAATATATATGTATGTGTTTCAAGTAAACATGAAAACGAATCAAATACGAATACTTAACATTAAAGACAATATGTCATGAACACATAATGTGGCTAAGAATATCCTAATTATTCTATACGAATAAAAATAGATAATATATGATTGTCATACATGTCCAATACGAACATGATAGAACACATGAATGAGTAAAGCATACATGATAGAAATATAGAAAGTAATACTGAATATTAACTAATAGATGGAAACGCATAAAGGATATGATGGTTGTTCATATAAAGTATTATGAATATATAAAGATATATGAATATAGAATACAAGAGTGCATAGGATGCATTCATGATATATGATAGGATTACATATATGATATGAAGACAAAACTAAATGATAGAAAAAGATATGAATATATGTATTATAGAGAAATATGAGAACCTTAATATGAAGCTACATATATGAGAACGAATACAGATTAAAGTAATGATAGTATATATTGCATAAGCAATCATGATAACAATAGTTATTCATGCTTATGAAATATGTAATGTAAAATGTAATAAAACCGAATATTCTGCTAACCTCGGTGTAGGGATAGATAGACATGCCTATAGGGAAGATACGGTTGCTATAGCATACAGATATATATATCGAGGCCCCGTTTGGGTAGATGACATAGATCCCGTTTGGATCATTACATGGCATAGGTCAACGCCCGCATGCTGATGATACCTTCGTATATACGGCCCCGTTGGTCATACAGATCACCGCTTGTACAAAGGATAGCGCAATTTTCGAAAGTACATACAGATAGAGATCAACGCTCCGCATAAAGGATAGTACCTTCTGGCACGCTATTTCCTCGTGACGGCCTCAAGGTATTCGTGTGCAATGGACATAAAAGAAAATGAAAAGTACATGAATGTAAAGGAAATGTATAAAGTATATGATATGATATGAGAAGCATAGCATTGATATACGATGATGATATACCGTTACAAGAACAAGAAATACAGTATAAGAGCATATGAAAGTATATGATATGACAGTACAGGATATGAAAGTACATGAAAGCATATGTGAAAACATATGACAGTAATGATATGATAGTAAAAGTATAAGTCTTGCATTCTACAAAAGATATATGAAAGATGAGATAGAAATTCACATAATGTGAAATAATAAAGATATGATATGAAAGTATCGGGCTTTAAGCCAACATAAGAAAGTACATAAAGTACGTAAAGCACAAAGTATGATAGAAGAACGCATAAATGTATATGAAGTATACGACTAGTACAGGATGACAGTATATGAAAAGTACAAGATGAAAGCATATAACATGAAAATATACGATAGTACAAGTATGAATATGAAGAATGAAAAGTATAGCATCACGTAGCCAAAATAACATAAAAATAAGACATGATATACACAGATAAGAAATGATATATGTAATAGAACCCTAAAAAGCAATAAGCTATAGCATGAGCATGACACATGAAAGTAGAAAGTATATAAAAGTACAAAAGTATATGAAAGAATATAATAGAACGCAGTGCCATATGAAAGTGGCCAATATATGAAAATCATAGGAAAGTATAGTCTATAAAAATTACAAGATGAAAATATAGGGAAGTACAAGAATAGTATAGGACAAAATATGACGATACACGATTGTATAAGAAAGTATATGACAATACACGAAAAGTATATGAACAAGTACAGTACATACAAGAGAAAGTAATATGAAAAGTATACCAGAAAACAAAGATATGAACACAATACATGAACAAGAAGGATAACAATACACTTAAAATAGAACAATAAGTTATAGAATGAATATGAATATGCAAAGATAGAAATGTGAATACAAGAAAAGTAGAGATAAGAGATATGCCAAAGACATAGAACATGTAACAGAAAAGATTGACATGCAATAGGAAAGTAAAGATGATAAGTAATAAAAGTTATATGAATATGTATAGATATATG
The DNA here is from genome assembly GCA_016808115.1 of Tetrastigma voinierianum. Taxonomy (NCBI): domain Eukaryota; kingdom Viridiplantae; phylum Streptophyta; class Magnoliopsida; order Vitales; family Vitaceae; genus Tetrastigma; species Tetrastigma voinierianum. The sequence goes on from JAEQBH010001642.1 coordinate 96,226, forward strand.
AAATGCATATGTATAAGCTTGTGATGTCACCATTAGTGGTTGTCCAAGCTTATGTTCCCATTAAGAGTAAAGCTTAAGATCAAAATTAACCCGTTTAGGTACAAAAGCGTAAGACAAGGGAGCACAGACCTGACATCCCCACACGTCAGAAGGTGCCAAATTACGTATAGGTGCTCACCGCATCGCTCAAGCAATCTCTCGATGTTTTGTATTGATATGTTTATGCATAAGTGTTTGTATAAGTGATGTAACCTAATGAAGGAGTATGATTATATTTTGTATTCCGTCGGCTACAAAAAATATATTCAATAGCAAATATACATGTATAAGTAAATGAGACTCAAGATATGTGTATAGATTTTGGATGACACCACTCTGGTAGTTCTTTGTATATGTAAATGATTTTTGTTATTACAAATTGTTTTAGCCCTACGTACAAGTTTAGCTATGATGAAGAACAGATCAATGAGTCCCGCATATAAGTATGGGCCTCATGCCCCGTGACTGCTCGATCCGCCGTCGGTCGGACCGAAACGGGGTGTGACACCCACCGTGGAATATGCACAACTGAACATACAAAACAAAAATATGTATCGATGTTCCACAAAGATGTGTCCCACTAGGCTTGCCAAAATATGTTTATGATGGATTTCGGTCTAGAACATATAAAAGCATGAGAATTGGTGAATGCGTGGGCGTGCCAAGAAATTATAGTATTTCCAAACTGAAACTGTTCCGAAATCTAACTTCTGCTCAAGCGAAAACTGGATTCCCTAGTTCCCTTAACAGTTCCCTATAATCTAAATGGAAAATGCTTTGAAAATTTGACTGTATTGAAAGCTGAGAGAAAACTATATATACTAAATTGAAAGATAACAAATTTCATTGTAGAATAGATTGGGAATGACATGTTGAAACGATAAAGCTTGAAGTAACATGTAACGTCCCAAAAATAGACTTTTCGTTTTATTATTTTACTTTATAGCATTTTTTGCTATTATAAATTTTTTTTTTATTTTTTTATTCGATATTTTATTGGTTTTAAGTGATAAAAATAGAGGTTTTTAAAGTGAGAATTTGCATAGTGAATTAGTGCACTCCAAATTAAGCCTTAATAGTTTAATGATATGTTTAGGATATAACACAAGTTAAATTAAAATCGGAATTAATACACACTGGCTAAATTCCAGAAAACGTATAATAAGGACCCAGCGTCATAAATGAAGTTAAGAAGATATGCTGAAGTAGGAATGTGATAAGTTGTTATGCAAATGAAATATAAATGAAGGGCTTTAATGCAAAAATGAAAAAAGAAAGCCAAAAAGGGAAAGGCCAAATAAGGCCTTATACAATATGAGAATAAGACCAAATTTGGTCTAGTGAAATGAGATCATTTCTCATTTGGGCAAAAGGGGAGCTAGGGGCTACTGGGCTGAGAGATGGGAGAAGCCATTCGGGATTCTACTAGAGCACCCCTTCGGTCCGACCGATTGGCGAGGGTCCGAAACAGATCCGGATGCTCGACACACTAAACGCAGCGACCCCGAGCTCGTTCCTCTACCCTACATGGATCCGAACCGAAACCCGAGGATACCCGGCCGAATCCATTAATCAAATACATTTAATTAATATAAGCAATTTCGTTCTCAAATCTCTGCGGAATCGATTTCAATCTGGTGCAAGCCCATAAACATTTACAAATTCAATGCAATTCCTTTACAAAATATGCATTTAACCAAAAAGGGCATTTTATGCCGTTTACAACATAATATCCAAAATCGTATTCAAATATAAGTACAAAATACCTCGAGTCAACTCTTTTGTTTACAAATAATGTCATGCTAAAAATGGTGAGGATGTATGTGACTTGAGCATACTCCATGAACTTTCTGAATGACTTTGAGTTCCTCGACCTTGGGTCCACTTTCAATCACTGCCTATCACTCGGTACCTGTGCATTTATAAAACAATATGCTAAGCATTTTCATGCTTAGTGGTTCTATACAACTCTCTATTCCATTCAGTTCAATACGAATCATGCATTTATCAAAATAATGCCTTTATACAATGTCTATCCAGAACGTAAAGATGTCATATTAAATACACTTTTAATATCATTTTTCGCGCTTATGATTTCACATATGACTATAGGTGAGTCACATTCACGACAGATTCGGGCCAGAATCCTGGCCCCGTTTCGTCAGTTCGCAAGAATGTGATTTCACATGTAATATTACAATCTCACATTAGACTATAGAAATTAACATTCACGACGGATTCAGTTGGTAAATCCCGCCCTGTTTGTCATTCACTAGTAATGTGATTTCACATTGAATAAATACTAAGCACTTTCATGACAAATCTCGCCAGGAATCCCGCCGTTGGTCATTCAATAATACATTTCAAATCAATTTACTCACATGAAGTAAATTCACTTATAGTTCAAATGCACGCGCACATGCAGATATTTGACAAACATTTCGAATACTAATAATTCAAATCAATATATATGTATTTCACAAATAGAACTTTGGAAATGGAATCAGTCACAGAGAATGCACTAATTTATCGATCCTCGTCTCTTTCGATACCCGCCCCAGTCGTTGTCGCTTCAATTCGCACCTAGTCAAATACAAATTTCCAATTGTGAGTGGTTGAACAATTAATCGTATCAAACGAATATCAGCCGAGGCTGGAGGTACAATACGCTTCTCTCCGTGACCTTATACAACCCTCATTAAACCTTTATTAGGGTCCCTAAACAATCGCTGTATGAATACGAGACTTAATAGTGCAAGGGGTACAAAAACAAGGTTGCTAGAAGCTCCGCGATCCCTTGTTCAGACAGTACCACTTTGATCCACCGCATCATTTTTGCCTCTCTATCCTAATGGGTACTGTACTCCACTTTTGCACCAACAGAATTGGCTGTGGAGTCTCGCCTGCAGCTATGCATTTTGCCATTTCTCACCCACAAAAACTCAAATGAATTCATCCAAACTCATGTATCTCATAACCCACCATGTAAACAACTCCAAAAGTGGGTTAGAACCAATACAACCCTCTTACCTGGGTTGTGGCTTTTTCCCAAATCAAAATCACAAAAGAAGGTGCTGGTGGCTTGATTTATTACCTTCAATCTCTCTTCAAATATTCTCTTGTAGGTCGCTTTGACCTCTTAGGAAGAAAGAATGGAAACAATCCCACCCAAAGCTTAATCCTTCGCCTCAAATTTCCTTCTCCCTTTTCCTTCTTCTTCTCAAAAATGGATTTTGCTCACATCGAGCTCCTTTATACCACTCGGGTCTTAAATTCCTAAACTCATAAGGCCTTGTTTCATTTTCTTTACATCCATTTCCCCATTTTTCATTTAACTATTACATTGGTTTCATTTAAACCTCACATTAAGATTTATGCTTATTCTATTTTTGGACCCTTAGGAGCATCTCTGCTAGCTTAGCCAAAAAAAGACGAAAGCTATTTTTTGCTCCAAAAAGTTACTTTTTGAGATTTAGCTAAAGTTTTAGCTAAAATATCTCCAGCAGTGAACATCTAAAGTTCCATCTAAAGTTCCAGCAGTGCGATCTGTGTGAGTATCCCACGCCATTTTGTACAATAATGTCAGATTCTATCCCATCGATTTTTTACAGAACATAAAGTCCGTGTTGGGTCAACTCCAACATTGGTCTCTAAAACTCGCCATCACCATCCCAAAATCTTGACATCGGCTGCTCCAATACCGATCACCGGATCGTAAGCAGGTCAACCACATATGCATAAGTCACGCCTTTCCTCATTTAAGAAAGATTTTCCCGCTCTAGCCCGTGATTGAGAGATGTCATTTCGTTACAAAATCAAACTTAAATTAAGTATTGGTAACCAAGGTGAAAAATTAATAAAACAAATTATTTAAATAGTTAATGGAATATTAAATGAAAGATATGTATGTTAATGACAATAAAATAAATTAATTCATATCAAGTAAAACATTTTATTTTAAATTTGTATTTTAAATTATTCACAAAAAATATGATTTATGGTTTTTTTTCATTTATTAATAATATTTTATTTATAATATTATAAATTGAAAATAATTAGAAGTTAATAAAATATTTGTAGGCTAATAAAATAAATTAATTCATATCAAGTAAAACATTTTATTTTAAATTTCAGACTTAAATTATTCACAAAAATATGATTTATGGTTTTTTTTCATTTATTAATAATATTTTATTTATAATATTATAAATTGAAAATAATTAGAGTTAATAAAAATATTTGTAGGCTAATTATTTGGGAAAAATACTGGGTCAAACGTCATCGTTGAGTCATTCTGAGCCAAACGACGCTTGTTTTGGTCGCAATATTTTTTTGAAATTCATCAGACTAAAACATGATATTGATGAACTCGTTGTAAAACTGCGTTGTTTTGGACCAGCCAACACCCAAAACTATTGTTTTGTAAGTTAGTGACAAATTGCCTAAAATGGCGTCGTTTTGCAAAGAATGAGTTCAAAACGACGCCAAGCTGGTTCTTATTAAAAATAATAAAAAGGAAACAACGTCATTTTGTTCGGAAGAAATGAAACGACGCTGCTTCATATGGCCGCCACCAAAATTGAAAGCCTCGTTTTTCCTTCCGGGCCATAGCTAGCTGGGGAAGGGGGTGAGGAAGATGTGTCACGGCCGCCGCCAAGGCGCGAAAGATCTCACCTTTAACGGAGGTAGCTTCTGGCGGCAGGACGAAGCTGACCGACAAGGAGTGTGGGAACGGCGACGATGGATTCGCGAACGCGACTACGACGACAACGCCGCGACTTGCCGCAAAATGGGCTCGGGCTCTCCTCACCTCCCCTTCTTTGAACTGAAGGCTACATTTCCCCGATCCGAAATCAAGCTTTCATTTTTTTGTTATTTATATAATTTTTGTCTCAATTCGTTTCTGAGTTCAAAAACGGGTTCACGGTCGTCGTTTTTTTGTCAAGGGAATCTCTGTATTTTCCATGCCAATTTGAATATTTGGTTGAGTATCTGTTGGTTCACGGGTGTGATTTTCTGCTTCCAACGGCTATAATGTTGAGGGTAGGATTGGTTTTTGTTGTATTTTGCCGATGAATGTGTTGATCGTTTATATTTGGCCAAATTTAGCCGACATCGCTCAACATAAATTTGAAGCACGGTATCGCCTTTCCACCGCTGAGCACCCTTTTTTTCCCTTTAGCATCCAAAAATGGCGTTGTCTTGCCAAGCAATCATTGAGTTGCTAAAATTTTACTAAATTCCAAATTTGCCCTTTTCACTCGATTAATTTTCTGTTCAATCAATTTCTATTTTAGCATATAATACGAATCATATGCTCACATATTCATTTCATATTTCACAATTTATCAAGCCTCGAAACCCAAGTTTGGCTCAATTCATACTCGGAATATATAATAAAATTATTATAAAAATTCTAGGATATTTTTTGGGCGTTACACTACTTGTTCTTGAAGAGGAAGGAAGAAGGAAAGGTAGAGGAGTATTCAAAAAGATTAAGGTATGGATACTTGTCTAAGTTTGGGTATGGATTTACCCATTTGCTTGTTAAGAACCCTAACTCCCTTACTGTGCTTTTGATTGGTAAAACTATAATTTAGTATATATATGTTTGAGTTAGAGTTCATGTAAAATTTTTTTTGCTGATTAGATTAGTTTTGAGAAATTTTTATAAGGAAATGTTGGGGGTTTTAAGGAGATAGTTGCTAAAAATTTCAAACCCATGTTTTTGTTTTGGCCATAACTTGGTCATTACTCATCCAAATTGAGTGATTCAAATTTCTAGGTAAACTAGACTTCAAGGAGAAATTTTTTTCTTGAAATAATTGTATTCAAATTTAGACCCCATTGGACACAAAATTCGTCAAAGTGAAGCTTTGTTTTCGTGTAATGACCCGTACCAAATAATACAAGTTTTTTTAACACGTTTGACCAAGTTTGACTAAGTTTGACCAAATTTGACCAGTTTGACTCCAACACTTGCGATGACCAAAGTTGACTTTTTCAAGGATGAATAATTTTGATTTGACTAAGATACCATTTCGTAGGCCTCGTCGATACGAGTTCATAGACGGGTTGAACGTCAAAATCCGACTTACTGATAAAAGCAGACCCCGGAGAGTTCAAACACAAAGATTTTTAACAGTTGTCCAAAGTCGTTTCTCGCTTTTACCCGGAAGGACCCTAGGCCCTATATAAACTCAGTAGCCTGTGTGCCAAATGAAACCCTAGCCCCAAGACACTCATTTTGAGCCCAAACCCTAGAAAAACTCCCCAAAATCGTGAACACGAACCGGGTCGTTGACCCATTTTCGTGCCGCCTGCTTCAGCCGCGGAAAGCATCCGGCCACCCACCTTGCACACGCGCCGTCCAGGGAGGAGGAGCAAGGTGAGACGATCCCGACGTGAAATTTCACGGCGAACCGCCGCCGGACGCGCCAAGATCGGGCCGGCGAAGGCGGCGGTGGGTCACCATTTTTCTGCATTTTCCGGCCACTCCAGGCTGACCCATACCTCCCTCCCACCATTTTTGGACCCTCTGAACTCACTCTCATGGTCCCTTTTTGCAGATTCCTCACCGTTTGAAAGATACCACAAAAACAAAGTTGGCCAACCGTTGATCGAAGCCCCGGCCACCACGTAAACCTTGGACCAAGGTAAGGAAAATTGATGTGTTCCTATCTGGCTTTCCGTTGATATATGAATTTGTGAATTTTGACGCCGTTGTTGCCTTTCCATTTAAGGTCATTTAGTGGTAATTACCGAAAAGGTTGACTTTAAATTGAATACCAATTGGTCAAGTTTATATTGAAGATTGATTAAATAAATCGTGACGTTTTTATTTAATTATCGACGGTTCAATTCTCGTGAAATTAGCTCCCCGTGAAAAGCCCAATTTTGGAGTATTTGCCCATAGGCATTAATCGTGTAATTGGACCGTCGAGTCCAATTTAGATGGTTTCATAGTTCTAAAAGTTATTTTAAGGCCTTCTGTGGCATCCCAATGTTGTTTGTCTGGCGCATTTGAGCCTAAGTGGTGTTTTATTTATATTACAAGACCTACCGCCGAGCGGAGACGATCCCCTGGCAGGGGAGCAGGACTGAGCGCCCTCAGAGTCCTGTGAGTGGTTTATATGTTTTAAATGTTTTTGGGTATTATATTGGTATATAATTATGGTTAATTATTTAATAAATATATCATTTTGATCGAATGGTCAAGCTACGATAAATAATGATTCGCTTTTCATATAAACAAGTTATCATTTCATGTGAATTTTGTCAACATTTTAAATATTTGGAAGTTTTACTGAGTTCATGGATGAGTCTGTGGTATTTAAATATGTTGGGTACGTGGATTGAGGTTTTAAACCACTTTGAAAACTTATTGTTTTAAGAAAGAGATTTTGAGATTTTGTGAAATGATTATAATACAGTATCGTTGGAAATGTACATGTGAGTAAGAGAACGATTATATATTATTTCCACGGCCATGATGTCGGGATTATCTGGTTTATTAGTTACGATGGCCTGGGCTTTACCGTAAGGTTTATTAGTTGTCGGATGGCCCTGCGAATGGCGGTTTACTGCTGCCACAAGACGTGAGGCTCCGGTTTACCCGACTACAGATGGGTATATGGTACGGCACATTGTCGGGTTTCGACAAGGTATAACCATTTCAATATTTATGGTTGTGGTACTTTCATGATTATTTTTACGACATGATGTCTATACATACTTTATGCTCAATTTTTAGGTTGTGAACAATTCAAGCTATAATTTTCTTAAAAATCATGTCGGTTAAATTTTTGAGCATGGATTTCATATTGTTAGACTTGGGTAAAGTCAGGGTTTTAGAAATGTTTCTAAACTGTAACCTTACAAAAGAGCGACGTGAGGTCTTGAGAGAATAAATGTTCGAAAATAAAAACATTATTTTCCTTATAAATTATGCCACTCACTGAGATTTATTATCTCACGTTTATTGTTTTTTTTAAATCTGTTCCTTAGGTCCAGACAGTTCGTAGGGCCTACCTCGCGCCATATTCAATACCGCTCTTTCTATTACAGCTGCAGTACTTTATCTCATCTACCTGTCTGGTTTATTGGACTCATTTATCTTTATTTGTACCCCCTACATTCGCAAATACTCTTAGAATGCTCTGATATTAGTATTTAACTATATGAGTCCCTTATTATGTATAACAGGGTTACGACTCCACATTAAGATAGTCGGTCGTGGATTTAAGCTATCGGGATTTTTCTATATAATTGAGGTATTTGGTACTGCATGTTTACTTTTCTTAGGTGGGGTTCCACTATGTATTCCCTATATCAGATAAATGACTTCACTAAAGGACCACCCTGAGAACCCCGGGAGGGTATCCTGCCTGTCTTGTCATTCGCAAATTCACCCTGCTTTTATACGCTGGTATTTAGGTCATAAGTTGAGTTTCACTCAGGTAAACTAGACTTCTAGGAGAAAAAAATTTCCTTGAAATAAGTGTATTCAAATTTGGACCCCATTAGACCCAGAATTGGCTAAAGTGAAGAAATAAGTTAGCAAATTTTTGGTTATGTTTTGAAAATATAGTAGTCCCGGTTGTTTATGACATATCTTAAGTTTCAGTGCTCCGAATTGGATGATTCCAATTTCTGAAGAAAATAGACTCATAGAACTATCATTTTCTTGAAGGAAGTTTGGAAAAAATATGGTTCATTTTTTCTCATAAAATTTTACAAGTGAATGTGTATTGGGTATAAATCAACCCTAACCAAAAACACTAGCATGCATGACTGATTTTTCTTTGTTTGTTATCTGATTGTGACGTATTTGTGAAGGATTAGGAGTTGATGATGATAAAACCTAACCTAAGATGTGACGCCCTAAACCCGGGGTGTCCGTTGACTACCCGTCAACCCGCGGAATTGAGGCGCTCAGTCATGGCACTCCATACCCGAGTAAAAAACTGGCCACTGGGCCCCGCATCAACACTCATCAAACATATACCCAACTATATTCCAATACCCAAGAAGTTATTTTATTACTCTTAATACAAATACATATTAAAATCTACAATTCTAATACATATTATTCAAAAACATCAAAGCCACAACCGGCTTTCTTCAAAATCGGCCTCTAAAATGAGTCGTCTTCTCGAACGCTCCATGTAATTCCGAAATGACATTCCTCGACAGGGCGGGCTATCGCCAAAGAGTGGAATCCCCACCCTAAATGGGTTACTTCCCACCTAAGCCGCATACGCAACGATCCAATTTAAACACACACTCAAGTAAATACGTGATCCCACTAATGTCTACGCCCGCTCCTACGTTCCGAGTCCTCACCGACTCCCCCACACCTCTGCTGGGCTCTAAGCCATGGCGAGAAACATCATTTTCAAAACAAAACTTGCTTGCTCTTGGAAAATAAACTACTCGAATGCTCCAGAAATATGGACCGCCTCCGAGGCGTAATGCCGAGAACCTTCCAAACAATACACGGGCTCCTCCGACGCGGTAATCAGGACCATCTCCCAACACTATTCTCCGCAAAATTATCCTGTGAAATTTCTTTCGCAACTATGTTCGTTTTTCAGAAAATTCATGTCATGCACACACCTAATTTCTAGGTTACCCCGGTGCATATGAAATGCATTATGTCATTTCAACACAATTTATATAACACATGCAAATATATCATCATGCATATATTTACATAATTTAAATCACAACATGTTATATAAATTCTCAATACACCAAAATTAGCTCACATGGGCTATCATCAAACACGGTTAATTGGAGCTAATTACTCTCAACTAAACACATTTTCTCACAAAATATTTTGTGAACACTATTCACGTGAATGCTGAAACCCTGCTACTGCTCACCCGCCAATCACTTCAACATCGGCTCCACTTCAGGAACCCGAAACTAAATGGCCATTCCGACCTCATGCACATCACAACATAATTTATTTCATAATTCTATGAAACAAACACCCAAACAGCCCCCAACACAGGGCCACTGACTCCAAATGGGCTTCAAAATTTAACACCCGTCCCAAGCCTGGGATCGATCAAACCACTTTACGCCAACTCAACCTCAATCATCCACAAAACACTTAAATAAAGTAACTCAAGTAGGATAAACCCCTACCTCATGGATTTTGTCGAATCTGAAACCGATGTCCATGCTTGCCCTACAGAACAACTTTCCTTCGGTTCGCACTCCGACCATCCGATCGCCCGAGATCTTAGAGAGAAGTCACTCACTCTCTCACTAAAATTAAAAACCCTCACTCACTTCATCTCCATTTCCCCTCCTTCACGTTTTTGCCCTTTTTGAATGTAAGAGATGACACTATTTGTTATTTTGTCCTTACTCTCATTAACAATTCTATTAATACCAATCATGTCCCTAAGCTTGGATTTTCGACATTTGGCGCAATCTCGGCAGTCCGTTTCCATCCTCTCTCTACTCATGCAATATGTGTCACATGAGTACATGTTATAGGTGACTTTTGTCACATCACATGTCGCTGCCAAAGACCGATACTCTATGCTCAAAAACGTGCAAATTCGACCGCCTCGTATCTGACGAATTCGACGTGGTAGTTGGGATTGCCATCGATTCCAACTAAGTTTGTTTCAATATCCGAGATCTAAAAAAATTTCGGATTTTTACCAAAATTACGATTTTGCCATTTTTCATAAAATTGAAATTTTCTGGGGTCTCACATTAGATCAAGATTCCAAGGATAGGAGACCAGAATCGACAATTTTTTTGGTTTATTCTTCTCATTTCTTTTTTTATTGCAGCTTTGTATTAGATTTGTAAAAAAAAACGAAATGATTTACATGAGAAAACTACATGTATGCTTTGTTTTTAACCATAAACAAATTTGTTTTACGTGATTGGGACATATATTGTAAATGGATTGCCATGAAAACTGCATGAGCATCAAAATGTGTTTATTGGGGTATATATGTATATACAATACTGAAATTTACTATGGCTAAGTATTAATGCTCTTAAGAGAATGTTATCTGTTATATTTGAGTTAAGGATAGATTGATATACAAATAAGGGTCAATGTAGCAGTAATACAAACGAAATGATTTATAGTGGCATGCCTATCCGTAGCCCAGCAGGACAATATTAGTAGTGTACACAAAATGAAATTGTAAATAACCAGTGAGCAGCCCAGTGAGATTGTGCCGGTGATTCCGTTATCCTATGCACCGAAAGTCATGGTTAAATTCGTTTAAGGGCAAACTTATAAGTACAATGTGTGAAAGTGATACTTGTTTTTGAATGAAAAATTAACATATATTGTTTATTACATTGACCATTGAAAATGTACCAAAATGTTGTTTTCGAAAACATACATATTTTGTGTTTGATTGAAATAAGGTTAGAAATGCATAGAACCACTAAACATGAAAATGCTTAGCCCGTTGTTTTATCATGCACGGGTACCGAGTGAATAAGAGCAAAATCAAAGACCGCAGAGCTCGAAGTCATCGTTGAATCGTGCGAAGTATAAGTAAATGCTTCGTCTCATACATACATTTCATTTCAAAAAACAATCATGTAATTGTTTTGCATTACAAACAAAGATGTATAAATTTTCATGGGAATAGTATATTTTAACTTACGTTTAGACAAGAACTACAATGTTTGGTAAATGATTTAAAAAGGGCAAGAAATGCCGTCTTGTATAACTGTGGGAATTGAGCAAATTATGGTCTCTCTACCATGATTGATGTACATTTTTGTATATATAATGCATATTAGTAATGAGATCATATTTTCATACATACAAATATATGATTTAAATGAATATTAAATATCCCATAAAAATGGGGCATATGAAATATGTTTTATGTGATAAATGGATTTAGTGATCCACGTCCACCATGTGGCCTGGTCGGTCAAGGGGCAATTTACATACCGTATGTTTGTAAGGAAAAACATGTAACTAGACTAAAGATCTGGAAAATACGACTGATGAACTAGTAGAAACATAAGAGAAATGCTTGAAAGCTTTGTTTAGAGTGTTGATTGATGATTGATGATTGATGTTGAGGTTCTTTGCTTTGAAGTTGAGTCTTCTTTTTATAGGCATTTTGAATAACTATTTCATCTCACCTTCTCCAATAACTGCTCACATACCCACTAGAGTCTTGTTCTCTAAGTCATTTATCTACTAACAATAAGTGTTCACGTTCTGCCATCTCATGACTTGAGTTGGAGAAAAGTCTCCCTCCACTTCACAGACAAAAGTCTCACCATTTTGAGTCGACCACTGACAAATCGTAAAATTCTAAAAATGTCCTCGACTATAACCAATCATGACTGGGCTTTCTTTGTCAAGGCTTAGGACGCCCCAACTCGCAATACCTGGGTGTCGTTTCAGGGTGTCATATATATATTTTTTTCCATTTTTATAAACTTGCAACCTTTAAGATTGTTCATTCATATAATGTTAAACATTTAACTTGTACTATATTCTGTAGCAGCGGATTACAAAATATATACAAGCTCCATATATGGAAGTGTTCAACATTTACAATACTTACATTGTTTACATAAACAAAACATATACAAAAATAGATCAAAAGGTCTTTAATAAGCACCTAGTAGCCAGGTCGCCTTGGCTGCCGATGTGGAGGTCCCACTTCAAGCCTCGCTTTCTTTTGTACCTATACGGATGAAACACCCGTGCTAAGCTTATAGCTTAGTGGGAAGTAATACATATGGATGACCTATAATAAGGGTCATCACACGTCAATACACATGCATACACATCTAACATATCATTTAAATATGCTTATACATATTTCATATTTACTTATCATACCATGTTTCATTTCTTATCATTTTACACTTTGCTTCATGTTCTTGTCATAATATATTTTGTCATCGCATATGTGCTATGCTTTTCTTATCATATCATATATCCTTCATATGCCATATCTAAGTCATTTGTTTATATTTCATGTCCGCATAAAACCCAAGTGGATAAAGGGAAACTATAAGGGCCCAAGACACCGTACTCACTGCACTAAATAGTATCTATGCGGCCCGAAGCGCTCGTTATCACAAGCAGACAATGACCACCCATAAGGCCCGAAGGTCTCAAGTTATCATCGTGACGGCATAATGACCATCTATAAGGCCTAAGGCGCCAGAATGACCCAACGGCCAACTGATCGCATGTTGTAGACTTGTTTTTCCTAATAGGCATGCTCATCTATTCCTCTACCAGTTCTCGAGCGCACAATCCATGCGTATTTTATGTTCGCGACATATCTCATATTCCCGAATAATTATTGTCATCCGGTAATCATATGCGATATTTACAATCATTTATTTGTATTTATGCATTTTTCATATCTCACTATATGCATGAATAACTATGGTTACCATGTATGCTTATGAGCTATTTACTATCATTCCAATTTCATCAAGCTATATATGGATGAATTCTATACTCAAAGGGCTTTCCATAGAGTCCAAGAACATCCAAAATGGAGTTCGGACGAAGAAATTATGACCGTCCGAAGTTGGAGGCTTCCCATGAACAGTGGCTAGAGCAACACCAGCAGAGACTACTGTTCTTCGTGATTTCTGGACCTAATATGAGTTCCAATATCATCAAGCTATATATGAATGGATTCTAGAGTCAAAGGGCTTTCCATCGAATCCAAGAACATTCAAAACGGAGTCCGGACAAGACAGACCGTCCAAAGTTGAGGCTCAAGCGTGTGTAAGGCCATGCACCGCGTGGAAACCCATGCACTACGCACTGAGGCTTCAATTTTGAGCCTAGCCACGCAATAGCGTGGCTTCCACACAACAGCGTGTCAGAGAGCTCCTTGGCAGCTACGATACACGCCATTTTGACCCGAAACCATCCCGGAACAACCCTTATCCACCGGCCACAATATCCTCCCAATTGAGGTTACAAAATATGCCACAAACACTGCACAAAACATGCCCAAAAACACGGCATAAAACCATCCTACAATCAATCCCAAAATCAACCCAAAAGTAGGAATAAAACCAAATTTCAAAATCCATACAAGTTGTACACAGAAGCATAGCATCCATACAAGTTCTACCCAAAACTTAGTAAGTTCCATACAAAATCCAAACTAATCCATAAAAACCCATACTTCCATACTAAAATCCATACTTCCATACAAAAAGCCATACTCAAAAGGGAGGATTCCATATTCCTAACAAGTAATCACACTCTTTAACACCTCAAACCCTAGCTCAAGGAGGAATTTCATATAAAAGTCCACAAATTCATACCAACCCATAACAATCCATACAAACCATACAAAAAATCTTAAGCTATACCTTTCGCCTTCGGGCTTTCTTCTTCCTTCTCTTCTCTTCTTCTTCTTCTTCCTCTTCCTCTTCTCTTCTCCTATCTTCTTCTTCACTCTACGTTTTGGGTCTCCAAAAATGAGAGACCAATTTGGTCTTACCCCTTTTTATATTTAATTTGCCTTTTATTTGCACTTTAGTCCCCCATCTCTTTATATTTGCTCTACATCTTATGCTATTTCTACAATAGCCTGTCCTCTTCTTGTCTTATGACTTTTATGTCCCCATTTTGGACAACAAATTACAATTCGTCTCAGATTCTGTACAAATTGGTTTCTCACTTCCATGTTTCGCATTTAAATTACGAAAAATTCATATTATACCTACAAAATAACCTAAACATGCCGAAAACGATTAGGGCATATTTCGGGGTGTTACAATTCTTCCCCCCTTAAAATAAATTTCGTCCTCGAAATTACCTGAATTGGAAGAGTCGAGGGTACTGCACTTCATTGCTGATTCTCGCCCTATGTTATTTTCCATACCGCGGATGCTACACAAACACTTTTACCGTGGCGGACTTGCTTACTCAGAATCGTCTTATTTCACGATCTAGAATAGCTTTAGGCTCTTCATTGAAAGTGAAATCTTCTTGTACTTGTATATCTTTAATTGGTAATACGTGCGATGTGTTAGAACGATATCTTCGAAGCATAGATACATGGAACACATTGTGTAATTTGGCTAACTCCAGAGGGAGTGCCAAACGATATGCTATTGGTCCAACTCTTTCTAAAATCTCATAAGGGCCAATGAATCTTGGACTTAGTTTTCCTTTTCTTCCAAAACAGAGTATCTTTTTCCACGGAGATGCTTTTAAAAACACTTTATCTCCGACTTCATACTCTATATCCTTTCTCTTTAAATTAGCATAAGACCTTTATCTATCACTAACAACTTTTAACCTCTGCTAAATAATCCGAACTTTTGCTTTCCTCGTGTCCTTTTTACTAAATCAGATCACAATCTTATGTCACCCAACTCTGTCGTCAATATATGGAGTTCTACATCTTCTTCCATACAGAGCTTCACTGTGTCATCCCAATACGCGATTGGATAATCGTTGTTATGTGCAAATTCCATGAGTGGAATATACCATCCCAACTTCCGAAAAATCTAATACACAACCCCGTTATTATCTTCCAACACCCGAATCCCTTTCGTAATCGGGCCCATCTGCTTGTGGATGGAAAAAGCACTTAAAACGGGCCTGCACCAAAGTTGACTATAATTTTAACCTCGACGTAAAACCGGGATCGCGGTCGAACACTATCGATAAGGGAATCCATGCAATCCACAATTTTACTAACATAAAGCTCCCGCCAGATTCCATCCATGGAGTAGTCAAGCTCCATCAGCAGAAGCAAGCGTAATTTGGTCAACTGGCCCACAATTACCCAAACTATCGCGGCTTTCTGCTGGGTGAGGGGAAAAACCGGATACGAAATCCATAGTAATGTTATCCCACTTCCATTGGGGAATCGGAAGGGGATTCAATAAACCGGATGGTACTTGGTGTTCGGGCCTTTAATGGTCGACACGTCGCATTACTTAGACACGTATTTCAAAATGTCTTTTTCATCCCTCGCTACTAATAGTACTGCTTTCATTCCAGTACATCTTATTACCTCCAGTGCATGGTGAAAACAAAGATTGTGGGATTTCATATAACATTTTCAAATCCATATCATTCGCACATAATCTCGGCTTCTTGTACAATAAACCTCCACTTACCCATGGCATAATCGTAACACTCGAAATATACCCCCGCCAGCTGACACAAGCAGTGCGTGATAATAAAAGAAAAAGTATAGTTATCCGTATTTAAAATAAAATAAGCAAGAACTTGGAATTACTACAACGCTAAGGGTAATTAAATATTAATTCATGACCCAAGGGTCAGAATTCTAATAAGTTATATGTCAAAGGTGAATATGCATAAGTTAAATCAAGAGTAATAGAGAATTGAAGGACCAAAGAGGCAATAAAATAAAAGATATTATGTTTTGTTATGGAAGAAAAAATTGTAAAGAGACAAGTGGCTTCATGAATTTCCCTCCTTGGAAAGTGAAATAAAAAGGATAAGATCAATGTTATAAGACCAAAAGAAAATATCTCATTTTGGTCTTTGGAGAAAAGAGAGCAAAAACAGATAAGAGAGAAGAAGAAGAAGAAGAAGAGAAAAGAAAAGAAGAAAGAAGGAGATCACAGGTATGGAACTAGGATTTTGTATAAAAAAAGTATGGAAATATGGTTTTGTATGGAACTATGATTTTGTATAGAAATGTATGGAAATATGGTTTAGTATGGAATTTGAGTATGAGTGTATGGAACTAGGAATATCTATATGAAAACTATGGGTTTGTATAGTTCTGGGTATAAAAAGTATAGATACATGGTTTGAAACCCTCTATCTCGTGTATGGTTTGGGTTTGGAAACTCTCAACCTCATTTCTGGTTAGGGTTGAGTTGAGAAGAGTTTTAAGGCTCCTATAGATGTGTTTTAAAGGGTCTAGTTGCAAATTAAAACCAAGAAAATTCCTATTTGACTGTATGCAGTACTCAGACCTTAGAACGGGTTTTTTACTAGAAATAAGGAATTTAGAAGTGAGTCCTTCTAGTAATTGTAGCCATCAATGAACTTGATGTTAAAGCCAATTTCTTTTGATTTGGACCTTGTAGACCAAGTTATGGTTCTTTTACTGAGCCGCCGCCTAGACTGGTTTGGTCAGCTTCAAACAATTCCTGTCAACTAACTGGACCTTAGAACAGGTTTTTGGTCAGAAATAAAGAGAATTTTTGTAGTAGTATTTTTGGAAATTGTAGCCACATCAGTGAACTTGATGTTAGGCTTTGAATTTCTCAATTCGGGACCCTTGTAGACCAAGTTATGGCTCTTTAATTTAACAAATAAATGGGTGAGAGGTCAGCCATAGAGGTCGTCCAGAAGAGGTCAGCAGACCTCATGCAATAGAGGTCAGTAGACCTCATGCAGCAAAGGTCAGCAGACCGCATGCAATAGAGGTCAGTAGAGGTCAGCAGACCTCATGCAGCAAAGGTCAGCAGACCTCGTCTTGTAGAGGTCACCGTTCCGAAGAGCCCAGCCGTCCTCAGAGCCCGCCTGTCACCAGTCGTACCAAATTGTCCGGGTCGACCACGCATGACCTCCAACTTCGGAAGGTCATATCTCCTTCGTTTGAACTCGATTTGGGTGTTCTTAGACTCTATGGAAAGCCCATTGAGTCAAGAATACATTCATATGCCTGAGGAGGATATTAGATGTCAGACTAAGGTGTTAGATCGAGTCGTCCCATAGAGGCGTCAGCTCGTCCTGTTGATCACGCATGACTCCAACCCTGGCTTGTTTGAACTCCGCATTCGGTGTTATCGACCCTAAGTGAAAGCTCCATTGAGTCAAGAATACATTCATATGCCTGAGGAGAATATTGGGTGTCAGACCAAGGTGTTAGAACAGTTCAACTAGGTCAGCCTCAGCTCGCCGCCTGTGTCACCGGGCTACATCACGTATGACCTCCAACTTAAGGTCATAACTCCTTCGTCCGAACTCCGATCGGGTTTTCTAGACTCTATGGAGTCCCATCAGCCAGTTAATACATTGATATGCATGTGAGAGGATATTAGGTATCAAACCTAGGTGATAGATCGAGCTCTGTCCAGTCGTCAGTCTGTCCAGCTCAGATTTGACTACGTTTGACCTCCAACTTCTAAGGTCATAACTCCTTCGTCCGAACTCCGATTCGGGTGTTCTTGGACTCTATGGAAATCCCATTGAGTCAAGAATACATTGATATGATTGAGGAGGATATTAGGTGTCAGACCGAGGTGTTGGACCGAGCTCACCGAGGTCAGGTCAGCTCATCCAGTTCAGGATTTGACTACATATGACCTCCAACTTCGGAAGGTCATATCTCCTTCGTCCGAACTCTGATTCGGGTGTTCTTGGACTCTATGGAAAGCCCATTGAGTCAAGAATCCAGCCATACATAGTATGATAAAAGTGGAAATCATATTAGGTCCATAAATAAGGAAAAACAGTAAGCAGATATGATAATCATAGTATATCATGCATAATATAAGATAGATATGAACAAGAAATAGCAACATAAGTAGTTTTGATATGAAAAGGAATATAGAAGAAAAGAATAAAATGATAAGCTCAGAGAACACGTATAATTGTATGAGTGCTTAAGACCGGATATTGAATGACAAGACATATATGATCGCGCTTCAGCGACTCGCTAAATGCTACGCTTCTATCACGTGGGCGTGCACGTACATATGATCGCTTTTGGCACATATACGACGTTGCTTCGCACTCGCTAGTGTTTCTTTGACACTTCCTTATTACGTGGGCAGGCACGTCTGCTCGTAGACCGTACCTTCTGGGCATATATTATACCGAGTCTAGTTCATTCTTATCTCCGGTCCAAGCAAGCTAATGTTATGCATGTGACTCAACAAGAAATGATAAAAAGATAAATAGTCTGGGATTTAAGGGTACCTAAGGGTATTAAAGAAGAAGTCTAGGTTCTGCACTCCTATGGGAGATAGAACAGTCTGATAAAGCACAAGTAAAACGTACAAGTATAGAAATGTATAGGTATATGTCATAAGATATGATAGTATAATAAAGTACATAAAGATATAAGTTAACAAGATATAAGATGTTACCAGTAATGAGTACATGTACTCGAATGATAAGCATATATGAATATAAGAATGAGTAAATGCATGCATGATAAAAATATAGGAATATATGTATTATAGAGAAATATGAGAACCGTACACGTATATGAGAACGCACATGCATTTAAAGTAATGATAAGATATATCGCATAAGCAATCATGATAACAATAGTTATTCATGCTTATGAGATATGTACATAAAATGTAATAAACGGATTGCCTGTGTCTCGACCAAAGAGAGGGATAGATCGTTACGCCGCTAGGAAAATAAGTCTCGCAGCATACAAGTTCTGGCATGATATCGAGGCCTCGTTGGGTCGATGACATAGATCCCGTTGATCGTGGCCCCAAAATGCCACGCGCGCGCTTTATAAGATGATCATTGTCTCGTACAATGATAACACGCCTCCGGGCCATGATAAGACCACTATTTCGCATGCTGGAGTACAAGGCCTCCAGCCTCGATAATACCACTGCTTTCAGATAGTGAGTATATAGCGTCCTGCCCTTATAAGTTCTTTATCCACTTCTTTCGTATTTACTGTGCATGAAACATAAAAATAAATGATTTGGAATATGACATGTGAAAAGATATGATATGATATGAGCTAGCCCTGCTATGTGATGACAAGTTCTGTAACATGAGATTATACGATCCGACATGATATATGAAAATATATAAGAATGTAAAATGATATGAAAAGTTATCATGGATAATACAAAGATGGGAACAAGATACGATGACGCATACATGATCATCAAGATATGAAAACAAAGATACTTAAAAATGTAACATAACAAACAGATATAGTATATAACCATGAAAGTAATATATGTATAAGAATACGACTAGCACGTAATAGGATAATGTATTACGAACCATTAAAGATAATAGATCAAATGATAAGTACTAGAACAAGAAATAATATATGATATGAATATATGATAGACATACCTGAATGAATAGATGAAACATGCTATGAACACACGTATAGAAATGCATAAGTGCTAAGAACGATGTAGATAAGTAAAAGATGACAAAGCACGTAGAATACAAAGAAAAGCATAGATAGGAGATATGTCAAAGACGTAAAACATGTAACGGAAAAGATTATGCACAGGAATGTAAAGATGATAAGTAACCAAAAGTTATATGAATATGCATAGATATATGAAATGCATATGTATATAAGTCAGATGGTCACTATTGGTGATCGGTCTATGCTTATGTTCCCACTGTTTAAAGCTTAGCACTCCGTGTTCAATCCGTAGGTACGTAAGGTAAGACAAGGATGTATGATGTGACGCACATCAATAGAGCCAGCGCCAGTAGATAAAAGACACCGCATCGTCTCGCGATCTCTCGACAAAGATTTGTATTAAAAAGAAAAAAATTGTACATGTATAAGTATATGGGACCCAAAAGATATGCATATGGGATGTTAAGGGACACCACCCGTGGTAGTTCTTTATATGAAAATGATTTTAAGTATTACGTAAATTGCTCAGATAACCACGTGTACAAGTTCAACTCGAGAAAGAACAAAGTCATCGAGTCCCAAAAGATATAGTCTCGCACCCGACTCTGCCTCGATCTCGCCTAATCTGGCCCGATCGTAGGAATGGGGCGTGACATAACTGGGCCTTGTCTCCGCATCGACTTAACCGAACTAACCTCAGAATCCTTGGTATCATTTTTCTGAGCATTTACTATCATTTGTTTCAAATCCGGTATAACTCTCAATTGAGCCAACAAGGCTCCATCATAATCAAATCTCCAGTCATAATCTTTCAAAGACAAAGCATAAATCATTTTCCTACTCAAGGCATCCGCCACTACATTTGCTTTCCCGGGGTTGTAATCAATTATACAATCATAGTCTTTAAACAATTCCAACCACTAACGTTGCCTCAAGTTCAAATCCTTCTGAGTTAGCAAATATTCACTCTTATGATCGCAAAAATTTACATTTTTCATATAAATAGTGTCGCCAAATTTTCAAAGCGAACACTATAGCTGCTAACTCCAAATCATGAGTGGGATAGTTTTGTTCATGCGGTTTCAACTGTCTGGAAGCATAAGCCACCACTTTCCCATCTTGTATCAACACACATCCCAAACCTATCTTCGAAGCATCACCGTATAGTATACTCCCTACCCGCAGCGCCGGGACCAACACCGGTGCTTCAACCAAGATTTCTTTAACCTTTCAAAAGTCGGATTGCGACTTATCATTCCACCAAACTTCCCCCTTTCCCAGTAATCTTGTAAGTGAGGATGCTATAACCCGAAAATCCAGACAAATCTCCGATAATAAACCGGGCCTAAACCCAAGAAACTTACCCTGCTACATTTCGAGGTGGTTTCCAATTCACAACGGCTTCAATCTTTGTAGGGTCAACTCTTATACCCTCTGCTGACACAATATGGCCTAAGAAGGAAACTTTTTTTAGCCAAAAATCACATTTGTTGAGCTTAGCATATAACTTCTTTTCTTAGCATAGGACTATTTTCGGATGTTGTTCATGTTCCTGTGCATCCTTATAATACATCAGGATGTCATCAATAAATACCACCACAAATTGATCCAAATAGGGGTGGAAAACCCTATTCATCAAGTCCATAAATGCAGCCGGAGCATTGGTCAACCCAAATGGCATTACTAAAAATTCATAATGGCCATAACGAGTTCTGAATGCAGTCTTCGGCACATCTACTTCCTTTACTCTCAACTGATAATATCCAAATCGCAAGTCAATCTTCAAAAAGACACCCGCTCCTTTCAACTGATCAAAAGATTCTACCTTTCTGCAATGGGTAATTGTTTTTCATCGCCACCTTATTGATATGCCGATAATCGATGCACATCCGTAGTGCCATCTTTCTTTTCACAAATAAAACAGTAAACCCTAAGGTGAAACATTGGTCGTACAAACCCCTTTATCTAAAAAGCTCTTGTAGCTGAACCTTAACTCCTTCAACTCGCTGAGCCTATCCCGTAGCGCTTCCCTGTACGTGTTGCTCCCGGCACAATTTCTATGGATAAGTCCACTTCTCTCAAGGAATACCTAGTAACTCTTCCGGAAATTCCCTTACTACCGGAATCTTTTCCACATCAACTTGACCTCTCTGGAGTCAAGTACTCAATGCTAAGAATGCCCATTTTCTTATAACCTCCTCGCCTCGCATGACCGAGATCAAGATCGACATTACGCCAGATCTAATGCCCCGTACTATCACCCTAATGGTAAGGTTATCAAATCGAAACTCTCGTTTGTATAATAATGGGGCAATTTCAGATACGCTATTCACACTAACGTTGTGCCCCAATCGACGAAGTCACAAGCATGTCATATGCCAATTTCTCCATCGCCGGGTATTTTATCAAATACATGCTCCATGCACACATAAGGAATGAGTAGATCCAAGATCAATCAATGCATGCATCTCTGGCCATCATATAAAGAAAATATACCAAATGATAACCTCAGAGCATCCCGATCCTCATAAGCCTCATAGCATATGCTCGTGTCGGGTAAGCCGTATTGTGTGGGACGCATTCACTATCTCCTAAAATATGCCTCCTCGTCCTTTGCGGCCGAGATGGGCCACTACGACCCCTACCTTGATCGCGAGTCGAAAGTGGTATCGCAGATCTTCCTCTGCCACTTCCTTGTTGACTTCTATTATCTCCTGACTCTCGGGGACACTATGCTATCAAATGCTCAAGGCTTCCACACCGAAAACACCCTCCTATCAATAGCCTGCAAACAACCGAATGTCGTTTATGGCAATGAGTGCACTCCGGGATTTCTCCCTGTCCAACTGAAGCACCTCTACCCGCACTAGATATTGTTGTACCTCCTTGTCTTCTACCTCTTGTAGCCGAACCCTGTACTGGCTCGGCTTGAACATTTCTAGCTTTTTTACCGGAAGAGGAGGAGACCTTTGAGAACTTTCGGTGACTTTTCTTTGCCGCTGCTTCCGGGCCTCTCCACTTTCATTGCAGCCTGGACTAACTGATAAAAGTTCACCTATTTGAGGGAAGTCACAGTGCTAAGTACCTCTTGATGGAATCATGTAGTCCATCTTCAAATTGCCTTACACCGAATGCGCTCACAGGACCTCTCTCCGATGCATATTTGCTGAGATGGCTGAATTCTTTCTCATACTCAGCCACAAATAAGTTCCTTCATTTCATATTCAGAACCTGCTTTCCACTTTCGCACTCCTATACATGTCTCAGAATATTATCTTTGCCCTCGAACTCTTGGACAAAGAATTCTACCGCCATGGGATCGGGAATCCTTGGACTTTGAGCATCAATATCCACCAATCATATGCCTCACCTTGCAATAGTGATACTTCACATGATGCCCTCTGATCGGGAGGGCTTCTAACCTCTTCCAATACCCTTCTAGCTTTTCTAACTGACACTAAGTTTTCCTCGACTCTTCCATGCTCGCCCATGGAATTCCTCCGTCCATGTCTTCTACTGGGTGGTCTACTGAGCTTGTGAGTCACAATCTATCTAAGACCCGAGCCATGTCCTACGATAATTCTCAGCAAGGCTTCGTGGCTTATTAGTACATTATTTTCGAAGGCTCAAGCCGATAACTCAATTCTCGGGTTAACACTCTAAGTGTTCTTCTTCGTGATATCCGGTCTATACAAACACAAGGACATCCACATCAGAGGTCAACACATTACTTAACGTAGGCATGTTTATCTTATAATCTATCTAAAATGTTTAAAACTTGTCCAGAAACGCCTAAACCTAGGCTCTGATACCACTAAACTATGATGCTCCCAACTCGGCACACGGTGTCAAGTGAGGGTGTCATATTTTTTTTTTCCATTTTTATAAACTTATAACCTTTAAGATTGTTCATTCATATAATGTTAAACATTTAACTTGTACTATATTCTGTAGCAGTGGATTACAAAAAATATACAAGCTCCATATATGGAAGTGTTCAACATTTACAATATTTACATTGTTTACAAAAACAAAACATATACAAAAATAGATCAAAAGGTCTCTAGTGGGTACCTAGTAGTGTGTTGGCCTTGGTTGCTGATGTGGAGTGTCTGGACTTCTCATTTATGCTTCTCCTGTACCTACACGGATGAAACACCCGTGCTAACCTTATAGCTTAGTGGGAATTAATACATATGGATGACCTTTAATAAGGGTCATCACACATCTATACACATGCATACAATATTTACATTGTTTAGAAAAACAAAACATATACAAAAATAGACCAAAAGATCTTTAGTGGGCACCTAGAGTAGTCGGGCTCTGCTACTCGATGTGATAGTCCACTCTCGTTTCCCCTCGCTCTCCCGTACCTATACTAATGAACACCCGCATGTTTATAGCTTAGTGGGAATTAATAAATATGAATGACCTCTAATAAGGGTCATCACACGTCTATACATATGCATACACATCTAACATATCATATCATTTAAACATGCTTATACATATTTCATATTTACTTATCATACCATGTTTCATTTCTTATCATTTTACACTTTGCTTCATGTTCTTGTCACAATACACATGTCATTGCATAGCGGTGCTATGCTTCTCTTATCATATCATATCATTTAATATGTCATATTCAAGTCATTTGTTTTAAGTTTCATGCCCGCATAAACCTTAAAAGTGGATAAAGGAAACTATAAGGGGCCCGGTTAAGAATCGTGACTCACCGTGACGAAACAAAGGGTCTATAAGGGCCCAAAGGCGCTGCTATCATTGTGCGAGACAATGACCATCTATAAGGGTCCGAAGGTGCTGTTATCATTATATGAGATAATGACCATCTATAGTACTCCAGCGCGTCAGAATGACAAAACGGCTAACCGATCGCATGTCGCGATACTCGTTTCCTTAATGTGTACGCCTTACTCATCCCCTACCGTGTTCTAAGGCATAATCCATGCGATTTTATATTCAAGTATTGATATCTCATATTCTCGAATAATTATTGTCAATGTAATCATATGCGATATTTACAATCATTTATTTGTATCTTTATTTTTCATATCTCATTATACGATGAATAACTATGGTTACCATATGCTTATGAGATATTTACTATCATTCCACTTCATCAAGCTATATATGGATGGATTCTAGACCTGTGTTGTTTTGCCATAGAGTCCAAGAACATCCAAAACGGAGTTCGGACAAAGAAATTATGACCGTCCGAAGATGGAGGCTTCCCATGAACAGTGGCTACGAGCAACACCTGCAGGGCCTATTGTTATTCATGATTTTTAGACTAATATGAGTTCCAATATCATCAAGATATATATGAATGGATTCTAGACTCAAAGGGCTTTCTATAGAGTCCAAGAACATCCAAAACAAAGTCCGGACGAAGAAATTAGGAATCGGTCCGGCTCGAGGCTCGGCAGGTGCGTGTGTGGCTGGCCAATTGCTTGAAACCCATAGAATCAAGGCATCTGAGGGATTTAATTTTGAGCCCAGCTATGCAATAGCGTGGCTTCCATGCAACAGCATGCCAAAGAGCTCCTTGGCAGCTCCGGTACACGCCATTTTAACCCGAAACCATTCCGGAATAGCCCTTGTCCATCGACCACAATATTCTCCCAATTGAGGCCACAAAACACGCCACAAACACGACACAAAACATGCCCAAAAACACGGCATAAAACCATCCTACAATCAATCCCAAAATCAACCCAAAATGTGAATAAAACCAAATTTCAAAATCCATACAAGCTGCACACGTGGGCACAAGATCCATACAAGCTCACCAAACTTAAGAAGTTTCATACAAAATCCAAACTAATCCATAAAAACCCATACTTCCATACTAAAATCCATACTTCCATACAAAAGCCATACTCAAAAGAGATGATTCCATACTCCTAACAAGTAATCACACTCTTTAACACCTCAAACCCTATCTTAAGGAGGAATTTCATATAAAAGTCCACAAATTAATACAAATCCATAACAATCCATACAAACCATACAAAAATCTTAGTTTCCATACCTTTCTTGGCCTTCTTGGCTTTCTTCTTCCTTCTCTTCTCTTCTTCTTCTTCTTCCTCTTCCTCTTCTCTTCTCCTCTCTTCTTCTTCACTCTACGTTTTGGGTCTCCAAAAATGAGAGACCAATTTGGTCTCACCCCTTTTTATATTTTATTTGCACTTTAGTCCCCATCTCTTAATATTTGTTCTACATCTTATGCTATTTCTACAATTAGCCTCTCCTCTTCTTGTCTTGTGACTTTTATGTCCTATTTTGAAAAATTACAAATTTGCCCTTATATCTTGTACAAATTTCGGGTTTCTCAATTTCTATGTTTCGCATTTAAATTACGAAAAATTCACATTATACCTAAAATTTGGCCTTGATATATCTATTCGACCTATTCCACTACCCTTTGAGCCGAATAATTATTCAATATCATTTGGGCCCAAATATTCATTTTTAGTGTAAACACATATTTAACATTTGAGACTATGATTTTAATATATATCAAATCAAAATCTTAAATTTAATGTTATATTTCAATTTTAATATTAATTTTATTAACAATCATAACCTCATTTTCTCTAAACTTTGGTTCTGCTAGTCTCTTTTACTTAAGTAATAAGGGGTGATATTTTGGCTATTTTGTGTGTGAAATCCCTGTTATACATCTATTTCCATCATTTTATTTCTCAATAAAATGGTTATTTCACGTAAATCTATGCTTTCATTTATTTTTTCCTTCCTTAGGAGTCATGATCATGCAAGAACTCCTAAATTCACTTAAGTGATTCACACGCTTGAGCGATCAAGACTTAGAGTTCAGTGTGTGACTTTAGTTAGATTTGTACTCGTGAACGCCTGCGCGCCTATAAAGGTACGTTGCTCACTTGGAAAATTAATGAGAGTTGAATTAATTGAGAGCATTAAGCATCTCGATCATGTGGGAACCCTTGCGCAAGTGTCTTGTATTTTAACGAGTTAATAAAATACAAGTTGGGGAGAGCCCCATACTTCTTTGTGGGCGTGGGCGTGGGACATTGAGAAAATTGGCCTACTGGCCTTGCGTATCGCACACGCAGCTTCAACTCTAAGAGCGCTGATAGCGATGAATATCGCCTTGCACAATGTGTGGTTGCGTTGTCTCTAAGACGACGCTTCAGATTTTATCACATATATAAAGATTCATTTACGAAATGATTTAGACAAGAAATATATTCGACGTAGCATAATAAATCAAGTCAATGAGCGTTAGTATGCTATAAAACTAAAGTCATAGATATTATAGTCACAATAATAATAACAAACGTGTTTGCTCAACTATCAAATATATAGGTTTTGAACCGATTCATTATACTATTAACTTCAATGATGTTCAATCATTTATGGTTTCTAACGATTTTGATTGCTTGAATTAATAAAATTATTTTATCTTCAAAAAATTTAATAATTATAGACATCACCAAGTTACAAAGGTGAGATTTTATCATTCCGTTTTTTATGTTTTTTTGATCCAAATAGTCGGGGTGGACATGGTTTGATTAATCAAACCGTGGCACAAAATAAAAATCGATCATCGGTTTTTTGTTTATTATTTATATAAACCAAAATCCTAATCATTAATATGATTAACCAAATCTTCGGTTAACAATTTGTGAGATTAACCATATATCGATTTTTTGGTTAATCATAGTTAAAAAATAAATTTGTAATTCCATAATTATATATTAAAGTTCAAATAATAACAGTTATTATAAATACAATAAAAAAGCAAAGAGAAAAATGAATACAATCTATTCATTTGCATTCTCATGACACTTTTTCATTTATAATACATCAAGAAATAATATATGAAACACGTGAGATTGGATAATTTAATCACGTTTTTTTAATCAACCACATGTTTTAACAACTTTAGTATAAAAAAAAAATTAATCCAAATAAATCACAGCCTATATGCTTTGGTTTGAAGAAAAATGATAAAAGCTTGGTTTGAAGAAAAAAAAAAGTAAAAACGATGTATAAAAATGTGAAAATCACAACTCACATAAATAAGAAAACATATTTTAAATAAGATTTATAAAATAAAAAACCGTGTTTCGATTAGCCAAGGTTTTTTATTTTATAAATCAAAAATAAGATTCATGTAAAACTAAAACTAAAATCGAACTATTGAATTTAATTAACTTATTTTTCGATTGGATTTCAATTTGGTTTTTTTGATGGATTTGATTTCTTAGCTCGTCTTACCCTACCTTAACAAACGGCGCCGGCCAATTAAGGGTCCACTAGGAAAAGTAACA
Source organism: Tetrastigma voinierianum (assembly GCA_016808115.1). Taxonomy (NCBI): domain Eukaryota; kingdom Viridiplantae; phylum Streptophyta; class Magnoliopsida; order Vitales; family Vitaceae; genus Tetrastigma; species Tetrastigma voinierianum. Next base: position 124,694 of record JAEQBH010001642.1, read on the forward strand.
CTTCTAGAAATACGAAGAAAGTAGGGGAAAACGGGCAGCACGTGGAACGAAAGGAGCCGGCGGATTTTTTAATAATTACACCGAAATGCGGTAGACGTGGCAAACTATGATTGGGTGAAGAAAAAAAAAGCTACTAAATCGGATAACAAAGAACGTCACGTGACTCACGTCTAAATTCCACCAATAAATTACATATCCTTCCATAAAAATAAAACATTTAATTAACATTACAAATTCAGTCAACAAGAGGTATCTTATAAAATTTAAACATTTCAAACCACGTTTGATTTGTTTTGTTTTTGTTTTTGTTTTGTTTTTGTTTTTAATAGTATTCACTTGTTTGATTTGTTTTTCTTTTTTATAACTATTTTATTCTCATTTAAGATTCGAATGCGATTCTTTTCCTATTTCCTATCAAATGGTTGACTATTGAGCCAAATTTTATTGATTTTTTGATATTTTATTTCTTTGACTTTTAAGATACTAGTGTTAGATAATCAGGATGCATACCTTGTTCTTAAAAACATTTGGTAAAGATTACAAAATATTAGATAAAAATGTTCAATAAATCTTAAGCATTGACTCAATAAATCTCGGGGTTCAACCTCTAACTTGTAATAATCGACAATAGCGACCTTATAACAGTAACAACGATTGAATTTAAGTAGGGACTACCATTCCCTGTTAAAAACTCGACGTAAAAAGATCACAAGGGGTTTTCATCACAAGTTTGAGATATTTGTTGTAGACTCCTAAAGTAGTTGAATCACAACGGTCGACATGACTTGCAAAATATTTAATAAAATATTCAATAAATCTTAGGCATAAACTCAATAAATCTTAGGATACAACCTCTAATTTGTAACAGAAGACAATAGCGACCTCATAATAAAACAGTGATCAGACTTGGGTGGGGACTACCATTCCCGACTAGAAACTCGATGTGACGAGATCATGAGGGGTTTTCATCACGAGTTTGATAAATTTATTGTAGACTCTTTAAGTAGTTGGATCGCAACAGTCGATATGACGACATACAAGTGTCGATAGCCCATTACGAACACGCTATCAGAAGCCATCTCAACTGTAGCACTCGAGTACTATATGAGAGCCTGCTAATCAAAATCGCTTATAAGAAGATCGCACCCTACGCTGAGCAGAGGATCGCAAAATTTCTATCCAAGGTAAAAAGGCTCTAACAGCAATCCGTCATGTAATTGTTCATTTCAATACCTAAGGTGTATTGAGATCATATCTAAGATTTATTGCATCTTGTATCAAATGTTTTTTAAATAAATGGATCGACATTGTTCTTTTCATTTTAATTTTTCAAATAAATTCAAATCGGACTCATAACATAATTTTTCCTCCACTAATTAACGTTACAAACTAGTCTACAATAGGTATCTTCATAAAATCAAGAATTCCAAACGACGTGTTTGATTTCCCTTTAAACCGGTGTTTTTTTTAATTGACTAAAGGAATAATAGTTTTATTGGTTCAATCTTACAATAAATGGACATATCCAAGCTAGAAAACCATAAAAAAAAAACAATATCTATATTAATGGTATAATAAATCGATGTAAAACCTATAAATGACTCTAATTCTTTAATATATTAATAACTGTAATTTGATAAAGCATTATATTGTAACAAGTCACTACAAAACGAAATATGATAATAATATGAAGTTAACACAATGTTATATTATCTTGTAAAATCAAGAGTATTTATTGTTCTCAAAAACAATTTATCAATAATCAAAAGACCTAATTCATACTTGGTAGAAAACATACCTAACATATCTGGAATTATTAACTATTATTTATCTCTAAAAAAATCTGTAGATGGTAATATTAAAAAGAAAGATGACTAGGATTAAAAATGAATCTCTCATTCTCTCTAAATTGTTCTATTACTCTTATTAAATTTTAAGGCTTTATTTAATTATATATATATATATATATATATATATATATATATATATATATATATATATATATATATATATATATATATATATAAACAATGGAATTGGTCAAATAGACTTACCAAATAAAAAATAAAAGATAAAACCATAACCCTCATTAATCTTAAATCGTGTCATAAGAGCATCTTCGCAAATGAGCAAAAGTCTAAATATGTGATGCCAACAAAACAACCCAAGAATGGAGCAATAATGGGAGCAAAGGTATCGCAGTTTTGCTCTAACACACATTCAAATATCATAAACCATTCATTGGAAGAATGTTGCTCGAAACTGATAAAATACTGAAATGACATAAACGAACGGGCCATACATTACAGAATTATTAAGAAGATAAATGCAGAAATTTAATAGATTATGATGATAAACTCTTAGACGCTTCACCACTGAGACGTTCTTAAATAAAACCTTTAAATTAACATCAAAAAGTTTAATTTTAAAGAAAATATACTTTTAGATACTAATTCTTTGACGACATTAAAATGCTCTAATTAATTCATAATTAATAAATTAATCTAAAACATAAAAAGTTGTAGATAGTCAAAATGATGGAAAAGGACCCTCTTTATGTAAGGAAGACAAGTGGCTATGTAAGGCTGGTTTTTTATATTTATATAAATTTGTATTAGAACAAAAAAGGAAATAGATAGAGAACTGTTGAACGAGAGAGAGGCCTATCTAACGCGACCAACTGTGGAAAAAACGATTAGTCAATAACTACCAGCCCTATAGCCCCATTTATAATAATCGATACGATTGCAGTTAAAATCCCACATTATTATTTTAATTTTGGTAATTTTTTTTGGAGTCAGATATTAAAATTTTAATATTAAATATTTATTTAGTATTTAGTATTTACCCGCATTCTCTGCAAAACCCAAAGGGCGATATTGGTGAGGCATCAGACATCATCATCTTCTCTCTCTCGTTTGAATGGAAGAAGGGAAGACGGAGATCGGGGAAAGAAAGGGAAGGTGAAAAAATGGTGAAAAGCCCTAGGAGTCTGATCACCATGAAGTGGGTTTCAGATCTTGACTGGCGCATCCTCATCTTCGCCGTCCCTTGCTTCTCCCTTCTAATCTTCTTCTCCATCTCCTCCGCCGCTACCACCGCCACTCTCAACTCCATTTCCTCCTTCGCGCCTTTAAAGCCGTTTTTCTCCAGCCGCGCACCGCAGTCGTCCGGTATTCAATCGAATTCGACGCCGCCTCCGGCTAGGGTTCCAGCGTGGTTGAACGGGTCGAGAATCGCAGTCTGCTTGGTCGGCGGCGCCAGGAGGTTCGAGCTCACCGGACCGTCGATCATGGAGAAAATCCTCAACCAGTACCCTAATTCGGATCTTTTCCTGCACAGCCCCTTGGACCAGAACGCCTTCAAGTTCTCCCTGTTGAAGACATCGCCGAAGATCGCGGCGGTAAGAATCTTCCGGCCGGAACCGATACCGGAAACGGAACCGCAGCTTCGCGTCCTCACGGCGCGGAACTCTCCCAACGGGATCCAGGTATAATAATTCAAAAATAATTCAGTTTGATTCTAAATTTGGCGATCCTCGTTTGTTTTTGGGGATAAAAACAAAGAGATGGCAATGGTTGTATCCTTCGCCCAGCTCGCCAAACGGGGTGGTTGTCGCCCCCCGGCGCATGTTAACCTGGGCCCGTCCTCCCAAGACAAGTTTCCTAAACTTGGAATTTTGATGCCTGGATATGTATATTTTATGGCGATAATACCCCTACTTTCAACCAAATCACCTAGGGGGTTGGGTTTGTTTACTATTTTTCCATGTTTTTCTTTACTTCCAAACAACTTTCTACCAACGGCTTTTAATCCCTTTACCAAGAAATATTTGAATAAAAGACGTCAAATAATAATGCAATATTTGTAAATCTACCATATCCTATGCATTATTATTTGTAAATCTATCATATCTTATGTTTTTTTTTTAAATAATATTTTTTTTAGACAAAAATTATCATTTTCATTTAATATTTGTAAATCTACCATATCCTATGCATTATTATTTGTAAATCCCTTTTTTCATTTAATATTTTTTTTCTTTGCTTCCAAACTACTTTCTACCAACGGCTTTTAATCCCTTTACCAATAAATATTTGAATAAAAGACGTCAAATAATAATGCAATATTTGTAAATCTACCGTATCCTATGCATTATTATTTGTAAATCTATCATATCTTATGTTTTTTTTTTAAATAACATTTTTTCTAGACAAAAATGATCATTTTCATTTAATATATTTACTTTATCTCTAAAAAGAAACGCCGTTTTTGCAATCCCATGTTTTTCTCGAATATCATTTCATTACAATATCTCTTAAAAGAAGGGGTTGTTTTTTTTGTAATCCCATGTTTTTTCACGAAAAATAACCAGTTTTGAGGAAAATTTGTCATTTTTATTTCATGTATTTATCTCTTATAATGAATTTTATTTTTACAAGAAAACAATAAATTTATTTCTTTCAAAATCATGGCAAAAAGTGATAAATCTCCTAAATTCTTTTAATCAAATCACCCTTTTACCGGTAAGCTGATCGAGTTTCAATCCGTTGTTGGGCATGGCAGGGTCTTTTGCAGTATTTCAATCTCGTAGAAGGGTGTCTCAATATGATCAAAGCGTATCAGAAAGAGAATAATTTCACATACGACTGGGTATTACGGACCCGCGTCGACGGCTACTGGAACGCGCCGTTAGCGCCGGAGTATTTTGTCCCCGGCAAATACGTGGTCCCGTCCGGCTCCAACTACGGCGGTCTCAACGACCGGTTCGGCGTCGGAGACTTCAACACCTCCGCGGTGGCTCTCTCCAGGCTGGCGCTCGTTCCCCAACTCGACTCGTCCGGGTTTCGCCAACTCAACTCGGAGACCGCTTTCAGGGCACAGCTCACCACCCAGAGCGTCCCCTACCTCACGAAACGCGTCCCCTTCTGCGTCGTCAGCGACCGGAAATACGCGTTCCCGCCGGAGCGATACGGGGTGCCGGTGGCGGCGATGTCGAGTCCGGGTCCGCTCAGCGGCGCCAAGTGCCGGCCGTGCGAGCCGGTGTGTCAAGGGCCGTGCGTGGAGAAGGTGATGGGGTCGCTGAACAAAGGGTGGAGCTGGACCGACTGGGCCGGCGGCGGTCTGCAGCTCTGCGACGCTCATGGGGAGTGGGAGAAGGGCTGGGAGAAGATATTCGACCGAGTCGCGGGCCCGAAACTCGCCCGAGCCAGGAAACGAGTCGGGGCATTGAGATTGAAGGACTGCGTGAAGGATTTTGAGGAGATGAAGAACCGAACCGCCGGCAACTGGGACGCCCCGTCGGCGAACGAGATCTGTAAACTGGGTTGGTAGGTTGTGGCAGGGTAGGGGTATTTTGGGAAATTGGGATTGTAGAAATGAGTTTTTTTTTTTGCCCATTTTTATAAATATTCAGAAATATACTTTTGTAATTTCAACCCAAAAAAAAAAGAGGTTATTATATTTAAATTTAGGTGGGGGCCACTTGTACAAGTCAAATGCTTTTTGAATGGTGGGAACCAGAAAAACCAAATGAGTTTCTGACCTAATTCCCAGAGTGGCTGTGATGATGAATATTTGCTGGCTAAATGTTATTTGTTTAGAATCTTAAAGATGTGGTTTGGTGGGGAGTCATCTCCCAAAATAATCTTTTAAGAAAAAAAAAAAAAGAAATTCAAAATAATTTATGTTTAAAAATAATATCCAAATTAATCATCATCAAACCCAAATAGAAAAGTTTCTCGCATATAGACTTTAGACATTCTTAGCTACGCATGGGCTCTAAAATCACTCAATTTAGAGTTCGGATAAATCCGGACAATTGAATGATAATAGGTTATTATGATTTCGAGATAACCGTTACGGTGAAATTGGTAGACACAATGTTTTTAGGAAATAATATTAAAACATTCAGGTTCGAGTCTGAGTGGCGGGATCTTCTAAAAGAGATGCAATAATCCCTATGATTAAAAATTAATTCAATTCTTGAGTTAGAGCCTCGAGAAGTGAGTATGATTTTAAATTTTTTCAAAACACTAGAACTGTAATTGGTGATTATTGTTTTAGGTTTAAAGTTAAAATCGTTGATGATCAATATTATTTTAACATTGTTTTAACTTTAAACCTAAAGTTGTAGTTGATGACTACTATTATTAACTTTTTGAAAAATTTTAAGAAAAATATGACTTGAAAAATAATCCAAACTTTAGTTTAGTTTTTTTATATGGGTTTTTCACATGAAATGAAGATTCCAAAAAATAAACGTGTATTTTCAAAATATATTTTCAGTCTAATTTCCAAAACGATTGAAAGTGTATGTGAAGATATACGTTTAATATAAATTCAGAATTTTTAAAACTTTAGAAAATGTCGTTTCAATAAACACTTTCGATTTAAAAAAATGTTTTTAGTGAAATTGACATTTTCTAAAATGACAATTTAGAAACCTTTGTCATTCACTAAAAAATGCTTTTAGTGAATTTCAATGACATTCTAGAAAATGTCATTTTCTAAAATTTTAAAAACCTTAAATTTTAAGTAAAAGCACTTTTGAATAAACATTTTATAAAGTTTCATAAATTATAAAAAATACAATAGATTTAAGAATATTTCCCCATCATTTATATTTTTATTATTTGATGAATTTTTAATGTGGAAAAGCCCAAATGTGGTTTGGGTCTCATCATCTGAGAGACTTCTTTGATTTAATATGACCCTTCCTGCAAAATGATTTCCATTAGAAAGGTTTGATTAGTTTAATGGGCCCAGTTTTAAAAGCCAAAAGTGGATTAAAATTCATAACCCTAATTATCAACAATGATGGATACTTTTAAAATACAATTAAATTCGCAACACTAATTATCAATGATGATAGAGACGCACAAATTTTTGTGGTTAGTAGTTGATTTGCCACTAAGCTACGCGATAAATTTGATTTTCCTTTTTTTTCTTTCTATTAATAAAGAATTCTCATATTTGCCTCTATTTACTGTTACTAATGGAAAATAATATTAAAATGTTGTTTTTTTAAGAAAAATAATAATTTTATTAATTTCAATTAACAATATATTGATATAAACATATAATTAAAATCAAGTTATCAAGATAATGAATCGACTTAAGTTTCATACATTCGATAATCAGCCTATATATTCATATTACTATCGCTGGGACAAAATATATATGATTCCAATTTTACAGTATATCGATGACTATTGATTCGATGACAGATCTCGATCGAACTTATTTGTCAAGCCATCACCCAAACATAAAATAAACAAAGACACCACGGCGACGAAAAACCAAAACATCATATAATCGGCACGATATAAACTTCTCGTCGCACAAAAACAACGACAATCATTCACTCACTAAAGCGACAACTAAATCACGAATAAATAAATAAAAACCTACATCTTGGTGGAATAACCATTATATTAAGAAAAAAAAATATTGGTAGAGATGTAGGTGAGTGATTTTATATAAGTAATTATCAAAAATCACTCCTTCATACTTAAAGAAAAAAGGTTAGCAATAAAAAATTGAGAGAAAAAAAACATTAAAATGTTATTAAGAAGTAAGAAAATCAAATGGCAAATTCTTCTATTCAATCGTACGCATAAATCACATTAAATCTACGTTCGCTTATTCTTCATCGATCCTAATCTTAAAAGATATATGATAGCTTACGATTATTTCTTATGTAGTTTTCATGTCGCTTTTTTCTTACTATTAAGTTAGTGATTTCCCTCGAATGTATTTAAATTTCTTTTTATTTTAATAAAATATTCTTTTATAATCTTCAAATCGAATCCGCTTGATGATCATTGACAATTAAATCGATCTGATTAATTTTGCGTTTTTTTTTTTAATTTTGATTTGAAGTTTCCTTGACGTACTCCAGTCACGTGTAGTTGTGGTACGTGGTCACGTGAGTGTGTATTGTATATTGGTGGGCTCATATGGTGGGCTTATGAGTCATGTTACCTGTCATGGGCTTAGCCCACTCTGAGGCAATTAGGATTGCCTGGAATAATTGATGCAGCCTGACCATTGGTCCAGTTTGGCTCAAGAATGCTTCTTGTCTTTTTTTTATTTTTCTTTTATTTTTCTATTTTATTTTAATTTCAAACTAACCTAATTAAAAATATATATTTGGATATTTTGAAGTTATAAATAAAAATTACCATTACACTGAATAGGTAGATGAAATAGTTGGGGTCTCTCATATTTTAACCAGTTGTACCGAATTCAAGCTTTGAGAATATATGTGCATTCTATATTAAAGTTTTACAATTTTTATGATTCCTTTCAGTTTGTATGAAGATTAGTCTAGGTATAATATGATTTAAATGTGTTTTTTATTTACATGAATTCGCTCAAAATACCTTATGATCCAAAAAAAAAATATTATTTTCAACTCCCTTATAAAAATAGTTATAATTTGAATTTATGGTATACATCAAAAAATCAGAGGTGGAGCCAATGCCCTTTTTGAATGGTAGTTTCAACGAGGGAATTTGAACACTGATCCAATTTGAAAAAAGAAAAAAAAAAAAAAAAATTTCACCCAATTACCCTACTGGGTGAAAGGAGGAATTGCTCCAGTGAAATAAATTGCCCCACTGTTGCCCCCTCAGGTAATTTCCTGGCTCAGCCAGTGAATACAATTGATACTTTAAATATTTTTACTGTTCTTTTTAGTAGCTCTTCTATTTATAGCAAAGGCTGTTTTTGTATTTATGTCATCACAAAAGTGTTGTAAGTAACGAGGGTGGGTAAGAATCCAGTGTACCTGTAAATAAGAAGTGGGGTTAGGTGTCATGTCAGTATTACCTTCGCAGTTATTTTTAATATACCAACTGGTAAAAATTTCAGTTGGCATTTCATTCCTTACAATAAAACAAATGTTAAACTTTTTTTTAGACTTGCAATAGTAACGTAGAATTAGCGATAAAAATAGATAGAAACAATAAAGGATCAAAAATTTTTAAAAACTATAAAAAAATAGAGGATCAAAAATCTTTAAAAACCATACAAAATTAAACATTATGTTCTATACTCAAATTCTATTCATTCGATATCTAATCATATATATTTGATATTATTATCGTGACTATAATACTGATAATTCTAATTATATGAAATATTGATGATCATTTATTTAAATTTTTGTTATTAATCAAATATATTTTCACATAAAGAAACGACATACCATAAAAATACCAAACAAATATCATACAAAACAACCATGCCATATTAAAATGACTAAATCATAAAAAAAAAAACTAAAACTATATAGAATATCTACTTTATCAAGAAAGAAAAAAAAGGAAAAGAGAGAAAAATAAAGAAATATAAATAGATGATTTCAAACTGAATAAAAAAAACATCCATCTTTAGTAAAAAAATAGACTAATAAAAAGAAAAAGTTAAAATATAATAAAAAATAAGGGTTTTTTTTCCACTTGTAAAAACATTTTTAATAAATACTATACTCCTATGATCACGCCTACCTTAACTTAAGTGATAGAGACAAAACATTAAATAAGAGACATTAAACAACAGGCAAAACAGGGCCCCAAGTTCATAATTTGTCAAAAAAAAAAATTATTGGAAGATATTATCCTATATGCCAAATACATAATTTGTCAAAAAAAAAATTTTACTCCAGTTAAAGATATTTTAAATCAGTGTTAAAAAAGGGTTTACAGGATATACAAGTTGAAGCCTGATTGGGTATAAAAAAATTGGCGCACAAGCCCATTCCCTGCTCCAAGACGATTAAAAGATTTATAAATGTACACAAAACGTTCTGCCCCCGATATAGCCCAAACGGAGCTCGGGCCTCATCCTCCCTGGGCGTACCGAATCACGCCTAAAGAGATCCATCCCTCAGAATCAAACAAAAACCACAAATAAGCTAAGCAGTGATAATTCGCCAATAACCGCTATCCCAGAATCAAACCAAATCTCACCAATAAAGTAAGTAGATAATTCATAATAATTTCGCTTTCCAATTATCTCTTATTAATTCGACAAATGATGAAGGAATAAAATCCCTCAATCTACTGCGCAGACCTATCACCATCCAATTAAAAAACATATACTCTAAATAACACGTACATCCAACTCCATGAAGCCAGACGCAAACATACGCACAAAACTTCATTCCCTGTGTTAGCTGATATTATCTTACACAAAAAAGAATCGACGATGACGGAAATAATAACGACGGAGCCCCATCGATCATTTGTTTCTCATTTTTGCAGGCAGGATCCAACGTTTCGTAGCCTGGGCCGACGCCCCAATGATTCGACACACTACAAATTTCCCTGGACAAAATGCATCATCAAAGCCCAAAAAATACAAGTTCGAAACCTTATAACATAACATTTTGATTAGCAATTCCAAACACATTCCTCGGCGGAAACTTGTACAGCGCTACACTTATTAGTTATTACTTATTAGTCACTGAATATAAGACTTGCCGGTGATATCAGTATCTCGATCCCCTGTCGACGGCGGCGGCGGCGGCGGCTTCTGCTTCCGCTGGACGCTCGCCTCCTCCGGCCCATCAGCGCTTTGGGTGTCACTGGCCGGCGGATTCACCGGCTTTCTCTCCGGCTCGTCGTCAGTTCCGTAAATTCCGCCGCCGTAAGCATCGTGAGTGAGCGGCTTCATCGGCGAAACACTGGGATTGGGTGGCGGCGGCGGCGGCGGCGGCGGTTGCTTCTGGTTCTCTTCCTCTTCCTCTTTCTCCATCTTCTTCTCGCTTTCCTTCTTCTTCATCATCTTTCTCTCCTACAGTTGAAAGCGCAATCACTATTTACCAGACGATACATTATCTACATAGCTTTTTATCGGCTTCAACAAATATACACGTGTCTAATTTGGGTGATTTTGCGACCACCGGAGTGCCACGTGTCATATAGGTTTTACGTCAGGAGCCACGTGTTATCTGCAGAGGTTGCCACGTGATGTTGCATGCGGTATTGATTTAGGGGCGGTAATTCTTGGGATCGGGTCGTGTGGATATACCCGTCTTAAGCTGTATTTGCTAATTTGATACAAATAATAATTATATCAAAATTATAAATTTAAATACCATCGGTAACCAGATATGACACGTATAACATTTATTAATTTAATCATTTAAATGAGTACGAATTACAATTAATCTATCAATATTTAATACAAATAACATATTAAACATGTTGATTAGGTTTAAATTTTAATTTATATAGTAATTAAACATGATAATTAAGATTAATTTTGTATCATGCGGATTGATATAAATACAATATTTTAAAATTGATCGACCGCCTAATGACCATCACCGGCCATAAAACCCGCTTCACTCAATGCGAAACCGCTGGATCAACCGACATTAATCGGCTAACCGCGATCGAACCGCGAACGGCAATGACCGCTGCCATAAATTTTTTTGTTGCCGTTAAAACGATGCCGCTGACGCTTTACATCAAACGACGCCGCTTTACCGATCGTAAAACCTGCAGTAATGTAAAGTGCCGTGGGCGCTCAGAATTCAAAAAAATTCAATTAAATACAAGACGCCATGATCAAACACTTAATTGGGTTACAAAAGCAACCACTCTACCACTTTGTCAGCCATTATAATTATTTTTGTATAATAACAAAATTATATATTTATATAAATAAAGTTTTATTCCATTTTAATACGTTTCATATTTAAACATTACATATTTTTAAAATAATTTTAAAATACTTTATTTATATAAAAATAATAAATAATATATTAAATATTATTAATTATATATTTAAAATATAAATAATATATTTTATTACGCCACCGCTTCAACCGCATGTCGACCACCGCCCAACCAGCCGAATCGCGCGAACTAAGAACTTTTTCGCTTAATTCACCTAAGGCCCGATTTTTTAAAACATCAGATAAATATAACCTGTTTATTAAACGAATTATATGGGTTGACACAAATTTATATATTCAATCTAAACACACAAAAAACATATCGAGTTCTTGTCCGATTCTAAAATCAAGTCAAAATTTGCCATGTCTAATTGATATGGTCCAGCTCTATCTATCTCGTTTCTTGAGTTAAAGTCAAGTGTTGGCTGTCGCTTGTGGGTTTGGGCTGCCACAAGGCCCAAAACTTGGTATTAACAATATTTAGGATCTTATGGCTATGGAAAGTACTGGGGAAAAAAATATTAAGAAAAAATATTTTTCTCATATTTAGTTTTACGGTAAAAAAGAAAACGAAATATAATCAAAATTCTTTAAAATTGTTATGCATTTTTAAAATTTGTAGTTCTTAAATAATAGAGATAAACAAATAAAATGAATTTCAACAAATATATAGAATTATTTGATTAAGTTTAAATCCATTTTTTATTTTCTTTCAAATTTTCTTTTCTTACATTTTTCCTTTATATTTTTCTCAATATTTGCTTCCTTTAGTAGTTTCTGGGTTTAAACTGAGCTTATGAGTTATGACTGGGTGTCTTAAGTTATCAATCGTGTGATCAATCGATTAGAACGTTTCTCCCATAATGGTTGATAAATTTCAAAGTTTAACCGGTGGTAGAGTTTTATCGTCCTTGTGGTCCATCCCAACTCGAATAATAATTAGTTTGGGTGTAAAATGACTTAATGTTTAGGCAAGTGGTTTACCAAATGTTTCACCCATAATGGTTAATAATTGTCAATGGTTAATTAGGTGATTTACTAAATAATTGATTAGTTCAGTGCTAGTGTGTGCGATAATCATTATATTCATGGCAAGAGAGGTTTAATACATTGTTAGTATTTATTCCTCCACTTGTAAGAAATTATTGGTCTCTGCCTAGGGTGTAAACTAGTAAAGTTATCAATGAGTTACTTGAACTTGACTAGTAGAATACTCAAATTCCGAGCATTTTACTATAAGTTAACCAAGTCAAACTTGAATTTGAGTATCATAATACTTGACTTGAGTTGCTCGCGAATTTATACTCGAGTCGATTTCAAACATCTTAAAAAAAAATCTGATCAAATTCAAGCTGGAAGTTTTTTTAACTGCTCGTTCTCCGATATCAACTCACGCAAGGTCGTCCCGCACTAACGGCATGCCACACGATACTCGCATCTACACATCAGCACGATCGTGCCTAGCCGAGAAAAGTGAAAACGCCACAATCAATTACGAAACGACGATCGGGATAAGTCTAGCCGGTACGAAGACGCCCACATTCGCCCATATGAAAAATTTAGATCGATAAGTCGTGATAATGAAGACGCCACAATCAACCATGTAATCTGGCTGACGATAAGCCGAAGCGAATCGAAGACGTCACAATCAACTAAGGCTTATTGACAATGAAATGAACATCTGGGCTTCAATACTACGGCCGGAGCCCCGCCCTAAGTGGGCCGTAATATGGTCAGTTGAACACAATTTCTTTGGGCTTGTCCAAAAGCCCACCACAGACGGTTCAACCTGTGCATGAACCGGCCCAATGGAAGTCCCTATCCCAACATTTTCAAAGAGTCAAAGACCAAGCGAGCACCCGCTGAGATGGCCCAACGTCTTTGTAATGAAAAGCATTTAAAATATATTTAATACATTTCCAAATGTGGTAAATAAATATAAATATTTAAGATTTATCTAATATTTTGGGATGATAAAAATCAAAATTATATAGATTTAAAAATTAATAATTTAAAAAATAATAAACCCTACAGACACCTTCTTTTTTTTCTTTTTTCTTTTTTAATAAAAACCATACAAACACTTATTAATATCTAAACACCTTTTAAAACTAAAATACTCATCAATGTATAATTTAAGTGATAGAATGTTCATCGTTTCAAACATATAAAAGGCATAGGAAGGGGGGTCTCGAGGTTCGAGTCTCAACGGAGACAATTTACTACCTTGAAACTAAAGTATATTTAAAAAAGGGACTTTTAAAACTAACATCTTATTTTATAAAAATAATTATAAGTTGTCAAATTTAATAAAATAACAAAAATAATATATACATGATGTTTGATTCAATATGGGTTTACGGGACATCTCATGTTGAAATCCTAAACCGTGCATGTCATGCATGACCCCCTTCGAGAACTAAGCTAGTAAGTGGCACATTGCCTAACACCTACAAGAGGACCTAGACAGAAGCAAGAGAAATGCGAGATCATAATGGATGGAAAGCCTTGGGTATTCTACATGGTGGAATAAAAAGGAAAGTTTGAGAGTAACAAGGTAATTGGGAGGCATTATGCCTATTCAAACTACTTTGATGTTTTCTCAAATGAAAAATGAGAATTGTTAAATAAGCACTTTAAGGGAGGGCAATTACTCAACAAAGGAGGGCGCCTTAGGAGCACCTCACCATGCCCCGTGACACGATGGATTGGACAACGACTGGGTATGCAAGGGCTCCACAACGTGCACTGGTTTTCTTCTCCCTCCCTTGGTACCAGCATGAGGGAACTTCAAGCTTATGCAAGTCAAATGCAGGCCATGGGCGCCATGCCATGGCCCGTGTGGCTCAATCTCCGAATAGTGGTGCGTGACTCAAAGCGAGGGGTAGCCAAGACCCTGCAGCGCTGGGATCAGATGTTCAGAAACTCGTAAGACATAACAAGCTCGCCAAGTGTTTGATAAAAGGCCTCGACGTGACCGCGTATTAGCTGTCAATCCTCGGCACATCCATCCAAAAATCTATGATTTCATACGCAACTGAAGAAAATAAAATTACATACTAACCGGAATGGAACCGGTCCATGAATCTTTCCAAAGAATAACTCCATTCAAGGTGTCTCGACTCCAAGAAACAGGTCGCAACTCAAGAGCAACTAAAGGTCTTTTGTTTTTCGTACTGGGATAGAGAAATTCTCTTCCTCTGAAAATAGTTTTTTTTTTTTTTTTTGTTACCCTAAACCTAAATATAAGTTATATTTATAATAGGGTTTAGTGGGCCATTGAATCCACTTACATACTTGGACCTATAATTAGCCCATATAAGTTCAATGGTCAAACTTAATTCAAACTCTAGTTTGCTTATCTGGGCTTAATTCTAACATTCTCCCACTATCCCTAAAGCAAACTTGAAGGCTCATATGGATCATATAATGTTCATAACACTGGCCACTTACAAATGGGTTTACTCGGAGACCCATGGTACTTTCCAATTTTACCCTGAATCAATCGACATAACGCCTGCCAATCAATAATCAAAACCACTACATACAGACCAACCGGCACCCAAAATTGTTCCTTCTCATTCCAAAACATTGTGGAAGATTGTACAAGCCCCTACTAATCACTCACACCACCTCCCATGAATCGATACTAGTAATTTCAGGCATATTATACTATAAAATATTGAAATTACCATTTTACCTAGCGCGGGGGCTAAGCTTAACTTTGATTTGATCACACTGTAAGTCCGCCTCAAACTGCTAGCCGCCGGCCGTGTGGACAACTATGATCAATCACATTTTAAGTTACCTCGAGTTGTATATTGCCCAATAATTAGGGTCATCATGGTTCTCATATATGGTCAAAGCAAGAATCTATGAGCTAGAGTAAGAAGTCATTCAAGATCACTCTGAGTGACTATCACTAATAGATGGTCACAAGGAGCACCTCAAAATGATAACGTACTCCCCTCAACTCTCCAACGACCTTCAGGGTTAAGAACCCATGAGATAGCTAGGGCAAAACCGGGCTCCAAATATAGTGCATGACGATTTGCACTCCTAAGCCCTCCCGCTCAATATGTATCAAGTACATGCCTGCATGATATCCTCTGAGACTCCACTCTAGTAGTTGTAATAAACTACTCCCACAATTCAGGCGATATCATACCACAACTTTACTTATGGATTGCTAACATTCATGAAACCGCTAGAACAATCTTAAACACAAGGAACTCATATTCTGTCTTTATATCTCTTCAACGACTAGACATGTACAATGTGCTTGAACTAGGCCTAAATGAACACAATAATATGAAGTAATTGAAACACCAATTTTATTAATGCAAACTAATTACATTATAAACCATGGAAACCAAAATCTAGAGAGTACATCTGAGACCTATGTTGTATACATGAGAGTCAAACACTTTAGTTTTAAGTGCTTTTGTAAAAGGATCTACTAGGTTATCCTCAGATGCAATCTTTTCTACTATAATATCTCCTCTCTGCACAATCTCCCGTACTAGGAGACACTTTCTTTTAATATGCTTGCCTTTCCTATGATTTCTTGGTTCTTTTGCTTGAGCAACAACCCCACTATTATCACATTATAGTATCATAGGATCAACATCCTTAGCTATGACTCCTAATTCCATAAGGATTTCTAAGTTTATATTACCCTTTAGTCGCTAAGTTTCGCCACATATTCAGCCTATAGTCAGATCAACAATACATGATCGTTTAGATACTTCCTCTAACTAATGCTCACCCCAAATGTAAAAACATGTCTAGATGATTTCAACGATCTCGACCGAAAGTCGAATCGTGGTGATGTATCCTATAGGTGCCAACTCATCACATGATAAATTAGCATATAATCCCTCGCTCTCCTTAGGTACTTTGAAAGCATATGCTCACATCGGTCCAATGTTCCTTACCGATTAGACCGATACCTACCACTATTCCAATGAATAGCATATGAGTCCTCGTCTAGTACATAACATCACATACACAAGACTACCAACCGCTGAAGCATGCGGTATTGTCTTCAGCGGGCTCTTTCTCTTCAGCTGTCATAGGACACTGGTCCTGAGAAAGATTGATTCAATATCTAAAAGGTGTAAATCCTTTATTGGAATCTTGCATGTTGTACTTAGACAATATACTATCAATGTAATTTTCTTGAGAAAGTGCAATAATCTTATTATTAATGTCTCGTATTATCTTAATACCTAGAACATATTGCGCCTCTCCCAAATCCTTCATTTGGAATTGAGTAGCTAACTAGATCTTTACCTTTGACAACATCCCAAAGCCGTTTATAATCAACAAAATGTGGTCCACATAAAAATAAGGAAAACTGTAACGTCTCAAAAATACCCTATAATTTTTTTTTATAATTTTATTATATATTCCGGGTATAAATTAAGCCAACTTGGGTAATTTCTAGGAATTGTTAAATGAATATTGAACAAATGATTATATGGCTAAGAGCCAAATGCATATATTATATGCTAAATGAGAATTGATTGGACCCGAAAATTTACCTAAGTGTAAAGAGCAAATTTGGAAATGTGAAAAATGAGGACCTAAGGGTCAATTGTAAATAAGTTTATATGTATACCAAATATGGGGGATTGGAAGTGCAATAGAAATAAGTGTGGGCTATATTGCCATTTGGGAGAACTTAACCCAAAAAAAAAAAAAAAAATGCATTTTGTAGCCAAACAAGGCCTTGATGAAAATGAGATATTAAAACCAAAATTAAAAAAATGAGAAGTGAGACTAGTTTGGAAGGCCAACATGGCCTTACACTTAAATGAGTGGGATTTAAAGACCAAAAAGGTGGCTCCAGGGGGAGTCACTGAGCAACTCTGCTTTTGGAAAGAGAGAGGAGAAAAGGAGAAGAGTTAGTGCGGGAGATCAAGGTTTGGTTGGGCTTGCTTCCCATTTCTGCTCCTAAGAGATCAAGCAACCAAGAAGTGAAGATTTGAAGAGGCTTAGGTAAGAAATAAAACCCAAACCCCTTTGTTCTGTGTTTGAGTTGGGAAAACCCCAAATGTGGATAAAAAGAGTTTGTTTTGGTTGTAAATGAGTTGGGATTGTGTTGAGGTTGTTTTATATTGTTGGTTGGGATTGGTTTGTATTGGTTTTGTGTAGTGTTTGTAAAAAGGGAAAATGTTGAGTTTTCAAAGGAAATGCTGTCAAAATTTTGTAAAAAAACCATAAGAGATAGGGATTCTAATTGGTAAAGAACCATAAGAGATTAAGTTATTTTGGCTATAGATTAAGTTATAATCATCCAAATGAAGTGATTCTAATTGGTAAAGAACCATAAGAGATAGGATAAACGCGTGTATGAAGGACCATGTACCAGCTTCTAAGGCTCCCAACACAGAGCTTAAAGGTGAGCCTCGTGTAGCTCATTGGTTATGCTCGTTTTGCATGTTGGGCATTTGGCCATAAGTTGAGTTTCACTCATCCAAATTGAGTGATTCAAAATTATAGGTAAAAATATACTCTAGAAGAATAATTTACTGAAAGGGAAATGTTTGAAAATCTGTCATCAAAGTGCCCAGAAATTTGTCAAAGTGGAGCTATGTGTAAAGAATTACCTGATTTTTGCTTTGCAATCGGGAGTAGTCCGGATGTAAAATGCAAGAATCTCTGAGTTTTTGGTGATCCAGATTGGATGATTCTAGTTGGAGAAGAAACCTTAGAACCATATCTTCAAATGAGTAGAAGGAACCATTACCAAATTATGGAGTTAGGACCTCTGAAATTAGGAATAATAATAGGTAACTGAGTGAGCTGGGCATACTGACAAGTTTGGCATTAAAATGTCGTAACTTGAGTTTGGGTGATCCAAATGAGATGATTTCAATTCCTACTAAAAATAGAATCATAGAGCTAAAATTTTCTTGAAGGAAGTATGAGCAAATTATGGCTCATGTGTCCCCATAAAATTTTGCAAGTAAAGGGCTATCGGGTAGACATAAACCCTGACCAAAACTCCTATCAACCTACTAATACGTGGATGGCTATCAGATTAATAGGTTGACGAGAAGGAAAGCCAACATTGAAGTGGAGATTTCGAAGATGGAAATCAAAGCGACGATTTTGGTTTGTTCTATCTTCTCATATTCTCGTTTCAAGATTTGAACTATTTGTTCTTAATGCATAAGAAAAGCATATTGAATTGTTTTAATTGATTTGAAGTCATTGATTGTGAAATTTTTGCAAATGAAAATTGCATGATTATTGAAAATGAATCGTTTATACAAATGTACATATTGTACTGTATTTTGATATAACAGATTTGAACGCCCTTAATAGAATGTTAACTGTTTATTTCGCATTAAGGATAGATTGGTATACCAATATATCAAATTAGCGCATCATAACAAATGTATTGATGTGTCACTCCGATACGTAGCCCAAACAGACAAAGAAGACCCGAGAAAATTCCACTTCTTCAAAATGGTAAAATCGTACTTCGGTCAAAATTCAAAATTTTCTAGATTCGATGACGAAACTGACACCGCCGAATCGGCCTCGAAATCATTAACACATCGGTTCTCACAAATTCAGACAGTTTAATTTGCATCGCCGAGGCACCAAGTATTCTAAGGCCGTAAAACCATACATGTGACAAGCTACCTATAACACGCACTACGCGACACATGCTGCCATGAGTAGAGAGATGATGGAAACGGATTCGCCGAGATTGTGCCACGGTCAAAATCCAAGCTTAGTATATGATTGATATTATGTGATTTGTAAATGATAATAAGACAAAAGTTCAATAGTGTCATCTCCCTACAATCAAAAGAGCCAAAAAAGAAACATGAAGCGGGGAGGGAGATGTTAGAAGATGTTCGAGATTTTGATTTTGCAGAAATGAGCTGACTTCTCTCTAAGATCTCTGGGCGATCGGACCTGGGCTCTGAATTCTTCTGAGCCAGCATGAAAAGTTTCGTTTCACGTGGCGAGGCAACGCTGCACACTCCATTTCTTGAGTTTCAACAAACCTCGTGGAGTGCAGTGGTTTATCCTACTTGAGTTACATTTTGTTTAAGTGTTTTGTGGATGATTGAGTTGATTTGAGGTCGTGAGGGGCCGTTTGATCCAAAACTTGAGACCGAATTGTTGGAATTTTTGAAGCCCAAATTTGACAGTCCGTGACTGTGTTGGGGCTGTTTTGGGTGTTTGTTTCATAAATTATGAAATAAATTGTGTGTTGGTGCGTATGAGGCCGAAAATTGCCATGAATTTTCGGTTCACAAAGTGAAACCGATGATCGGGGTGATCGGGTCGTGAACAAGAACTCGATGTTTCACTGTTCACATGAATAGTGTTCACGAAATATTTTTTGAGAAAATGTGTTTGGTCGAATAATTCAATTTGAATTGCTCATGTTTGTTAATTAACCCATACGAGCTAATTTTTGGTGTAATGGATTGAAAATTTATATAGCATGTTGTTGTGATTTAAATTATGTAAATATATGCATGATGATATATTTGCATGTGTTATATGAATTGTGTTGAAATGACATGATGCATTCTCATGTGCAACGGGTAACCTAGAAATTAGGTGTGAGTGCATGACATGAAATAAAAGAAAGACTGATTATTTTTCTCATACATGGCTTAGGCAAGTGTGAGGGAGTCGGTGAGGACTCGGGACATGGGTTGGTCATGTAGACATTCAAGTAGGATCACGTATTTACTTGAGTGTATGTTTACATAGGATCATTGCATATGCACTTAGGTGGGGAGTAACTCATTTAGGGTGATTCCACTACTAGGCATTAACTCACCATGTCGAGGAAATATATTATTTCAGGTACAGGGAGCGTACGAGGAGACGACTCATCTTAGAGGCCGATTTTGAAGAAAGTCGGGTTGTGGCTTTGATGGTTTTATGATGTATGACATGTATTAGAATTCTAGAATTTTAATATATGTTTGAAGTAAGAGGGAATTATTAACTCTTGAGCTATGGTATATAGTTGATGTATATTGATGAGTATTGTTGTATGAGCCCAAGTGGCAGTTTTTATTCATGTATATGTCTTATGATGATGGTTGGGACAGGTTATGTACTTTGGGTAGAGCTCCCCGTACAAAGGAGACTTTGCCCGATTTTTGTGAATAGTGTCGGATTACCCGACATTCATGAGTATTCCGCGGGTTGACGGGTAGTCAAAGGACCCTCGGTTTTGGGACGTCACGACAGATCTGCATTGCTCACTTAAATCATTTTTAATAACCAACACAGCCTAACTGACCGTACTGCGGTTATAAAATGTTTTTATACCGCCTCATACTTTAATCTAGATCGTAGTTTGATTCCAATATCTTGTATATCGAAAACTTAGGTTAAATTCGTTAAGGGCATAACTAAATTGATTTGAGATTATTGACATATTGGTATTGAAAATTGTGATTGCAAATTGAAATAAAAAGTGCATTGTGAAATGCATGATTTGGTTATAAATGATTTATAACATATGAAAGTGTATATTTGGGATGATCAATGAACTATAAATGATTGTATATAAAACAAGATAATGTGATCAGACATCGACATCGATCATCCAAAAAGATTTCAAAGTATTGTTTAGCAAATCAGATGACTAATTTAAACTCGAAACCGAAGAATGAAATTAGATAGAACCACTAAGCATGTTTTAGCGTATTGTTTTATCAATGATATGTATCAGTGAACAAGAAAGAGAGGCAAGATCGAGAAGCGTAGAGTCATTGAAAAGAGAATTGAGGAGTATGCTCCTACATATCCATATCACATATTTTTTAACATGAAAATATTTTGTAACCTACCAAGTTGAACTCTGAAATTATTTTGTATGCCATTTTTGGTTAAATGCATATTTTATAAATGAATTGTATTGAATTTGTTATTGTTTATGGGCTTGTCCCAAACTGAAAACGCTTCCGCAAACTAAATAAGCTTAAGAATGAAATGATTTCGATAAATTGAATTATTATCCTGACTCGCCTCGGATTCACCAATCGGGTCGGACCGGGGATGGAGTGCAACAAAAACCACTATATCATCCTGCATCTTTCTATATACACAAGGTTCCTCTTTATTTTGATCAAAACCAAAAGATTTGATTACTTGATCAAAACATTTGTTCCATGATCTTGATGCTTGCTTAAGTCCATATATGGACTTATGCAACTTGCATACCATGTGTTCTTGACCTTCGGTTATGAAACCATATGGTTGCATCATATAGATGTTTTCTTCAAGATAGCCATTAAGGAAGGTTGTCTTGACATCCATTTGCCATATTTCATAATCATAATATGCTGCAATTGATAGAAATATTCTGATAGACTTGATCATGGCCACCAGTGAAAAAGTTTCCTCATAATCAAAACCTGATTTTTTACTATAACCTTTTGCCACTAGTGTGGCTTTATATGTCTCAACCTTTCCATCTACTCCTTTCTTTCTCTTGTACACCCATTTACAACAAATGGGTTTAACCCCTTGGGGTAAATCCACAAGAGTCCACACATTATTAGAACACATGGATTCTAATTATGATTTCATAGCCTCTTTCCAAAAACCGAAATCCTTATCATTAATTGCTTCATAGTAACTTATGGGATCATCTTCATGTGACTCTGGGATTGTCAAAGATGATTCTCCCATCAATGTGAGTTTAACAAGTGGTCTAATGACCCTCCCACTACAACGAGGCATATTTGGTGTATCAGTATTAGGTATTAGTGGTTGTTGATCAATAGGAACAACATTATCTTGGATGCTAGAGAATTCAGTCTTTTCCGTCCATTCATTCATATCCCTAATTATGTGATTTGTATTCTTATTCCATGAACTTAGCATTTGTACTCACAAATACCTTAATGTCAGATTTATTGTAGAAATTAAATCCCTTGCACTTTTGATATCCAACAAACTAACACAATTTTTGACTTTGCATCCAACTTGCCATATATGTCTCGTTTAACACATAAGCTGGGATGTCCCCATATGATATGATTCAAAATAAGTTTCCTAATCTGCCCCACATTTCCATGGTGTCTTTCAAAGGGCTGATCCAAACTTCGAGAGGGTGGCGTAATTCGCTTAATAAATTATTTTTTTTCCCGAAAAATATATCAAAATATAGAAATAAAGTACAAACAATTATATTAATAAAAGCGCAACCAAGGATAGAAAA
Source organism: Tetrastigma voinierianum (assembly GCA_016808115.1). Classification (NCBI taxonomy): domain Eukaryota; kingdom Viridiplantae; phylum Streptophyta; class Magnoliopsida; order Vitales; family Vitaceae; genus Tetrastigma; species Tetrastigma voinierianum. Next base: position 147,607 of record JAEQBH010001642.1, read on the forward strand.
AAAGTACAAATCGTTACACTCATAAGTTTTTGTACTCGAGATAATTGATTTCTAATGATCATCCATATTTTGAAACGATTCAAAATGAGTTCGTTGTCAATAGAATCAAATATCTCCTTTTCTGTATACCACTAAACCTGTCATTTAACCATTCATCCCCCATTCTATTTCACAAATCAGTTGTCACAGCTTTCATAGCAGAAAATACTCTTTCAACAGATGCTGTCGCAACAGGTAGAAGTAATGCCAATTCAACTAAACGATAAACCATCGGAAAAACTCTATCTTTCATAGTTTCTTTCATCTTCTTTGCTAGACTTCCCAAGTCTTCCACATTAAAGAACCGACCATCTATTCTCATATCACTAAGAAAAGATATTTCAGTTCTGAGAAAGAAAATGTGCGCCCCGCACTTTAAGTCTCATCGATAAAGATCGCCAAAGATGCTTATCCATATCAAAATTAGAGAATCCATTCTTTGATCATGACATGCAATGCAATCAAGTAAATTGGGTATTGCTTCGTGAGAAACGATGATTCATCTCTTGTATAATTGAATCAATAACCTAACAAAAATATTAATAGTAATTAAATTAAATATTGAGACAATTTTATTTAAAAAGAAATAAATAAAAGTCATAGTTTTTCGGGTATACCACAAAATATTTCCACTCGATAATGATGATAGTTTATGACCTGCTGGTCTCATCCCTCTTCATTCGAATCATAGTCTTGGTACTATGTCTTCCATATTAACAATTGAAATTTTATTAGCTTGACAAACGCTCTACTTCTTTCAACAAACCATCCCATCCACATTCTCGTAATTTCAGAACTCAATTTTCACAGCCTTGGATCTAATAATAGTGATAGAATATTTGCAATTTTCTCTCTTATAAACCATAGATAATTCTATTTTGTTTCATTCCAACAAACGTTTCATCAATATCATAGGAAAAAACAACTCAAAAGTCTCGTGATCTGCACAACCCCCTAACTTGAGTTCCTGATTCGAGTTGAGTGCTGTCATCAAACACAATTTGTAAAACTTCCAACACCGATGGCCACATATCTATGAGGCGAACAATGGTGACATAGTGTGACCCCCATCGAGTATCACCTGGTCTATGCAAAGAAGTCTCTTGATTTTTTCCTGTACCAGAAGTTATTTCTCCATTCTCAAGACGTTCTACCCTTCTCTCATGCTCCTTTTGTCGAAGTTCATCTGACCTTTTGCAAGATGATCCACATGTATTCACAATCATAGCAAGTGTGTAACAAAAATCACAAGTATATCGATTTGTTTTGCATACAAGAACAATTACCAATCGGTTGATGTGCAAACAATGAACATACCATGCGTATGATTTTCTCAAAATAAGTGACTTCAAACCATTAAACTCGCCTCGCATATTTGCTGCACCATCATACCCTTGACCTCTCAATCTCGACAAAGACAAACCATATTTAGCAAAGAGAGATTAAATAGCTTCCTTCAAACATTTTGTCGATGTCTCCCTCACATGAACCAAACCTAAAAATCGTTCAATTATTTCTCCACGCTTGTTCACATATCTAATCACAATGTACCATTTGTTCTTCAAGCACGAGCAATCACGAGTTTCATCAACCATAATAGAAAATGACTTGTCACCAAGATCACCTAACATTGCAAGTGTAGTTTCAACAACACAAGCATTAATCATGTCTTTTTGAATTAATGGAGCGGTCATCTGGTTATTGGCTGGAGCATTCTTCAAAACAACATTCCCGACCTCCTCATTCCTTAAGCTATACCAATGCACTAACTCCAGAAAATTTCCCTTCCTTAACGATGTGGAAGACTCATCATGTCCTCCTCTGAAAGCCATACCTCGAATTTAAAAGATAATGAATAACATCAAGAATTGCCAAACCACGCGATAAGCTTGTTCACTTTTTAGATTTCAGTTCCCTTAACAATGTAAGCCACACTGCTTTTTGATTTTGAAAGTTCTCAAAATCGTTTCGCTGTCAGGCATTACTAGACGAACCAACATGGTCTCTAAATTTGGTCTATGACTTTTTCCACTGCAAACGGCCCAAACCCATTTGTTGTGAACGCTCATCCCCTCGTGAAACCCGGGCCAAAAGAAAACACCAAAACAAAAAGCGTGCAAGATCTTTTTGCTACACTATATTCTGTCCAAATATTGTCCTTAAAAACCAAGCATCTCTAAACTTCTATTATCTTTTCCATACTTCTTCTTCTTAAAAAATATGATTGTGCGGTTGACAAAGACCTTTGATGCGTATTCTCTTCTACCTGGGCCACGAATATTCACATTAAAACTTTCTCAATCTACTTATTTAATCCCGATCACTAACAATGTCATCTTGATTAATTTCAATCTCATCCGCATTACTAGTCACTTCAACATTCTCGGCCAAGGTATTTGCATTTGAGCTCAGACCATTGCTCAATACTATGTGACCCAACCGAACTTTTAGGCACGTTGAAAAATATCTTTTCATTCTCACACAGAATAAACCTACAAAATAACCATAATTCCTCTCAACAATTCAATATTTCAATATTACTAATAATTCAACAATTCAATAAACAAACAATTTCTCAACACCACTATTATTCACAATTCAACATGCCACAATTCAACAATTCAATAATCCAATTCAACAATCCACAATTCAATAATCCAATTCAATAATTCATAATTCATCTAACCAATATCAATTGAATAATTAAAACTTAACTTAATCAATTTCAAAATTTTCAATTAAAAATAATCTAAAAATTAACCTAACCAAATAAATACAATTGGAAACTCAAACCCAATAAATTTGAAATCTCCAGCCAAAAATGGCATTTGAACTAAATGAGAAAACAGAAGCCTGATCTCCATATGCAGCAGAGATCACATCACATAAAGAATTAAAAAAATAAAGGAAAATCAGAGAAATCAAGTTTAAAATATGTTCTTTCTCTCCCCTTCCTTTCAAATTGATTCGATCAAAGTAAGAGGTTATCAAGCATTATTATAACAAGGAAGACTTTTTTGGACTGCCTTTCTCATCTGGATCGCATTCGTGAGGTCGAGATAATTCCCATTGACCGTATATTCCGTAAAATGCCATGAATGCGTAATAGTGCAATTAAAAAGTTAAACACATACCTTTGAAATGCAAAACTTAAAACAAGAAGAAGAAGAATGCAAAACGTAAAAGAGAGAAAATGGAGAAGAAACTAATGGAAATGGATGGGTGGGAAAGGTAACCCTTGGATACCCTTTATATACCAAAGAAAAATGTACAGCTGTTCTCATGGCCATGGGTAGTGCTCTGATTAGAGAATGGGGTCTGTGTTTCTGTGAAAAAAATCAATAAACCCACGTTCCCAAATTCCCAATCACTGAACTAAATCCAAAAATTTGGAAAAATCAAACAATGATTCACCTTCAGGCTTCAACTTGCTCTTAGCTTAGAGAATTTAGAGAGAAGTAGAGAACAAGACTGAATGGAGACGCGATTGCATCGCCCACCGCTCCCATCTGCCCTATTTTTACTTCTGCCTCGAGTTCAGCTCGCTAGAAGACTAGACCAAAACCACGCCTTGGTCCTAATTGAAAAAAAAAAAAATTCAAACTCAATGATCGTGGGGCGGCCGCCCCTCGCCCTAACCGCCCACTCCGGTGTCTTTGGTACCGACTCGATGGCACCATATCTCGTAGTGTAAGTCGTTGTCTCATGGCATATCCCCAAAAGATAAATAATGTGGAAAGACTCACTATCGACCTTACCATGTCTGTTGAGTTCAGATTTCTTCTTTCCGCCACTCCATTTTTGTTGTGGAGTTCCTGGAGCACTAAACTGAGATAAAATCCCATGCTCCTTGAGGAAAGAAACAAATTCAATAAACATGTACTAACCGCCTCGATCAGAATGAAGTGATTTAATGTGTCTCCCTAATTGTTTTTTTGACTCAGCCTTAAATTCCTTGAATTTATCCAAGGCCTCAGATTTCTTCTTCATTAGGTATACATATCCATATCTTGAGTAGTCATCAGTAAAAGTGATGAAATACTCATAGCCACCTCTTACATGGACACTAAACGGCCCACACACATATGAGTGTATCAAATCCGTACATCCCCCGAAGCCTCTAACCCTTCGCAAGAAATGATCTCTTAGTCACTTTACCTTGAATACAATTTTGACATAGTAGTAGTTGCTCCAGGGTCAAAGTGGCTAATGATCCACAATTCACTAGTCTTTGTATTCTTTTCAAATTTATGTGACCAAGCCTTAAGTGCCGTAACTGAGTTTGGTTGATACTAAGCTCTTTTCTTTTCAATGATTTTTCCACATTATCAACTTGAATAACAACACAATCAATATGATATAGATTCTTCACCAATGTGCCACATGTAACAACTTCATTTTCTTTCATAATGGAAACATAAGTTTTATTAAAAGAAACTGAATAATTATCATTACATAATTTAGAAACTGAAATTAAATTCTTTTTAGAGACTGACACAAATAAACAATCATGCAAAACGAAGACTTAATTATTTGAAAAACTAAGACTAAGATCCCCTACAGCTATGACTGAGATGGAAGCTAAGGAAGCCATCTTTAATTGCATCTCTCCTTCATTGAGGCTTCTTGTCACCTTGAACCCCTATAAAGAGTTACAAATATGGTCAAGTTCGAATTCATCCACCAAGAATCAAGTGCACTAGCCACAAACAAGACTCAATGACTCAGAGTAGAAGTTACTTGGTTGTCCCTTTAACTTAGGCGCCTCCTTCCAATGTCCCTTTTGTCCCGCACTTGAAGCATTTCCTATTGGTTTCTATTAGATCAAAAGGTCTAGCTTCTTTTTAGCAATCTTAGGTTTAGCATGAACACCGATCGATCGTTTATTCCTTTTTCTTCCCATTGAAGGCTTAGAGGATTCAATTCCGACACAAATTAACATTCGCTAGCTCCTTTACAATTGTCTCGCCATTCAAGTCATTGCATCAATTCAAATACAAAGACTATTCTAATTTATTCAGAATAATTCAAATTGAAATGATTGAAGGAAGGAGGCAATGTCTCAAGGACCATGTTATTTTGTAAGCCTCTACCAATATCAAAGACTCCAGTCTCCCAGCCATTAAAGAGTCCGATCATTTTTATCATATGACTTCTCACCGGAGTACTTTCACACATTCTAGTGTTCATTATCCTTTCATTACCATTTGCTTAGCCGATCTAATTAACTCCAAACATCTCCTAAGACTCAAGAGCGCTGCATTCGAGGTACCTATGATCGATGTCGACTTTGCAACACTTCATTAAGAGAAGCTAAGATATGCATCCTTGCTTTCTCATCATCCTTCCTCCATGCCTCATAGTCAGCTTTCTCTTCAGGTGTTGAGCTCTTTATGGGTGCTACATGAAGTGACTCTAAGGTCACCCAAATTATGCCCTCACAAGTTAAGACAACATTTAAATTCTTCTTCCAACTCACATAGTTGGTTCCATCTAACCTGTTGTTCGAAAGGATTGATGCTATTGGATTGAAGGCAGACATATTTATCCTGAGAATCAAATTGGTGTTGATCAGGATGTGTTCATTATTAGCATAAGACATATATAATTATATATACAATTTACCTTGATAGCATATAATATAACACTGAAATTACACACATCGAGTCTGGGATAAATTAACTTTCATGAGAACTTGCTATCCTACTTTGGGCAGGGTTAGCTTCTCAAAGTTAATAAGATATATAATCTAATCAATCCCGAAAGTCACTTATCCTTTGATTAGGTGATTGACTTACCCTATAAACTTTAGCCTCTTGAGAAAATAAATAGGGACTATTTTAGATAGTTTATTATTTTCTTCAAGTTAGAATTAATATACCCATTTGATCTTAGTTTCAATATTTCTTAAGTAAAAGAGCCTCGACTTTAGGTTGATTGCTCCCACTAAAATATTTATTAACTAACCATAAGGGAGTCTCTTAACTAGGATCCTCACATTTGTCCAACTTTAGGCTAATCCAAACATGAATCTCAAGACTCGTTTAGTGGAAGGCCGTAGGCTTGCTGAACCTTCTCTAAATTTCTCTAATTTAGCAAATTTCTATAGTCAAACTAATTCTAGAATAAGCACTATAAACATACCACTTATAATTTTCTTGAACATGTAAGTTGTTTAATTTAATTTAATAATTTAAATATCTTTAAAACAACAACCGCCTTAATTAAATCCATCATTTATAAATAAAATTAAATTATATATCTATTTAATAATTATCCATTAAAGGATATTCTTGTTAAAATATAATTTAATTCCTCCTCCACAAAATTAATTAGAATTAACTTATCCTAGGAATTTTCTCACAAAAAAAAAAAAAAACTCAAGAAAACAAGAATAAACCAAAATAAATAAAATTCATTTAACTAAGATATTCAAAATTCTGGATTATCATGTTTTAAAAAAAAAAACTTTTAAACCTAACAAGTTAGGTTTTGAAAATTTTAACGGTGCCACTTTTTTTTTTTACATAGCACTTCTATTGTTCTACAAACACATAACAAATAATAGCAGAAATTTATAAAAATGATTTTCATTTTTATTAACTATGAAATCTCAAAATCTCAATCACAAAATCTAGGATTCTGAGAGAAGATCTGTTGGTAGATCCAAAAAAAAAAATGAATGATTTTTCATTTTATTAACTTTATAAATCTCGAATCTCAAATCGGAATCTAGAGCAGCTCTAATGATGTTGGAATCACGGGACATCCATCCAAATCTATGATTTCACAGCCTGCAGTAAAAAATAAAATTACATACTAACTTGATATGGCGGTCAAGTGAATCTTCAGCGATAACCAATTTGCGGATCTTGAGTAGAGTGTAGGCTCGAGAGCAATCGAGGCCTTTTGCTTTGGTCTGAGCGAGAGAAATTCTCTTCCTTTGAAAATAGTTTTTTTTTTTTGTTACCTTAAACCTAAGTATACGTTATATTTATAATAGGGTTTAGTGGATCATTAAATCCACTTACATACTTGAGCCTATAATTAGCCCATATAAGTTCAATGGTCCAACTTAATTCAAATTCTAGTTTACTTATCTGGGCTTAACTCTAACAATGGAGGCATGAACAAAAGAGTTATTGGTTGGAAATGGGGATCGATTTGCAGGCTGCCTACACCCTTTGGAAAGAGGTAACAATTGAGAAAGCCTTTGGAGCATGGGTTATGGGATGGGCCTATGTGATGTACAAGGCTCATGGGTTGACATCCCTTTGAAAAAGTATGTCAGATCAAAGGACGATCATAAGCCTCTTTATAAGGTCACTAATCCTCCATGTTAAAGGGTTTAGAAAGCGATGAATTTGTTAGGCGGTTTGGGGGCAAGGGCGGCCGCCCCCGCTTGATCGGCGGGTTTGAATTTTTCAATTGGGACAACGGCGTCGTTTTGGTCCTGGTGAAAAAAAAATACAAGCGAGGCCTTGAACTCGGCCAGAAGTAAAAATAGGGCAAGAGGGGAGAGGGGTGGGCGTCTGTCGCGTCTCCATTCCAGGTACTGTTCTCTACTTCTCTCTAAATTCTCTAAGCTAAGAGCAAGTTGAGCACGAAGGTGAAGATCATTGTTTGATTTTCCAATTTTGGTTGGTTCGTCAGATTTAGAGATTTGGGAGCGATGGGTTTATTGATTTTTCACGAAACATAGACCCATTCTCTAATCGAGGAGCACTACCCATGGCCATGAAATTTGCTTCTTGAAGCCTTTCCTTTGTTATATAATGGGTATCCAAGAGTTACTTTTCCCACCCATCCCATTTCCGTTCGTTTCTTCTCCATTTTCTCTCTTTCTGATTTCTTTGCATTCTTCTTCTTCTTGTTTATGAGTTTTGCATTTCAAAGATATGTGTTTTAACTTTTTTCTGTTACTTTTCTTCTGCATTCATGGCATTTTCTGGAATATACAGTCCAATCCGGAATTATCTCAGCCTCTGAAAATGCGATCCCATGAAAGATGCTTCCAAAAGTCTTCTTGTTATAATAATGCCCACTAACTCCTACTTTGATCCGTCACTCGTGAAAGGAAAGGGAGAGAGAACATATAAACTTGATTTCTCCGACATTTTCCTTTATTTTTTTAATTCTTTATGTGATGTGACTTCGGCCGCGATATGGAGATCGTGCTTCGTTTTCATTTAGTTCAAATGCCATTTTCGGGTCGGATTTCCAAATTTATCGGGTTTGAGTTTCCAATTGTATTTATTTGCTGAAGTTAATTTTTAGATTATTTTTAATTGAAAATTGGAAATTGATTAAGTTAAGTTTTATTCAATTGATATTGGTTAGATGAATTATGAATTATTGAATTTGATTATTGAATTGTGGATTGTTGGAATTGGATTATTGAATTGTTGATTGCTGAATTGTGGCATGTTGAATCTGCACAATAAATTGAATTGTTGAGAATTGTTTTGTTTTATTGAATTGTTGAATTATTAGTAATATTGAAATATTGAATTGTTGAGAGAATTATGGTTATTTTGTAGGTTTTTATTCTATTGAGAATGAAAAGATATTTTTCAAACGTGCCTAAAAGTTCAGTTGGGTCATATAGTATTGAACTACCGGTACAAACTCTAAATGCAAATACCTTGAGCGAGAATGTTGAAGTGACGAGTAATCTGGATGAGATTGAAATTAATCAAGATGACATTGTTAGTGATCCGGGATTACGTAAGCCGATTGAAAGTTTTAATGTGAATATTCGTGACCGTATTAGAAGAGAATACGCATCCAAAGGTCCTTGTCAACCACACAATCATATTTTTCCGAAGAAGAAGTATGGAAAAGATAATAGAAGTTTTAGAGATGCTTGGTTTAAGGACAATATTTGGTTGGAATATAGTGTAGCAAAAGATGCTGCTTTTTTTGGTGTTTTCTTTCAATATGCTTACAGGGACGAGGCTGCTCACAACAAATGGGTTCGGGCTGCTAAGAATTGGAAAAAGCCATAGATAAATTTAGAGACCATGTTGGTTCCCTAGTAGCCCACAACAAAGGGTTGTTCGCATTTTGAGAACTTTCAAAATCAAAACAAGGGCTTACATTGTTGGTGGACAAATCTAAAAAGTGAACAAGCTTATCGCATTCGTCGACGCCAATTCTGATGTTATTCGCTATCTTTAGGTCGTGGTATGGCTTTCAGAGGAGATGATGAGTCTCCACATCGTTAAGGAAGGGAAATTTTCCTGAGTTAGCGCATTGAGATAAATTTTGGCAGAAACGAGGAGGCCTGAATGTTGTTTTGAAGAATGCCCGTACCTAATAACCGCATGACCGCTCCATTAATTCAAAAAGACATGATTAATGCTTATGTCGTTGGAAACTACACTTGCAATGTTAGGTGATCTTCGTGACAAGTCATTTTCTATCATGGTTGATGAAGCTCGTGATTGTTCTGAAAGAACAAATGGTCACAGTGGATTAGATATGTGAACAAGCGTGAGAAATAATCGAACGACTTTTTAGGTTTGGTTCATGAGGGAGACATCTACAAAATGTTTGAAGGAAGCTATTTAATCTCTCTTTGCTAAATATGGTTTGTCTTTTGTCGATTGAGAGGTCAAGGGTATGATGGCGCAAAGAAATATGCGAGGCAAGTTTAATGGTTCAAGTCACTTATTTTGAGAGAAAATCCTTCGCATGGTATGTCTATTGTTTTGTACATCAACTTCGCTGGTAATTGTTGTCAGATGCAAACAAATCGATATACTTGTGATTTTTTGTTACACTTATGATTTGTGAATACATGTGGATCATCTTGCAAAGGTCGATGAACTTCGACAAAAGGAGTAATGGTATAAGGGTAGAACGTCTTGAGAATGGAGAAATAACTTCGTACAGAAAATCAGCAGACTTCGCATGTAATTCAGGTGATACTCGACGGGTCACACTATGTCACCATTGTTCGCCCATAGATATGTACACTGTGTCGGGAAGTTTTACAAATTGTGTTTGATGACAAAGATCAACCTCGAATCAGAGCTCGTTGTGGGTCAGCACTCAAAGGATGCGCACTTTGAGTTTGTTTTTCCAGATATTGATGAAACGTTCATGGGGAATGACAAATAGATTATCTATGGTTTTGCAAGGGAAAGATGCAAATATTCTAAATGCTATTATCTCGCATCAGCCGGGAAAATTGAGTTACAAGTTCAAGAGAATCCGGATGGGATGGTTTGCTGAAAGAAGCAGAGACGCTGGTCAAGCTAATAAAATTTCAATTGTTAATATGGAAGACATAGTACCAAGACTAGTTCGAATGAAGAGGGATGGGACAAACGGTCATAAACTATCATCATTATCGAAAGGGAAATATTTTGTGAGGTATACCTAAAAAAACTATGACTTTATTTATTCTTTTAAATAAAATTGTCTCTAATATTTAATTTAATTTACTATTAATATTTTCATAGGGTTATCGACCAATTATACAAGAGATGAATCATCGCTTCGAAGCAAACACGTAATTTACTTTGATCGCATTGCATGTCTTGATCCAAAGAATGGATTCTCTAATTTTGATATGGATAAGCTTCAAAAGATTCACTGATCTTATCCAAAGAGGATTTCAAAAGTACTAGGTGCACATTTCTTTCTCAGGAACTTCAATCTTTTCTTAGTGATATGAGAATGGATGGTCGGTTCTTTAATGTGGAAGACTTGGGAAGTCTAGCAAAGAAGATGAAAGAAACTATGAAAGATAGAGTTTTTCCGATGGTTTATCGCTAGTTGAATTGGTATTACTTCTACCGCTATGTACAACATCTGTTGAAAGAGTATTTTCTGCTATGAAAGCCGTGGAAAACCGATTCATAAATAGAATGCAGGATGAATTTGGTTAAATGACAAATTTAGTGGTATACATAGAAAAGGAGAAATTTGATTCTATTGACAACGAACTCATTTGAATCGCTTTCAAAATATGGATAGTCGTAGAAATCATTCTTATCTCAGCACAAAACATAATGTAGCTTGATTTGTACTTTTTCTATCCTTCAAGTTTAAACTTTATTAATATAATTGTTCAGATTTCTTATTTCTTATATTTTGATATATTTTCAGGAAAAAAAAATAATTTATTAGCGAATTCGCCTCCCCCTCTCGAAGTTTCTGGATCCGCCATTGAGTAATTTGTTAGAATCTTTTAAAAACAAAACCTCTCATTCACATCTAAATGTGGGAGGGTTTTTGAACACCGAGTATAAGAAAGCCCTTATGAATAAGTGATGAGAATTGAGGCCCACTAGTGATGGGTGGGTCTCTTCTCCATGGGCTCCCTTGTTGGACCTACCCACATATATATATATATAAATCAAAAGATGGGCTCGGGCCTCGGGGCCGTTTGAAATAATAACCATAAATTGAGCCGCCCTGAAAATGCAAAAATCTGCTTTTGAAACAATGCATCCGCTCAAAGGTTGCAAACTTAGAAGGCCAGATTCTAAGGAGTAAATACAAATACAGGATTCTGACAGAAAATACTTTTGTTTTTTGGTTCTTCCTTGCATTTTAACAACTCGTACATACATTTTAGAGAGAGGAAAACTGTGAAAGAGTTTGCTTGAGTTGAAGTTTCCTGTGCAAATACTTCAACAATAGATAGTTTCATCCTGGGAGGCAATCACCCGGGCAGCTCGCACAAGAGAAGGAGGTGAAATATCAGTTTTAGGACATTGCAGCTTGCAAGACTCTATCTACTGCTAGTATATATATATATATATATATATATATATATATATATATATATATATATATATATATATATATATATATATATATATATATATATATATATATATATATATGTGTGTGTGTATATATATATTTGTGTTATTCTGCTAATGTAATATATTGTTAAAGAGTTTAAGTCTGTGTTCAATTTATCTTCTCTCCTAAAGTTTACTGTCAGTGTTCGATTCTTGTTCCAACAATCTAAAGACAATAATTTCATGTATTACAGCATGTCGAGTTCACAACCTATTACCAGGGCCTGGCTCACAAGTGGAGAACACCGTGAATAACACTAACACTTCTGAGTGTCCTTCAAAGAACCCTTCCGATGAGAAACCCGATAAGTTCAATGGAATCGACTTCAAGAGATGGCAACAAAATGTCGTTCTACTGACAACCATGAATTTGGCAAACATCACTGGAAGATGTTCCTAAGGCTACTACAGATCCTCCTACAAGAGATGTCGCCACCGCTGGTTGATGCAATCCGACTTTCTTGCGTGAACTATATTTTGAATCGCTGTAAAAACAACTTATATGATATTTACTCATCATATAAGACTCCGCAAAAGAAGTTTGGGAAATGCTTGAGAAGAAATACAAAATGTAAGATGATGGGGCCAAAAGTTTGTAATCGGGTAAATTTCAAGTACAACATGGCCGGTTACTAAAACCGTGATAAAACAAGCTGAAGAAATTGCTCTTATTCATGAATTGCATGCAAGAGGGATGTGCAATCGCGGAGCGCTTCAAGTAGGTTCCATTATAGAGAAATTGCCACCTTCATGGAGGGATTTCAAAGTTTACTTGAAACACAAGCGAGAGATGACAATGAGGATTTGATTCTAAGGCTTCGAAATAAGAAGATCATTGCAAGGGAGATGCTGTTGATGGAGCAAGGGCCAATGTCATAGAGAGTGAGCCTTCAACAAAGCAAAAATTCCAGAAATTCAAAGGCAAGAAAATGTCAAAGCTTAAACCAAAAGGCAAAGACTTTAAGAAAATTAAAGGAAGTTGCTGGGTTTGTGGAAAGGTTGGACATAAGGCACAAGAGTGTCGCCAACGGAAGATCGTGATCAAGCATCTGACTAATCAAGCACATGTGCATGAGTTCGATGACAATTTGTCATTGCTAGGATCTGAACCAATATGGTTTCAAATGTCAAGGGATGGTGGATCGACATTGGTGCAACCAGCATATGTGACAAGAATCTGCTTTCGTAATACAAGCATATGACGATGGTGAAAAGCTCTATATGGGAAATTCATTTCCCATTTCAAATGTTGAAGGAAAGGCAATGTTACTAAAGTTTACTGAAAAGTCAGGACTCTCACCGATGTGTTATATGTTCCCTAGGATTAGAAAATTTGGTATCGTGCCCTATACTTGGTAGAAGAAAGGGCTTAAACTTGTATTTGAGTCCACATAGGTTTATTCTTACCAAGGCCGGGATGTATGTGGGGAAAGGGTACTGGATCAAGGCTTGTTTAAACTCAATGTACTACAATACTATGAATAATACAAGAACACTTCGTTTATACTGCTGGACTTTGCTTTATGGCATGTTAAAGTTAAGACATGTTAACAATAGGAGTATATATATAGAATGGTTAATCTAAATCTACTAACAAAGTTTGATGTTAACATACATAATAAATGTGAAATTTGCACGAATCTAAGTTTGCTAGACAAAGTTTTAAATCGTTTCAAGAAAGTGTCAATGAACTACTAGTTTAATCTATAGTGATCTGTGGACTTTAAAGCTATGCTCACGTGGTGGGAAAATTATTTCATAACTTTTAGATGATTGCAAGAAATATTGTTATGTTTATTTACTTCATAGCAAAAGATGAAGCTTTGAATAGTTTTAAAACATATAACCAAGTAGAGAATCGCTTGGAAAAGAAAATTAAAGTCATAAGATCCGATGGGAGGTGGTGAATACGAGTCCGTCAGATTCTCACTTTTGTGCTCAATATGGCATTGTTCATCAAACAACAGCCCCTTATACACCCCAACAAAATGGTAGCCGAGATAAAAAATACGACTTTAAAGTGAAATGATAAACTCTATGTTAATAGTCTGCATACCAAGATAATTGTAGTATACTACGATCAAGAACTTATTCTAAAATAGAATTTTCATAATTCAACAACTCCTCTTATTATATGAAAGAAGATATCATCTATAAAATGATCAAATATAAATGTTTAGCAAAGCACTTTATCTTACTGTTAAAAGAACAAAACTCTGCCGTCAACACATCGGTGTTTATTATTTCAGCCAAGTGCCGTATATAGGTTTCTAGTTTATAAACTGGCATGACATACATGTAAATACAATTTGTAACCTATAGACGCCGAATTTTTCAAGATGTTTTTCCTTACAAGGAAAGTCCAATGAGCTTAAGTGTATGTTTAACTCGTGATGAACAATCTACTCCTAAAGTGGTTCAAGAACAACATACGTAACCTAGAAAGGAAGAATTAAAAAACCAAAGATTTGTCCCGACTTTATAAGTTTATGACCATAGGGAGTAAATCACAAACTTACAAAGTACAATTACTGACCTCGAGGCATTTATTCGAAATGTGTTGGTTATAAAGGAACCATCTTACAAAACCATACGTGGGAATTGGTTGATATACCACCCGGAAGTAAACCGATAGGTTGTAAATGGATTTTTAAAAGAAAGCTTAAAGTTGATGGCTCCGTCGACAAATATAAGGCCAGGTTGGTAGCAAAAGGATATGTATTAAAAGGGAGGATAGATTATTTTGACACTTACTCACCCGTGTCTGTATCACACCAGCGATCACGATAGCCTTCCGAATAATATGGAAATACATCAAATGATGAAAACAATTTTTCTAAACGGGAGAGCTAGATGAAGAGATATATAACAAACTTCGTAAGGATTTGTGGTTCAAGGTCAAGAAAATAAGGTGCAAGTTACCAAGTCCTTATATGGACTTAAGCAAGCCCTAAAACAAAGGGTGGAGAAATTTGATCACACAATGCCGTCATGGATTTAAAATCAACACATGATAACGCAGATAAGACAAAGACATACGCGAATTCATGTGTATTTGTCTCTGCCTTTATGTCAATATATGCTACAATTAAACTAGTAAGGATGTAATAATGTCCACAAAAAAGCATTAAGCTCCATATATTTGATATGAAAGACTCCAGGTCTAGCTGATGTAATTTTTGGGAATTCAAACAAAAGAAAATAATGAAGGATACATAATTACACAATCCCATTATGGAAAAAGATTTTAACAAACATGATCAATCAAATCGCAAGGTCATAGCAACACCTTGATGCAAATTGCAAACTGAAAAAGAATACTGGAGATGCAGTCTCACAATTACAATATTCACAAGTCATAGGTAGCTTGATGTACCTAATGAACGCCACTAGGCCATATATTGCTTATTCAGTAAGCAGGCTTAGTAGATATACAAGTAATCTGAAAAGACCACTGGGAAGCTTGGGTTCGAAAGTGTTGGGCGGTATCTCAAGTGATACCATAACATATGGATTATATTATACAAAAAATATCCACCAGATTAAGGCTATAGTGATGCTAATCGATTTCCGATAATACAGTAAAAAACCAAATCAACCAAAGCTGGATACGTATTACCTCGGAGGTGCCGCCATTTCGGAAGTCTTCCAAACAAACGTATAGCACGCTCAACTATGGAGTCCTAACTTTATAAAGACTCGATAAAGCTGCTGAGGAGGCAGAGTGGCTAAGAAATTTTTTAGAAGACATTCCAGTATGGCATAAGCCTGTAACAGCTATATGCATATATCAGGATAGCATGGCAAAGACAAGCTAGAGCCAAAAGTACATCTACAATGGAAAGTCAAGACACATAAGGCGAAGACACAATACTATTAAAGAAATACTTGCTTTCGCTGAGTGGATATCGATACAATATATAAAGTCAAAGGCAAATTTAGCTGATCCTTTGACAAAAGGCCTACCTAGAGAGCAAGTCAAGTTTACATCGAGGGGAATGGGATTAAAAGCCCTTGAATGAGTGATACTAGGCGGAAACCTAACCTAGGTTGATCTAGGTTCAATAGGAAAACTAGTTTAGTAAAACTCAAGTAGTGAAACACATACTCTACTCATTCCTAAGGTGTTTAATGTGTTTTCTCTCGTTGATGTATGTTATGTATAACATTTAATGACACCGATATCTTTATGTAAAGGTGAGCTGAACTGTGTAAAGCTTAATCATTGTCACCTATATGATAGTAATGGGTCATTTATGAGAATTGAGTGGCTAAAATTCTAGAGCTATCATGAATAACCTGGATATGTTCAGGACTAAAAATGAACATAAACTTATAAACTCGAAAATCTTTAAGTTATGTTGTGTGTGATAAGTATGTTGCCTGTGTTTATTTACAAGAAGGTGAACAGTTCAAGATCTTTATATCCATTGTGTCACCAAGTAGATCCGATGTGTAACACTAAGGTAAGTTCAAGTCCAAAAGACACTTTTCCTAAAGCACAACAGTTCTGCTTCCTCTCTATGCATTACATAGATTTATTCTAATTGTAAATCACATTTCTTTTGTTTTTAAAAAATGTGGGGTATTGTTAGAATCTTTTAAAAACAAACCTCCGTCACATCGGTCAGGGGAGTGGTTTTTGAACAATTTATATATAGAAGAAAGTTCCCTCATGACAATACGAGAATCGAGCTCACTGCTGATGGCGTCTCTTCTCCATGGGCTCCTCGTGATTCCACCTAATATATATATATATATATATATATATATATATATATATATATATATATATATATATATATATATATATAAATCAAAAGATTTGCGCCTGGGGCCTGGGGCCGTGGGCTTAAATAATAACCTACAAATTGTTTTGGCTCCTTGGCGGGTAATGCAAAATCTTGAAATTGGGTCGCATCCGCTCGAAAGGTTGCAAACTTTCGTAAAGGTTGCATTCTCGGTTTATAAATAAATACAAAAGATTCCTACGTAAAAATACTTTTGCTTGGGCTCTTCCTCGCATTTTAACAATTGCAGACATTACATTTGTAGAGGAAAAAACTGTGAAAGAGTTTGCTTGAGTCAAGTTTCCGCAGTCACTTCAACAATGTGATAGTTTCATCCTAGGAGGCAATCACCCGCAAATCTTCGTGTATAAGCAGAGGTGAATTATTGTCTTTGGTGATATCAGTAGTCATAGCATTCTATCTACTAAGCTAAGATATATATATATATATATATATATATATATATATATATATATATGTATATATTTGTGTTATTCTCAATACGAATATATCATAAAGAGTTTAAGTCATGCTCAATTTATCTTCTCCAAGTTTTTATCACACAAGGTTCTATTCTTGTTCCAACATAATTTGTAATAGATTTGGTGGGTTCCTTAGTAGAAAAACAAGTAAAAAACACTTTTTTGTGTTCTTGTATTATGTGGTAATAAAATACAAGTTAGGTGATTTCCATATATGTACTTGATTATCTCTCTTATACGCTTCTTTAGAGAGAAACCAGAAAGGAAGTCAGACTAAGTAGGACTCACACTTACCAAAGAAATGAGTGACTAGTTTTTGGGATGTGACACCATTCATGCAGGGCAACTCTGTTATTAAATTGGAAAAGAACTCCAAAGCATTAACCTTAACCTTAAACCTTAACCTTAATTCATCCAAAAGCGACTCTATACTACCTAGGCCTTTGGGTTCCCCTAAAGGACCCTGACCTCTGGGCAGATCACACCGCCCAAAAAAGTTGCATATTCTGGTCCTAAAGGGCATGGTATTATAAAGATACCTCTGGTTCTGTCCTCCCAATAATTCCCATGTGGGGTTGGGGATGACTCTTTTAACACTATTCTCTCATGCTACGTGCATGAATCCTACCTCCTACCTCCTACCTCCTACCTCCTCCTGCATTAATCTGCTGTTCTGAAACAAAGAATCTCTTGAGTTGCATGTGTATGCATAGGCTATAGCTTTAACAGGTGTGTATTATTGAACTGTCTCAAACCACGTTTTTCATTTACTATATATATTTTTTTTGATGGAATCAATCTGTCCTTTTTAATAAACTTTGTGACACCCCCCCAAGATTTCTCTAGTCTTCGTTGTTGGACGGGCGTCTTTCTTTTTTTTTTTTTTTTTTTTTTTTTTTTTTTAAATTTAATGGGTGAGAAAGAAAGAAAAATGGGCTGTAGGGTGAGTCAACGGCCACGCCTTAATCATATTCATCACCAACTACATGTTTGCCACCTTGCCCCCATTTCGGAATTTGGAATTGAGACCCCCAAACTCTCAGGAATATGATACATTTATTATATATATATATATATATATGTCAACTCTCATCTTCTATTTAATTCCATGATTCCAATATCATTACTATAACTAAGGAATGAAAACCCTACTCCTTGAATTGAATTATAATTATAATTATATATATATATATATATATATATATATATATATATATATATATATATATATATATTTATATCTATTCACTTGATATTACAATTTTATAATATTTTATTGGAAAAAGTATGTTTATAAGGCTACTAATTTGAAAATAATTATACATACATTGTCAAAAATTTGATTTATAATATCAATTAATTATGGTAGTACATCGACTGATTTATAATTATTTTTTTAGAGGGTGAAGTGAACCATATAAATCCAATTTTTTGTGTTGTATGTACAATTATTTTTAAATTTGTAGACTAATACATTTTTTTTTTTGTCTGATTCAATTCTTAATCACTGAATTATCTGATTCTTCTCGTATAATTTGTTAGACAATAATTTTAAAAATAAAATTTATAAACCTGTTATGGATGTCATTCTGAATAACAAGTGTCAAAACATATCTTTACACTCCATTTCAAATTTAATTAATTGTCAATGATAATTAAGTATTCGTTTTTATGTAATCTGATATCATAATCATTTATATTCATCTTGAGGCAAAAGTCTCTCCCAAGGTTTTAGTATTAGTCATCCCACAACCTACTAATCTTGTTTGAGAACTCTTTTTTTTTTTTTTAAACATGTAACAATTAAAATTATTCCATTTTTAAAAAATTTAAGAATAGAAAATATGATGCTTGTATAAAAGCCTTTTAATTGTTTTATGTTATTTTCATTATTTTAAAACTAATGATTAAAAACATGTTTAATAATATAAAACTTTTTTTCAAATAAAATCTTCTAATTATTCTATGTTTTCTATTTAAAAAATAATCATCAAAACAAGTAAAACAATTAAAAAATAGAACGTCAAAAATATATCAAAAGAAAGTATTTTTATTATTCAATAAATAGCCTTTTTGAGAACTCTACTTAAACCAAACTTCAATTATCTCTACATGTTTTTTTTAAAGTTAATAAAATAAATCACAAGGACTCCAAATTGGGACTCCTCCTTATGCCCTATGTCTTATATCTGTTTAAAATAATAAACACTTTATCACTTAAGTTATACATGATGAACACTTAAAATGTCTTAAATTCATTTCTTAATATAATTTTCTTGACAAACCACATTGTTACATTCTATTTTGAAAAAATATCGCATTATATTATTATCTCGCCCATTTATATATATATATATATATATATATATATATATATATATATATATATATATATATATATATATATATATATATATATATATTACACTGGCTTACCAACATAATATAACTTTAGTGTTATTGAGAAATAAATATTAATTAAATAAATACTATAGTTATCTACTCAATTAAAAAACATGTTACCAAAAAGTACCATTGAATATAAATAGAAAAGGTGCATAGTAAAAAGAAATGTTTGTGTTGTCTAGTATTTTATTAACAACCCCGTATTTGATATATAGTTGATACGTATATATTAATTTCTTTATTGCTTTAAGGATGATATTATACTATCATCAAACATGTAGATGAGATGATTTATATATTTTTTATCTTAATAAGAGGTTTCGAGTTCAAGTCTTAAAAATACAGTTGTGTTATGTAGTAAAGTTTTACTGTCTTTTTGATCCATCTCGACTCGAATGAGAATCAATCTGAGTATAATATGATTTAAACGTGTCTTTTATGTGTGCATGGATCTGCTCAAAACATCTCCCGACAAAAATAAAATATTATACTCTCCAAATTGTAAGTGTAATCTCTTATAAATTTGATTAAATTAACTAGATCTAAGCATTAATTATGGAAATTACCGTGTAATCTACTTCTGAATTTTCCGATTTCCAAGAGAAAGCATCCGAAACCCAGGGAGTTTAGCTGTCCTTCTGAAAACGTGTTGAAGAAAAACAGCAATACCAGGTATGAGCTGTTCTGCCTCCCAATTAATATAAGATTAAAAAAATTTCCCTAAAAAAATATACATATAAATTCAAAACTTAGGAGTATTTAATTTATTTACTGAGGTAACTAACCAAAAATGGAAAATTATATGTTTTACGAATTTCTAGAAGCTGTTTGTCAATTTAACCATCCATGTGACACGTGGCCCCCATGTACTGGGCTCAGGCTAACCACAAATTCCCAATGTAGGACGTACAGTCCCACCTTATTCATTCCGGGTCAGGCCTGTCCAACCAATCAAGCAACGGATATTAATGGGGTAGTTGAAAGATTACATCTAATTGGTGGTTCATTTACCATCAACTATTATTATTTTATTGTTTGTAAAACTATTTAGTGTATTTTTTTTTAAATAGATTAATTTATTATTTCGGGTTATAATACAATCAATAAAAACATATATAATAAAAAGTATTAAAAATTTTAAGCATTTATATAATATCACGCTGATTGTAAAACGATTTCCGGGCCAAGACATATATAATGATAATCAAAAAATACCTTAAAATACCCAAGCATTCCATATATATGCAGATACTAACGAACACATTTAATTCAAGCAATCACGTAGTAATCAAATTTTAATATCTCTCAACTCCAACGTAAAAAACTCGCGTAGTGCCGAATCATTAATAATACAACCACCCGTCAGACTAAAAATAAGGCAAATACGCCAATAACAAAATACGAAATAACAAAGACAAACCCAAATTGATATAATATAAACTACTTTATTGAAAAATAAAACCCAAATCTGATAAATAAAACAATAAAATTGGTAATTTTATATCAAAAATGATAAAAAAATAACCCTTCATCTCTAAGTGTGAAAAAATAGAAACAAAGGAAAGAGCCACTAGGGTTTATATAAAAAATGATAAAAAAAATCAACTTTCATCTCTATCAAACAAGTATGTGAAAAAAGAGAAACAAATGAAAGATCCACTGGGGTTTATAGAAAAAAGTGAATTGAGATAATACCAACATTTCTTTGTGATTAATCAAATAACAGAATTTGGAGTTATTCTTATGTGAAGCTTAACATTTAGCTAATCATTTTTCTTGCAGAATACAATTGCTAATATAGTATTTTAGTGGCAAAATCAATATTCCATACAGCACTTTTATTTTAAATGATACATTAAATAAGAGAATTTAAAATTATCTTGACAAGACGTCCAACATCCAACCAAATGTTCCCAAAAATCCATGTGAAATGAAGTGTTTACGTGCCGAATTTCAATATATTTCTAAATTCCAAGTAAAGCACATAAATAAATGATTACATATTTGGGACCACGTTTTAATATTTTTGGTTAAAATATATTAATTTATAATTAAATATTTGGCATAATGTTTATAAGTGCGCGATAGATATGATGGTAAAATTGATAATATATTTAATGCAATTTTTCACATGATAAATCAAATGAAATGATTTATATTTTTTACACTCACAGCCTCACTTGCAGAAATTTTAATTACTTTTTTTTTTCTTTGTAAAATCATGTCACAAAAGGCTTTATGTGCACTAATTCAATTTTATTTTTAGCTAAAATACATTAATGTATGATTATATACTTGGCTCTAATGTCTTGATTAGAGCGCATTAAAAATAAAATGCAAGCTCCTTTTTCTTTCAATTTTTTCTTGAGCCTTTTTGCCGTACGTAAAGATAAGTGATTTTTTGTTTATTTTTTTGCCTGAAATAAATCATTTACATCTATTTCAATCGTTTTCTTCTTCAATAAACTGGTTATTGCATATAGTTTTTATTTATTTTTTCGTGATTTAATCATTGTCTTAATGTGACATATGGTTATCGTTGTAGTTGTACATCATTTGTTTGTCGTTACAAAGTATATCCGATTAGTGATAAAAAATCAAATCAATAAATCATCAATACGCTTATATAATCAAGATACAGATTATAAATATCAGTATAGCCGCTGGCTGCTACATGACATTAACTAATATAAAAGTCACATAATTTTGGCGAGATAATGGATTTTATCATTTATTACAAAGATAAGAAATCGGCTAATGTGATAAACGAATATTTATGTCATTTAATTTTTATATTTTTGAAGTTTACCCTTAAAAACTTTATATTTTTGGAAATGGAGTCTATTAAATATATAAGCTTTAAACTGATTTATTATACTATTAACCAAAATATTATTTCATCTTTATAATTTTTACGATTTTAATTCTACATTTTTATCGATGCAATGGTATAATAAATAAACAAAATGCATGTAGTAGTAGTAATAGTAGAAAATGCATGGGATAGATGGCTTGGAGTGGCAGTATCAATAATCAGTATGACTATGGAGACCACATAGCACGTGAGGTGAAAGTGGGTCCCACAGAGGGTGTCAGAAGCACGTGGTTGTCCCCTCCCCGGAGGAAATGGAAACCAAAAAGCGGCTCGGAACTCAAAGGTTAGGCCCAAAAATGACCTGGCCCTTTAACACCCTGTATATTTATTCGCGGATCCAGTCCCCCATTCCATGTATCCCCTCCTCCATCCTCTTTCCTTCCTTCTATTATAGATTTCCTTTCCTTTCATCCTCTCACTTCATCTTAAGATTATATCCTCAGTTATGGTCGCCGCCGTCTTCCGCCGCACTCTCTCTTTTCCGAACCCAAACCTCAGCCGCCAGTCGAAGACGCCGGCGAAGACCTACCACGTCAGATCCATCAGTCTTCCCTGCAGGCCGCACCCTTTGATTTCTCAGCTCAAGGACGAGATCAAGGAGCTCCGAGCCTGGGAGTCGAAGCAGCTCGGGGAGAGAACATCGGCTTGGCTCTGCGACGGTTTGGTCCGGCTCAAGACCGTTCACGGCTCGCTCGACGACATACTCCAGCTCCCCCAGACTCAGGAGCTCCTCCGCCGCCAGCCCGCCGCCGTCGAGAAGCTTCTCGAAGATTTCCTAGGATTCGTCGACGTGTACGGACGCTTCCAGACCGCCGTTCTGGTCTTTATGGAAGAGCAGTTGGCGGCTCAGGTGGCGATCAGGAGGAGAGACGAGCCGAAGGCGGCGCAGTTCGTGAAGTGCCAGAAGAAAATGGAAAAAGAGATGAGGAAACTCGTCTCCACCGTCCGGTCCGCCGGCCGGTTCCCGAACGGCGACGGCGAGCTGATTTCCATTATCAGAGATGTTAATCACGTAACTATTCTGGTTTCCATCGCTCTCTTCAACGGAGTTTCTTCATCGTCTTCTTCTAGAAGATTCCAATGGAAAGGATTGAGGTTGACGAAGAAGGCGAAGAGAGAGAAAGTGGAGGAATGTATTCAAGAATTTCAAGAGGTGGGAATGGAAATTTTCTGCGGTTTGAAGAAGAAAGGAGATGAAGAGGTGAGAATCGGTTTAAAACGAATGCATGCTCTGGAAAGCTGTATTAATGGAATCGAACTTTGCAGTGAAAGGGTGTTGAGGAGTTTGCTCAACACTAGGGTTTCACTCCTCAATATTCTCACACAGTAGAGCTTCTTTTCTTTTCTTTTCTTTTCTTTTCTTTTCTACCAAACGATAATGGAAGGCTTAAATCTTTTTTTCGTTTTTGCCAGATTTGTCTTAAAAAAGAAGTGAAATTGTTTACACTGATCTTTCTCAGGTTAATGAATTGTATACATTAATACAGCTTTATATTTCTGTAAATTCTTCAATTTTCTTTCCCACTTATGCATCTGTATCTGTGCAAAAAAAATAGATTTAAGATAAATCTTCACCGGTCCCATGAGAATATCTACCAGTATATTTTCCAAGTTGTTTCATGACTGACAAATTTAATTCAAAAGTTTGTTTTTAGTCCAAGATTCAATAATGCATGTCAAGACAGTTTGCGATGAGCACTGAATCAAGTCCTTTCAGAAACAGCACTAAACCTTTAATTGTTTTTTTTTTTTTTAAATGATATTCTTTAAACCGCATAATTTTTTATTTTAATTTTTTTTTTTGTGGAAGGAGACTAAGGTGGGGTTTGGTTTTTTTTGCTTTTTCCTAAAAGCTAAATAGTTTTCAGCATTTCACCTATTTGTTTTTTTTTTTTTTTCATGACTTATTATTAAAATTTTTTAAAAAAAAAAGAAATTTGAAGGAGGTATCACTCTTACCCAACAAGGAGGAGAGTTAACAATACTCACTACCCAATATTAAAAAACAAACAACTTAATACTTAATATTATTAAGTTAAAAAAAAATATATATTTAACATTAAGTAAAAAAACAAAACTCACTTAAGAGAAGAACCACAATAATCTTCAAAAGTGACTTTTCTAACATTTTAAGGAAAATCTAACCTCAAAATATTTGAATTGTATTACAACTGACATTTTTAGCTAAACAGGTAATGTGGTGCTCTATTTGCTTTCCGATAAATATGACAACAATTGACGATATTATGAGAAATCCACCAAACATCCTTCATTAATAAAACAATTGAATTATGTGAGCTAATTTTTCTATTAAATCAATCTACAACTATTTTGAAATCCCCTAAAACTCTAAGTTTAGGAAATCATTGCCTCTCGCAACTAAAACACCATTTATCAAACCCAACATTCTAAAGTTAATCACGAAATCGTCTAAATGCCTGTTTCCAATCATTTTAAATGAAAATAACCTTTCATATTCTTAATTAAACACATGGAAAAATAGCATATTAATTTATATTCTAAAAATAATTTAAAATAAAAGAGTGTCTAGAAGCCTTGGAACATATAAATAAAAATTATAGTTATGATCTCAATTATTAAAATTTGGTTGTTTCAACATGTAGTCTTAAAAGTATAACTCATAAGCTATGATTTGTTTTGTCACAATATTTAAAATAAGTTGTCAATTCAATTTTAAAGCTTAAAGATTAAACTATAATGTTAAACCATATGGATTGTAAATATGAAAAGTGCCGTTTGTAACTACCTTATTTATTATTGTTTTATGACCTATGCATTGAATTATTATTTTTATATTGTAATCCTATTATATTTTGTACCTTAATCCTATGTACTTATAATATATATATAAATAGTCTTAATTTAAAGTTTGTTACGGTAAAAATATAAATGAATATATATCAAGCTAAATTATATTAATAAAAATTAACGCTTTACCTAGCATTTGGCCCTTTCTTTTTTAAGCATCAAAATTTTAATTTTATTATGAATATGATAAAAAAATTTAAACTATTAATAAATATTTATTAATACCCATTTCATGCAAGAACCTTTTATATCACCGATTTGATAAAAAATAAATATTTTAAATTATTAGACAATAATTTATTAATGCCCCATCTTACGTGCAGTCCATCTTTTTATATGAAATTTGATGATTTTAATAATTAAATTATTATCTTAAAAATTAAAATTCGGAATCACAGCTGCTTTAATGCTCAATGATTGAATTACTAACCTAGTAAAAAAATTTAAACTGTCCTGTAATGATTTATTGACACTTTGTCTCAAATGCAACCATTTATTAATTTACCTAAAATCAGTATATAAAATCATCAGTATGACAACAAATTTTGAACCTTATTAATTTCCTGGTGTCGTATAAGGTTTTTTTTAACTTTTTTTTTATTCGATCTAAATTCTATAATTAAATCATCAATTTAAGGAATTTTTTTTTGAACTGTCAACTATGATTTATTAACATCTCATCTCATTGACAACTATTTTGTTGATTACTTAAATATAGTAATAATTAACGGATTTGAATTTAAAATAAAAAGTGTCTAAAGTACTATTGACATCTTTTACCGATCAAACACCTTGTCTCTTGCATAAATCATTTTTATTTATTTATCTAAATTCATGAAAAAAAGAAAAAAAAAAAAATATAATGATAACTATGGGACAATGATATGAGAGTTTTCGAGATATTTAGTTTTTTTGAAAAAAAATTACTAAAATAATTTGAAAATGAAAATAATGTTCAAAACTAACGCATTTAACAAGAATGATGTGTTAGTAACTTAAAATTTTTTAAATATTTGGTAATAATCGTAATCACGTGAATTACGATATTGATTTTTTATTTTTTTTTAAGTCAGTCAATGTTGTAGTTATTGATTACGGCATTAACTTAAAAAAATTTTCAATATCGTAGTCATTGACATTACTTAAACACTAAGCTTTAAACATTATTTTAATTTTCAAATTATTTTAATAACTTTTTTTTCAAAAAAACTAAATATGTCCAAAACTCATGATATGATTTATCAGTACTTTTTTAATCTAAAAATGTATAATTTAATAATTGAATCATATGACGACCAACAAATTTACGTTTTTGGGCAAAATATAAAATTAAAACTTTGTCTCGTGCACATAACTTTCTTTGTTTACCTAAATTCAATAATTAAATTGTCAATCGGGCCAAAAAAATGGACCATCACAGGCCATGATTTATCAACGACCATAAATTCAAATTATTAAATAATTCAATTGTTAAATTACCGGTCCGTTCAGAGTATTAAAAAAAAAAAAAAGAAGGAAAATCAAAACCCTATGTATCATATCGCATGTGGGAAAAAGCTTTAGGCATTATATAAGTACGACGTAATGTGTTTTAAAACCGTTAGAGTTGTTTGGGTTCAAGACGAATAATATCTACGATCGGACAGATTTACAAACAGATTCTAACTGATCCCTCAACCTAATGTAGTGGGAGTTCGATTAACCCTTTAAGGGGTGTTTGTTTTGTCGATTTGGCCCCCAATCCCTTAGGACATAACATCCTTGTTGTGACTGTCGAGGGGGGAAGGGGCAGAGCTCCTTTTAACCTAGTTACTAATATACACGTTTTAAAGTCTTGAAGGGTCGTTTGAGTCCAAAACAGATAATATTTATATGATTGAACCGAATTGTTAGAATCAGTATCATAGTCGACCCTCAACCTCGGTGTGGGGGTTTGTTTGACCCCTTATGAGCGTTTGTTTGATTGGTTTAGCCCCACAATCCTATAAGACACAATAAGAATGTTATGTCTGTACTGAAGTGTTTGTCACATCCCATATCGAAAATGAGAAAAAGTTAATGATATTATATAAGTATGTGGTTGTCTCTATCTATTTTAAGTGTTTTAAAATCGAGATGACCTTTTAAACCCGAAACGAATAATATCTACATAATTGAATTTGAACATTACACTTGACTGAATAATGAAAAACAATTAGTTTCCTAATAACGCTTACTTACATTATTTCTTTACTCAGAAAAAAACAAAAGAAGATTCATGCAACTTTTGGCATGTGTATTTTGTAATTTTCCTCAAATTTTAATTGCTTCGAAGTTTAATTATCGCAAAAGGCATTAATGTCATGTATTCAATCAACTATAAGTGTACATCATTTTTATTTTTTATTTTTGCAAAATCAATATTTATGAAATATATTTAATAGTTATAAGCTTTATATCACGTGGATGGAAATCGACTATCATTTCAATCTAGATGCTATACATTTCATTCTAGTGAGATTCATTAATGTTTTGAATAAGTATTGAAGCTCACTTTTTTTCTCAAACACGATATAAGAAATATACTTTTATGTTATTAAAATTGTTTACTATATTATAATTATCCTTGTTTTTAATTATTTATTTAAGATAGTTTGAAAAAAAAATATTACTACTACGTCTTCTACTATTGAACACAAAATTAAAGCTTTATTCAACATCCGGATTTCATTTATATTGAATTTAAGTTGTGTCTATATATATTACTAATAAACGTAAAAATTATAAAAAATAACATATAAATTAAATTATATTCCAGACAATATTCTAAACTGAAAAAAAAAAAAAGAAGTAACAGTTATGTATTTATTTTTACTAAAAATAATATTTAAGTTAGATTTTGTATTAATTTTACTGTTAAATTGCATATTATCCCACTACATGCATAATTACCCGATACATATATGACATAGTTTCTGTACTCAATTCTTGGATTTGAATTAACGTGTTCTTGTAAATGTATTTTTTTTTTTTAGATAATTATTTCTCTATTTCTTGTATGGATTTTTTAAATTATAAGAACTGATTTTATAACCGGATTGGACGGAATCTTGTTACTTAAAAAGTATGAAAAATAATAAAATATAATTAAAATGTTATATATTTCAAAATTATATAATCTCTTGCTAACGAAGATAATAAATGCAATGAGGCACAGGTCGGCCCTTCACATGTGTGGCCTAAGTGCAAGATTCTGGGTGCGCCTATCAGATAAATTATTAATGAATGGCTCATGGCCTATTTTTTGCCAGGAATGCTGGGGCCCGAGGCGACCGCTCATTTCCGCCTACACCCTATGCCTACCAATGAGATCAATTATCAAAGGAGCATATAAAAATAATATTCTTGAAAATTGATTGTTGTATCTATTGGAGATGGCTCTCTCATGCTAGTGGATTGGGATAAGTCCCAGAACACATGTCATGTAGTTAGCGTTTGTTGGGAGTTAGGCTCAGACCCGATTGAGTACACATGATCCGAACCCAAACATGGTAACGTCCTTTCGCCGGTTGTCTAAGAAATTTGTTTCCCGCCTTATGTGCTCATGGCGAGCGCAGTGTGACCCGCTGAGCCCCACGGCATGAGGAGATCCGAGACCACTGTGATTTCCCATGAAGCGCTTGGGGCCGCCCATATGTCGGGATTCTACAGCTCCACACTCTGCGCCATGTGTCGTCAATTAGACATTCTCGGCCTAACAATACGCCTTGACTCTCATCAGGCCTCATTTCGATTGATGAATTGTTCCAGAGAGGTAATCAGTACGCAATGCTTGAAGATGATGTTGTGTCTACAACGAAAAGAACAGTCACTAATATGTCCGACGATCGAAGCAGCGATGCAGGTAAGGGAAAGAGAAGCTAGCGAGATGAGGACACCAAGCACAAACGTCAAGATGGAGTCCAGATTCACGCTTCAGGAACCCAAGGGAAAGCCAGCCCCCCTCGGCAATCAGACAACCCTAACCAGAACAATGACATCGAGCAGGTAAGATTTGCAATCTCGCCAGCACAACTTCTTCCAATTATACAGTCGCTTATAGGTTTCGCGTGGCCACCCCCACTCCACGGCAACCTCGAGAGGAGAGACAAGTAACGATTCTGCGAGTACCACAAGGATGTTGGATACTGGACCAATTCATGCTTCCAAATCCGTCGCCTACTAAGTTACCTTGTTAGCAAGGGGGACCTCAAAGAGTACGTTGAGGACTCGGGCTAGAGAAGATCACCGTCCTCTCCCTTAACCAGAAAGCGGCTGATCATTGACATAATACTGGCACCCCCTAAGCCAACTCATGCTCAGGCAAGCATTGAGGGATTTTTGCGGGTCGCTTTGCCGCTACTCGATGAGCTCGACCGCTGATTGGCCCTCACCTTCTCCAAATCGCCTGAGCATAGCTGGTTTCGCCACGTGGATGACGTTATTGTCCTAACCTTGAGGTCGGGCGGTATCGATAAAACCCATTAGTGACTCCTAGCAACAAAGCGTACTTCATACTAGTTCGCCTTGATTTGACCGGACTATAAACCAGACAACCCGTGCAACCCGAGAAGGGTCCTAGTCATGTTTAATGGCCTGTTGACTCCCTAGTTGGGAGAAATCGTGTTACCACATTATGTCCTCGATTAGTGCCTTGGTTCCCATCGTTGATCGACCCAGTCGCCGAACTTCACGCCATATCACTCCACTGATCCACGTGATGAAGGCATTGCCCTCTTCCTATCACCAGAGGTTGAGTTTTCTACCCGCAGGACAAGGACATTAATGGGACTCAACAAGCAAATGAATGTCGCTATACAATCAATAGAGGGTGGGAGAGCCGCCAAATAGCAACGAATGCTCGAGGCCCAGTTGGCGGCAGAGAAGGAGACAAGGATCGCCGAGCCTCTACAACTACATCCCTGCTCGCCCGACGGCCCGGAAAGGTGTCAGCTCAGGGCTTCACGAAGTCCTGTAAGAGGTCACCGCTATGTTGCGCCTTCGCGAAGTTCGATGATATTTTGCTCTCACGCCTTGCATGCCGTGGGTTTTGCCTGAAATGTCAAGCATCGATGAGCTTATAGCTTACTTCAGAGCCAATTCCGCGCAGATCAGCTGCTCCATCCATCCTAGCAAGAGGTGACAAAGGAGGCGGACATTACTAGAGGCTAGGTTCATTAAAGAGATTCAATACCTAGAGTGGCTCTCCAACATGGTAGTTGTTCCAAAAAAGAATGGCAAGTGACGAGTGTGTGTGGATTATACAAATTTGAATGATTATCAACAAAGGATACTTTCCTCCCTGGACACCGCATTGCTGATGTGACAACACCATGAGCTCTTATCCTTCCTCACGCCTACTACCTATAACCAAATCTCCGATAAAATTGGCCCGGAGGCAAAGATCACTTTCATAACCCCAAACGGCATGTATTGCTACAAGGTAATGCCGTTTGGATTAAAGAACGCCGAGGCCACCTATCAACGCATGATGTCTCGGGTTTTTTAACCTCTGCTAGGAAAAATAGTGGCAATTTATATCGATGACATCCTGATAAAGTATAAGGCTCGAAGGAATCACCGAGCGAAAGGTCTACCTTACTTAGATAGCATCGGCTATGGACAACCCCGCTAAATGCCGCTAGGTAGTCAGCAATTTCTTGGGCTTCTTAGTCAGCCAAAGAGGGATTGAGATGGCACTAGGGCATATCCAAGAATTTTTTCAGATGAAGGCCCCGATGACAAAGAAGGAGATATAATCTCCACCTGAGATCGCGCAAACAATGGTGTTTATCTCAGTGATACTCGACCATTTGTAGCCTTTCTTTAAAGAGTCGGGAAGCTTATTGCATGGTAAGGGGCTAGGGCCCCGAGTGCAATAAGGCCTTCTAGACCATAAAGGAATATATTGCTTCCCCCATGTCACTCTCCCAGCTGGTCAAAGGGGAAGAACTCTATCTCAGGATTGCCTTCCCCGAGGGAGGTCACTCGCTTGGGAAAAAGTCGATTTGGAAAAAGAAAGGCTAGTTTATTTTGTCAATATGCACTCCAAGTCAAAGTCGTACTTAGATTCGAGTAAGTGGCAGATTAGTTTAATGGCAAAGAAAGAAACCTGTACCGTATTTTCAGTTCACACTATAAATGGTGCTCACTAGTCACCCATCAGCCATACTTCAAACTAGACATGTCCTGGGAGACTATTAAAGGGCTGGAATCGAAAGAGCCCAACATAAAAATATCAACCTGGGAACCCATCAAGGGGCAGGTCATCGACTTCATTATGAAGAAGTTGGAAGCGCGAAAGCAAGAGGTGGATAACGAAAAGTGGGTACTCGAAACTGATGGGTCATCCCGACCTCAAGGCGAAGGCGCCGGGATAATCCTGAAGTCATCACATAAGCAAGCAAACTCGCCTTCGCAGTCTCTAACAATGAAGTCGAATACGAGGCAATCATATTAGGTTAATGCATGGCATTCTTTAATAGCAAACATAGATCTTCATGTGACTTAACCTGCGGGCGTGATAACCGCGAGGAGAGTACGGAAGGTCAAGAATGAGAATGGAATGTATCTAGTAACGCACGCCCCCGTGATCGTAAAATCAAATAGCGACGAAAGCCAATTCAGCAACCGACGCTTTACACTCGTGCAACGTTGAGATAAGCATCATGGAGCAATTGTCCTTCCAAGGCACAACGACATAGCCATAGATAAACAGGCCAATCACTGCGACACGCCATCGCAGTATGTCTCATGGAATGTCACTCGGTGAACTTAGCCGAGGTCGCCAAGGTAAAGGCCTGGCGCAAGGTACTGTTGGCACGCAATGTTGTATATAATGCCGTTTCGAGGTCGCACTCGGTGTGCCGGCTCCGGGCTGAGAAGGTCATCGAGCAAGTTCACCAAGGCGTATACGGAACGTACATCGGTGGACGAACGTTGTGCCACCGAATTATAACTTAGAGTTACTACTGGCCAACGATGAGGCAAGATTCTCAGGACTTTGTGCGCAAGTGTGATGTGTGCCAATAGTTTGGAAATGTCATTCTCTAGCCAAAGCACTCCATTATGTGATAAGCCTGTAGCCTTTTTATAAGTGGGCAATAGATATTGTGGGACCTCTACCTTTAGCTACAAGCCAGCAAAAGTTCTTGTTGGTTGCTACTGATTACTTCACCAAGTGGGCGGAGGTTGAGGCTTATGCATAGGTTACGACAACACAACTCATCCAGTTTATGCAGGAGAACATAGTGTGTAGGTTCGGGGTTTCTCATTCGCTAGTCTCGAACAATGGGCTGCAGTTCATCAGTAAGGCGTTTCAGCAATTTTATACTGAGTACGAGATCAAGAATGTCTATTCATCACCTTGGTACCCCCACTCAAATGGGCAGGCTGAGGTCACAAACAAAACACTGCTCGGGTACTTGAAAGAGCACTTAACCACAACAAAAGGGAAATGGGTAGACGAGTTACCAATAACCCTTTGGGCCTACCAAACAACTCCAAGGTAGCCAATAGGGGAGACACCATACTCCTTGGTCTTTGGCGCTAAGGCTAAGATATCGATCGAATCTAGACTCGACCCACTCCGCTCTAAAAACCCTGCCGAACTCGTACAGATTCTAGAGAAGCTTGAGGAAAAAAGGGAACAAGCTGTCATTCAAATTATTGAGTACTAGCGCCGAGTAGCTCGGCAGGTACAGAGGCTTGTCAAGCTCAGAGAGTTCAATAGAGGTGAGCTCATTCTTCGAAGGACCTTCGAAGAAGGGAAATTCCAACCAAACTAGGAAGGACCCTACGTTATTGCCAACGATGGAAGCAAAGGTGCATACATAATACAGTCACCAGGGGGCAGGATAGAGCCTCGGCCTTGGAACTCTCTATATCTAAAAAAGAATTTCCAATAGATTTACTTGTGATGTTAAATAAATATTTACATTGTGGGGATGTCAAATGAAAGTTTTTTCAAAGTAGCTAACGTTGTAAACTTTTATCTGTTAGCCTGGTATTCGGGCGACCTCCTTGAGATGTACTCCATGAGATGAGCCTTGTCCTTGGGTGACCTCCTTAAGATGCTCTCCATGAGATGAGCGCAATACTCATGAAGCTTCCTTGAGATGTTCTCCATGAGATGAGCCTTGTATTCGGGTGACCTCCTTAAGATGGTCTTCATGAGATGAGCTTACTGGGCAACTCCTCGAGACAACGATGGTGATGAGCCCGCATTTCGTGCGGCCTCGAGACGATCTCCATGGAATGAGCCTAGTACTCAGGCAATTCCCTTTAGATGTTCTCCATGATATAATGCCTCGGGGTACCGGGTCTTGATGGTCCTCAACCCTGGCAACAGAAGTCTCCTATTTGGCCTCCCTGAAGTGTTCTTTAGGAGATGTCAGACCCGGCCCTCAAGCAAGGCCCCATACGACTGGGGGTAGTGGGTTTGTGGCATCCCAACCCATGGCTTTGAAACGCTAAGGGCTAGTATAGTGGATGTCCAAGGAGACAGGTCATACAAGAAGTTTTTATTGCCGTGCCTGGTCTCGATCGGAAATGAAATGATCCGAACCTAACTCTAGTTATGCTAAGCATTCAACCCAAACAGAAGCTGATAGAAGGTGGATGACAGCTCAAAATGACCACCTCTGGAAAAGGCAAGCGAGATACCTCAGACAACTAGCTCGAGTATGAAGATGAGACCGCCTTGGGAAAAGGCAAGCGAACCACCTCAAACAACCAGATTAGGCATGAAGACGAAGAGAACGATGTGTACGTTACAATCCTCCCAGGCAGGCGTGACGCTTTAGTTAGTAGGGGACAATTAATGTACAAATTATGAGCATTAAACGTGTAACCCCTGACCCATGGGTATAAAAGGGGTATGAACAAAAAATAAGAAGAGACGAGGCTTTTGATCATCTATTCTGGCTATTACTTTGTAGAATGACCAAAAACCCTTTTAGTCGGCATTTGGAAATGTCTCTACATTCTTACAAAAACATTTGTACATAAATTATCTTAGATTGGTTTAAAAGTTAAATTTAGAAAAAAAAAAATCCCTAAACTGTCCCTCTATTATGGTAGTAAATGATTGCAGAATATTATGATAGTATAAACTACTACATAATACACTGCAACTACTATCATAAGATTCATAACTACTCCATTTACTACCATAATAGAGGGGCGGTTTTGGAATTTATTTTTTAAGAGCATGTATTGACCCTATTTTACATTCTTGTAACTTATGTATAAATATTTTTTGTATAGATTTAGTTTAATCTACTTTTTCCCTTCAATAATTGCTAGCAGATTAATATATAAATCTCTTTTACAGGAAAAAAGCAAAAAAAAAAAAAAAAAGGAAAAAGGGAAAAAGGAAGGAGAGGGGAGTTGGCACAAGTGGAGGTGCAGAAACACCATGAAACAAAGCAGCGCATAATCTGTTGGATCTGATTATATGGAATTAATTACTAATTAAGAAAAAAAAATAAAGAAGGTGGTTTTTGCTGGAAATCAACATAATTAAATCAATCATTTAATTTCATCACAGCTTTTGCTTCCTCTAATGCAGCCTGGAAATATGATTCATATAAAGAAGAAATCATGGCTTAATGGTTTGTTTGGTTGGCCTCGTCAACTTGCAAAGGCTTCTGGATTCTCCACACGTGTTCACATGTTAACAACATCATCTTTTTTTTTTTTTTGATAAATCGAGGTGGTGTCCTGATTCACTACGCAGCACTCGACTAATCCCCAGCGCTATACCACCCTACTTCTCAACCACTTAACACTCAGTGAAGACGCAGCAAATCTCAGAGGGCTACTGCGAGACTGAATCCGCGACCTCCGCCTTTAAAGCGCACCACCCATTCAGCCTAATTCTCGGGTTGTAACAACATCATCTTAGTTCTGGGATTTTTCTTTTTAAAGATTCTCCTTGGTAGATTCCTTTGTTTTTTTTTTTTTCCTTTAAATTTTCTATTCATATTAAAATAGTTTTTATTGGGTTATTATTTTTCTTAAATGATTTAAGCTTGATTTTTTTTTAAAAATTCAATTTTAGCTTTTAATAAGTAAACTGCTCGCATCGGTACTGAACATAAAGCACTCCTTCTTATACCTATTTAAAATGATAAGCATTATATCAATTGCGATAGGTATGATAGATAAGCTTGAAAAAGTTTTTACTTGTTCACGAACTAATAATATGTGAAAATAAATTGTTTTTAAAAAATAAATAATTTTATTGATTCAAACTTATTATAAATAGAATAAATTCAAGTTAAATAAAGAATGACAAAAAAACTCATTCATTCTTATGTTTGCTCGTAGAAAAGGTGTTAGTAAAAATATTATTATTTTTTAATTTCATATTTGACTCTCACTCTTGTAGTGAATATATAATTAAAATTAATTAAAAATTATATAAAATATTTAAAAAAAAAAAAAGGTAATATAGAGACAGGATTGCGTGTTCAAGTCATTTGGGCCTGACAATTGGTCCAAAGTCGTCACATACTTGAAGCCCTAATGGTAAAGGTGTAGTAAAGTACAACTTAGCCTGGCCCAATCTGACACGGTAACAGTGGGCCAGCACCATGATTGCCTTAACTTTGGGCTTACAACGGGCCCAATTTGTCCAATCTATTTTGCAACATCACGTCTTTCTTTCACAAAATTCTGTACTATTTAAAAAAAAAAAAAAAAAAAAAAAGAGTTGTAAGATAAAGAACAGCTATTTAATATTTATCATGTTTGGAAGTTGGAACACTCGTTATGGGGGATATTTTTCTTTTAACATTCAAATACTATTTTTTTTACCGTTAAAAAAAACCCTCTCAAACACGCCTTTGCCACGTGTTGGGTATTATTATTCTCGACCCTTTTGATTCTTTTTTTTTTTGGTTGAATAAAACCTTTTTGAGTCCTAGAATTAAAAGTAAATAATAAATTATCAAATACGTAAAGGAATATAGGAATATTCCCAACTTAATTAACTGTGAGACGGCTTCAGCCTTTACTTGAATCGCTTCATATATCATCCTAATGGTAAGTTTGATTTCTCGTACACTGGATGAAAGACATCAACCATTCATGTGACTAAGAGCCCTTTTATAAATTTTGTGCACAACGGCGACAATTATTGTAGTTCGTTTCTACCATCAGCTAATGGCTCGTCGTGTGGAAAACTAATCTTTTGGTCAGGTTTAATAAAAAGAAAGAAAATGATAAACCTTTGGTGATTAGTGAAGCTAACGATCGATATAAGCTCAAACAATGATGGTGTAGTCGTTTTCCTACACTTTCTCCTTAAGAGATTACAACATGTTTATACTGAAAGTCATCATATTATAAGCTCATTTAATATGATAATCATATCATGACGGTAGACGATTTCAGATTATCGTAATTCACTCAAACATAATGACGATCTGACATAAAAAAAAAAGAAGTAATGAATAAAATAACATGCATCTCCCACAAACTTTATAACAAAGTATATCCAAAGCTTTCAGCCATATCCGAAAAGGCATTTGCAGAGCAGTTTCCACTACACATATTTTAGAGGGGCACTAGCAAAAGAAAGGAACTTTGTTCAAAGTTAGGTATAAGGGAAAGCGGCATATCACCCTTTTTACGTAAACCCAAAAAGACGAGCGAATAGAGACAATATTAATCTAGTTGGATTTCCACTCATATCTTCTTCTTTTTTAACTTTAAACAACACAATCATGTGTAGATTCCGAATATCGAAAAAATGGGTGAGATGATTGAGATCTTTTTTAACTTAACTAGATATTTTCGAGTCCTAAGAATGTGGTTGTGTTATGTGATAGAACATTACCACCTTTGTGATCCATCTTGACTCGAATAAGGATTAGTCTGGGTATGATATGGCTTAAAGATGCCTTTAGTATATGCATGGATCTGTTCAAGACATATCATAGTCTGACACAAACGATATATTTCTAATAATAATTTTCTTTTAGGATATCCGATTATGTAAAACCCGTTGGATAACTCAATTGGTGTAACACATAGAGATATAATTACTTGATAATTTTTAGTTTCAATCCTTTTAGAATCATCAAATGTTTTATCTGATTATTAACTTCAGGGTTCGTGAGATTAGTTGACATATGCGTAAGATAACTCAAACATCTACTATTATAAAAAAAATAACAATAACTTATATTTTTTAGGTGCATGATTTAACATTTTTACTCTCTTTATAATTTCGTACCAAAATTGTAAAAAGGGATTATATATATATAACGGTAAAAATAGTTTTTTTTGTTTTTTTTAATATATTTATTTTGTGTTATGATGAAATAAACGGTCGAGACTCAAATATAATAGTACCAAACATGATTGATAGTAAACTTTCTTGCCCACTTCTTTTTTTGTTTTTTCATCCACCTCAACAACTTGCTTTTATTCTTTTCACCTAGCTAGGGTTCATGATGGAGTATATTATGTCTACTTTGAAACTTGAAAAACTTACCCTACTTTTGCCTTTCTCTACTTTTTACCCTATAATCATTTTTTTTTCAACGTAGTTAGAGAATTCAATAATTTTTTCAAAATTTAAAAATTAAAAAGGTAGTTACAAACAATAATATGTTCATTATCCTCTACGTTTATCGATTCTTTTTGTTAATAAATTATTCTCATATTGAAATTTGAATTCCTGAATATATATATATATATATATATATATATATATATATATATATATATATATATATATTGTCTATACTCTAATATTCCTAATTTTATAAATATATGCTAACTTTAAGATAATGATTAATTTCATTTACATATTATAAGTTTTTTAGTAGGTTTACCGATATTTCTTCTCATTTCCTTTTTTTTTTCTTAGAAACAGGATGAGCATACTTGAAAGTAATTTTTGAAAACATTTTCAATTATTTAAAGATAAGATTTAGGTTTAAACATAAAAATACTATATAAAAATCACTATAAATACATCACATAAGTAAGTTTCTAGTAAATAAATAAATTTGTATATCTTTTAAAGTGTTTTAAAACTTGTTAAATATTTTTTCTACAACCACTTTTTAAAGCAAAAATACAGATAATTTCCAAGTCGGCAATAATAGGATCTTAGTGTTTATATATCATAAAATTACATTTTAAGTTTGGAATTTTTTTTTGGTCATGATGTGTTATGAGTTGGTCTATGCAAATATGTAAGACACGTTTAAATCATATCACACTCAAATTAATCTTTATACGAATCGAAAAAAGTATAAAAACAATAAAGCAGTATCATATTACGTAACCATATTCTCTTAACTCGACCGCATCATCGATTGTCGTAGATATCTCCAACGACCATTCAGATACCGATTGTATTTTTTTTTTTTTTTTTAAATTTGATTTTCGAACATTCATTAAAAATGATGATACTTTTCAATAAACCTGGGCGAGCTGCATAGATTTGCTAGGCCTGGCCACCGGCTTGTACACAACTCCTCCGTAAAACAGTTAAACAAAAGGACGGCGGACTCTAGCCGTCGCTTCTCCGACGCCGTTGGGCTTATTTCAAGGCATATCAACTACTTAGGAATGGTTTTGCGATATTGCCTCGCGCACTTTCACCTTTCACCATGGAGCGCCTGACATTTATAATCGATGACCGCGATAACTTTCCCAGCTGGGGATGACGCACACCGCGAAGAATCGACTGTACATCAAGACGCAACTGACGAAGCTCCCCGTCACCATTTTGTTTCTTATTTTTGGCGAGCTCCAACGCTCGTGAGCGCTGGACCGGTCCAAATGATTCTCCCATTACGCCGCCCTCGCCTCCATTGAAAAACATCATCAAAAAAAAAAAAAAAAGTTTGAATTTCGAACATTTTTTAAAATTGAAAGTAATTTGGAAATATTTGACAACAGCTAGTCGATTTTATGATGAAATATGTTACCAAAAAATGGAAATCTGGTGGATATTTATTGGCTAACCTTTTTCTAAATCATTTGGTATTCAGTAATTATGGGTGACGTCACCAATTCAAATCTGATAAGAGAGACGTTATGGGCCTTACGGCTAATTCTTTAGGAGTTAGCTTACTGACAATTACGAACCCTACAGACCGTTACATTATTATTGTTATTCTCGTTGTCGTCTCTCTGTCTCCGTCGCCGCCGCTGCCGCCGCCGCCGTAGCCGCCGTCGCCGCATTATAAGCACTCCGCAAAGTCGGCTTCCCACGACTCTCTATCTCTTCTTCTCCGAAACTCGCCGGAGATTGTGAGGAGTGAGTTAGGGACGCGTGGCGGTCATGGGTTGCGCCACGTCGAAGCTCGACGACCTCCCGGCCGTCGCTCTGTGCCGGGACCGCTGCAACTTCCTCGACGACGCCGTCCGGATGCGTTACGCTCTAGCCGATGCACATGTTGGGTACATGCAGTCTCTCGTTGCTGTTGGTGTCTCGCTCCACCGTGTCTTCGATCATGTTGCCAACTACTCTGATTCTGAAACGAAAGGTGATGCGGTCGCAGCTGCAATTGACGGCGCCGGGGATAGCCTCGGGAATTGTTCCGGCGATGGTAAAGATGACGATGATGATGATGGCGGAGGTTCCGAATCTTTGAAGAATAATCATGTTATTGAGCACGAAACCCTAGGTTCAATAAATTATGAGAAGAATCAACCAGCGCAGTCTGTGGCGTATTATACATCTCCGGAATACGGAGCTAACTCGTATCAGTACTTCGATTCCTCGACTGCTTACAATGGTGAGATAATCACCGGTTTCTTTCACGCGCCGAAACCGTCACCGCTGTCGGCGTCCGTAATTTACAACGCTGATTCCAGCTCCTCCGCCTTCCAACCACTGGGATTTAATCTTTCGATGAGCTACAAACTATGCAACATCTGACGATGACAGATAGTTATGAGGCAGCAGTTTCAAGTGAAAGCAGTTCTGACATTATGTTAAACACCTGAATGTTTGCGCTGGAGGGTACAAAATAGCAAATATTTTAGAAAGAGGGAAATTGAATGATCCGAAAACGGAGTTGATTCTACGACAATTGCTCATTCTGAGGCTCAAATCGCCATTCGAAGTGCCTCTGAGGCTATGAAAGAAATACAGGTTCTGTTTGAGAGGGCTTCAGAGTCAGGCAGTGGAGTATCAAAGATGCTAGAAGCGGGAAAACTCAATTATCATCCCAAGAACAGTGTCTATCAAGGTATTAACCAGACTTCTACATTGAAAATTCCAAATATCTCTGATCATAAAACTGAATTAAAAACCTTAAATTTTCCTTTTTCCTTCTGGCATTTCTGTGGAGCAGTTTCCTCCAAGATGCTGAATGTGATTACCCCATCATTGTTGGTGGTGTCCCCACATTCGACCGAGAAGATTGAGTCTATATATTTGGATTTGAATGAAGATATGGGTATGAGTTCAGGCAATCTTTCCTCTACTTTGAAGAAGCTACACATGTGGGAGAAGAAACTGTACGATGAAGTCAAGGTTTGCTTTATGGTGGACCCTTTACCTTTCTGTGTGACATTGTTCCCCCTTCTACTTTTTTAATACATGTTAGGTCACTGGGATTGGTAGGAAAATACGAGGTTGACTGTTTTTTTGAATCCCTAATTTCTTTCCCTTTATTTAAGTTCCTTCCATGATTGACCTTTGAAGAAGTGTTGTTATCCTCATATCACAAGTCTTTGTTTGATGTTAACATATTGGGAATTTGGTGCTTTTCACTGATGAAATCTGATTTTTGATGGTTGCGTCATGGCGGATGATGACCTTTTTTCTAATTCCTCTTTATTTTCACATTGCTTTGTATCATAAACAGAAAAGTATTTAAGTGTAGATGCAGAGGGAAAAACAGTTTGTTGCTTCGTCAAGTTAATTCATAAATTAATACTTTTTTGGGTTGACAAATAGGACTTGTAGGGTCATAACCCTGACTGAGTTATTAGTTAATTTAGCTGATCAACTCAACATTGTGTCTAAGTTCACATTGATTTGATGAATTTGAACTATCCATAGCTCTACCGGTCTTTTTGAGTTTGTTTGGGTCAAATAAGTGGACAAGTATCACTAGTTCTTAAGTGTTCTGCATTTACAAACACTATCTGCAGATGCTACTACCATGATCTTCTCTTGCTGCTCATTTTATACTCTTTTCATTATGCTTAAGATATCAACTCAGGCATCTATGTTAACTTGATTGAGTTGTTTTAGCTGGAAACATGTTTGAATTGTATTTGGATTCTTCTGCCTACCAGTGTTGAAGGTAATTCAGCCATATTTGGTACCTCTAGATAATGGAAGAAGCCATTTCCCGAAAGCTTTTCAGAAAGAAGCAACAAAAGGATATTTTACCTATCACCAATTTCACTGGTACAACTAGTACATATTTTCAGTCTGTGATTATCCATTCCTATGAGCTGCTTGAGAATCCATTTCTCTTGCTGCTCATATTATACCCTTTCCATTATGCTTAAGATATTAAGTTGGGCATCTATGTTAACTTGATGGAGTTGTTTTAGCTGGAAACATGTTTGAATTGTGTTTGGATTCTTCTGCCTACCAGTGACTGAAGCTAATTCAAACCATATTTGGTACCTCTAGATACTAAAAGAAGCCATTGCCGAAAAGGTTTTCAGAAAGAGGCAACAATAGGGGATTTTACCTATCTCCTATTCCACTTTTAGTACAGTACATGTTTTATTATTATTATCAATTTCTTTGAGCTGCTTGAGATGATGAGACAATAATGGGCTATAATGAACTATGTCCTTTCTTGATGATCCTAGATATAAGCTTGGTCATGCTACTACATTTTTTTTAATAATTTTATCAATTCAGATAAATATTTTTCTTTATTTAGTTTCCTATTTACCCTTTTCTGGAAGGGCAAGAAATGAGTTTTCTATGTGTCTGATCTTCAGGGTGAGGAGAAACTGCACATTATGCATGAAAGAAAGTACAAGCAGCTGAAACTTTTTGAGGAGAAGGGAGCTGATGCTCACAAAGCTGAAGCCACTCATACTTTAATCCAGAGTATATCTACTAAAATAAGAATTGCAATTGATGTTGTTGACAAGATATCAATCACGATAAGTAAGTTGAGGGATGAAGAGTTATGGCCACAGATCAATGAATTAATCCATGGGTATGTGATTTTCTTGTTCTTTGGCTCTCTGCACCCTTATTTTTTTGTCCCTTTTCATTCTTGTGTTAAATAACTTTGCAGAGCATACGAGAACTTGGACCAAATTAGTTTTTTGCTAGTGAATTGATTCTGGCCTTGATGATTACAATAAATGAAAGTTTATATAAATTATAGTGTGTTAAAATATTTTAAGGGGGAATGACCTCTGATGCTACTTCCATAAAATTATCGGGTTCTCAAGGCCCTTGCCCTATTCTGAAGTCAATCCTCAGTTGGTTTTGGGCATGTCAAAGATTCAAAATACAGATCTCCTGGGAGTAGAATTCGATCCTGTCATCCTTTTTTTGCTGTCAACTTAACTTCAAGATATATTTCAATGCGTTGAACTTCTACGATGAATTCCTCTGGTTTTAGATGACACGTGCAAGTAGTTGATTTGATGGATAAGCTTACTAACTTGGAATACTTGTGGGCTTTAGTTTGATATAATGTAGGAGGTAGCTGGTACTTCTTAATTGAATTTGTGATTTTGAATGACCAAGTTTTTTATTTTATCAATTACCAAGTAGATAATAATCTGTTTTGAAATGTCTAATTAGTTCATATAGTCTGTTGAGCGCTGATTGAAGTCTACTCTTCTCATCTGTCAAATAAATATTCTGTGCTTTTGTGATGAACTTAGATTTCTGGACATTATTAACGTGCTTGAATTTTTCCATCCCCTGGTATTTGATTTAATTTTTCCAGGTTTAGAGTCTGCAATGTTACTCTTCAAACGAAGTCTCTCTGCTTCTTATGTGTCCTGTTTTTGTTTTTGCGCGCATGTTTTTAAAAGTCCTATTTTATTTTTACATGTGAGGCTGCTGTATTAGGACTAATTGCAATGTTTCAGGTGGATTGGAATGTGGAAAGCTATGCTAGAATGTCTCAAGGATCAATCTCAAGCACTTTCAGAAGCCAAAAGTTTGGAAACCATCATTTGCAATGGAAAGCTTAGCGACGATTATCTAGAAGCCCTAATAGACCTCAAGTTGGAGCTTCAGAACTGGAATTTAAGGTTCTCCAATTGGATTGACACCCAAAAAGGCTTTGTCAAATGCTTGAATAGTTGGCTTTTGAGATGTCTTTTGTATGAACCTGAAGAAACATCTGACGGGACACCACCCTTCTCGCCTACTAGGGTTGGAGCACCTCCAGTTTTTGTGATATGTAACCAATGGGCGGAAGCCATGGAAAGATTTTCAGGCGAGGAAGTCATTGAAGCGATGCAGGCCTTTTTCGCGAGCATTAGTCAGCTATTGGAGCAACATGGTGTTGATCTGCAACAGAGGATGATTGTGGACAAGGAGATGGAGAGAAAGGTAAAGAATTTGGAGAAGAATGAGCAAAAGATGCAGAAGATGATGCAAGCTGGAGAGAAGAAGATGACCGACACGATCAACTTTGGTAATTTACAGTCTGGTCTGCAGCAGATTTTTGTGGCCATGGAGAGGTTCACAGCCAGCCTGGTTCAAGCTTATGATGAGCTTCATGTAAGCATTGAAGACGCAACGATCACTCAATAGAGAACCCAGAAATACCATAGATTTTTGCCCAAGTGATTTCTCAAGCATGATTTTCTCTGAATGGCCTCCTGGAAAATGTTCAATTCTGCATGATCATTCATTGTAGCTGTAAAAGAAGGGAATTTCACAAACGCTTTCTCATTTCCTTGCAAAGTGATTTTGAAGATTCATCTTCATTGGAGTCAAGCTGGTTGGAGAGGGAGAACCCCCGGAGAAGAGATCAATAACTTCCAATCTCTGCAACCAATTGATGGAGGATATTTGGAAATCATCCCGGGATCCAAATATTTATAGTTGTCATGTCTATAGAGAAGGAAATAGAATTGTGGATTGTTTAACTAAGAAATGTATTGAAATTATAGACTCAAAAACTTGGTGGTTAAATTTTCCTACATATGTTACAAATATTAGTTTTGAAGATTATCGTGGATCAGTCTTCCAATCGTTTTTGTAATATCAAACTGGTGATAGAACTGAAGAAAAACAGGACTTTTATAGGGTTGCCTACTTTGAGATTTGGTCACAATTTTGAAATAATTATAAGTTCAAAGGTAAATTCCATGGCCCTCGCCACTTTTTGAGTATTCCCATAGGATCCCAATC
The DNA here is from genome assembly GCA_016808115.1 of Tetrastigma voinierianum. Taxonomy (NCBI): domain Eukaryota; kingdom Viridiplantae; phylum Streptophyta; class Magnoliopsida; order Vitales; family Vitaceae; genus Tetrastigma; species Tetrastigma voinierianum. Next base: position 192,207 of record JAEQBH010001642.1, read on the forward strand.
CGCCTCCACAAAATTACTTATCTAGGGATGTCACATAAATTATCTTTTAAGTCTGAACTTTGTGGATTTTACTTTTTATTTTTAGATTATTTGTATAAAAATATATAAATTTTTTTTCCTTTTTTAACACTTTTTACTTTTACCATGTACGTTAGATGTTAAAGTTAAAAGTAATCCGAATGTTAGGTTCCACATAAAATTGTGTAATGATAATTAGAGGATATCTCATCTATTTAGGTTTGGCTCTCCATTTCTAACTTTCTTTTGGGGCATCAGGTCCTTTTCTAAGTAGCATTTTTCATTATGCATTGGCTCTTAATGAAAGTATCAAATATAAGTATCTAAGATCAATAACAGAGTTCAACCAAAAAAACTGGTCCAATCCAAAAAATAAACTTGAGATGTGGGAGAATAGTCTCAAACTTAAGTAGCATTTCAGAAACCGATATGAGGATTGTTAGAATATATCTCAAATTCTTATTTATTATTAATTCATTTTTTGTAAATAATATTTTATAGGATAATTTTTATTTGTTATATTATTGTAATATTATGTTTTTATAGAATAAATAAAGCTTTTACGATTATCCCTATAAATATTCTGCGCTATAAAGAGATATTTTGATATGTGCAGCATGTGAAGAATGGTAGATTTAAAGTTTTATATGTATTTTATCAAGATAGGATATCTTAAGGTTTTGTGATTTTATGATTTTCCCTAATCGTCGCAATACTTTGATATTTAAATCTCGTTCTCTATGTTTTCAATGTTAGAGTGTTGACTCTAGGGTATTCAAATATAGTAAAATTAATGGTTGAAATTTCAGTTTTGAAACATGCAAAGTATACTAAAACAGTAACAAGTAAATGTGAAACGGTTATATAGAAGTGTTACACTAAAAAGATAAAATGTGACATGAAAGTGTTACACGTAACAGTTTATGATATATGAAAACTAGATACTAACCTGATTGCAGAACAAGAACTGTGATAGAACTTTAGGTAGATCAAGGCTAGTGTCTGACACTATGTCCTTAAAACAGATCTCGCCCCCACTCTTTATGCTTATGGAATACAGAGTGTCTGCCTCCTAGGATACAATGATCTTCACACAGATAGAAGTAGCATTCCAATCTATCTGTCCAGCGAACCAAACTATGTTGTGTACTCTCCGAATGCACTGCCTTAAATGCCGAAAAATAATGCACTAAAGGTTGTCTTAGTGCATTGTTTACTTAATGAAAATGACTGAAATTCATTTGTTATTTTTCAGAATGACAATGAACCTGAGTATTTATAGACCTCTTGGTGACTTTCCGGACAGTCACCATCCTAAAGACACAACTCAAAATGAAAGTCTAAATAGCACCTTTTTATTAACGGACACAACTTAAAATAAAAGTCCAAACAGCACATTTTCATGAACGGACACAACTCAAACTGAAAGTCCAAACAGCACCTTTTCAAGAGGGTCACTTGGGAGCCTATTTTCTCATTCATTTCTTACTCGATTTGAGCAAATGAATATACCACATTATTCTCCTCACTTAAGAGAATATGAACCCATCAAATATTGTTCAAATAACTCGGTCCCATTTTAATTTAGGCTCAAAGTCAACTAACAACTCAGTTTTTACACTTAAAAATCGTTGGTCCAAAAATCCCCCACATGAATGGAAAATTTGTTGTTAGTATGCAAATGATAATGTTGACACACTATAGAGAGTACATCTTTGGAAAGATCGTGCATCGAGATAGGTAGCTGGGCCTCTCGAACCTTCCCTAGCGAAAGCCCATCCAACATACCTACTAAATAAAGGGAACGGATGCTTTGAACTATTCAATTGTTTGATAAATCAGATCGAATAGACTTCACACAGTCTCTTTCCTAACACAATTGATTCTCATGATTATGTTCATTTTGGCCCTAAACAACTCCTGGTTTTCATGAGTGCTTTAAAGAATTCAACCTTTATAAATTCTCATAGAAGCGGCCCCTTCACACCCATATAGGTGACTCCTATTAGGAATATCCTGCAATATCCCACTCTGATTCCTTCTGAAGTTATAAGAATAATTAAAAGATAACTCATCTCCTAATAAACTCGCAGAGCAAAGACTAGTTTATCAGTGCAGGGAAATTGTGTAGGAGATTAGTGCTTCTTTCTAATCACGATAATTTGGCTTGTCCCTGAACCTAGATCTCGGGATTCCAAATAACTAGGTCGGGTTGCCATTACAAGATTCTTGTCATAGGCTTTAATCCACTCCCTCGATGTGCAATTTCATTTGCTTTCTCACAACCTTTGCAAGTGAATCCGCTAGATTATACTTTAAATTTATATAATCAATAGAAATAATCCCATTTGAGAGCAATTGCCTAACGGTATTATGTCTACGACATATATGTCTAGACTTACCGTTATACATGTCATTCTATGCCCTACCAATTGCAGATTGGCTATCACAATGTATACAAATTGCCAAGTACAGTTCAACATATTGAATATCATCTAAAATTGATGAAGCCACTGGCCTCTTCCCGCTTTATCTAAAGCAATAAATCTGCATTCCATCAGGGATCTAGCAATACACGTTGTTGAGGATTTCCAAGATATAGTTGTTCACTAAGTAAAACATAACCATCAGAGATTTTATCTCTTCATATTAGATATCCAAACTTTGCATCACTTCATATCACCCTTCTAGCACTCAAGCTGGATATCTTGTATAATGCAATCCATAATTCGGTATATCTTAGGTATCTAAGAACTCTCGACACTGCCTTCTAATGGTCTATTCGATTACTCGTATATCTACTCACATTAACGAGTATGCTATATCCGTCTTAGTGCAGCCTACATACATTAGACTTCCAATGATACGGTAGAATATTCCAATTGTGATATATAAGCTGACCAATATTTTTAGATAAATGAAGATTTATATCAACTTGTATTCTAGCAATGTTGCTTTCATCTTCGTCGAATTTATCGGCGTAATTTCAAATATAATGTGATTGAGATAATATAAGTCCACTAGATGTTTTAGAAATTTTAATTCCTACTATAACATCTGCAACACCCAAATCCTTCGTGTTAAATTTACTAGACAACATTTTCTTGGTAGTTATAATAATATAATTATTACTACCTAAAATAAGCATATATCAACTAATATTATGTTAGGCAAACAATGACATATCCATTATATTTGTGTCTTTAACATAGACACATTTATCACATTCATTAATCAGAAACCATTTGACATCATTACCTTGTCAAAATCTCATGCCATTATTTTGGTGCTTGCTTTAAACCATAAAGTGATTTGACAAGTCTATATTTCTTCTCAGTTCCAAAGAAATAAACCTTCGAGTCATTCATATAAATTTCTCATTTAAGTCACCATTTAGAAAGCCGTTTATAATATCCATTTGATGTATCTCAAGATTGGTGCAATGACGCAATAGCTATGAGTATACAAATAGATGTTATTCTCAAGTATGTGAGAATATGTATCAAAGCACAAAGACCTTCTTTGTTTAGAGGCCTTTGCTACAAGTCTAGCCTTGTACTTGTCAATTGATCCATCGGGCTTTTCATTTTCCTCTTGAAAACTTACTTACAATTCCCAATGGTTTACTCCTGAGGAAGATCGACCAACTCCTGTGCGTGATTTTGCATGATGGATTCACTTTACTTATTTACGCCTTCTTTCCACATAGTATTTCAGGAGTGGACATTACTTCATTCAAATCTCAGGCTCGCTTTTCTAACAAATATGTTAGAAAACTGACCAAAGGACTCTGGAAGTCCTTGCCCTTTACCCGCCTGGGCGCCTCTTCACTTTCATCATTTATGCGTATCATGGTCTATATCACTACAATAGTATCATGAGTTATTTTAAAAAAACTCCCATCACATGCATTTTTACTAGGAAATATATTTTCAAAGAATGATGCATTTCTTGACTCAATTATTATATTGACATGCATATCAGGAATATCATATTTATGCACTAAAAAACGATATGCACAACTATTTATTACATAACCAATAAATATACAATCAATAGTCTTAGGTCTTATTTTAATCCTTTTGGGAATAGGAGCATCACCTTAGCCAAACACCCCCACACCTTTAAATATTTGTAGGAAGGACTCCGACCTTTCCATAATCTATAATGGGTTTTGTCTAACTTCAGGGGTAATCTATATTTAAAATATAATTTGCCCGAAAAGCTTCCCCCACAAGTTCTCCGAGGTAACCCGAACTAATCAACATGACATTCATTATCTCTTTCAATGTTCTATTTTTACGCTCAACAATTCCATTTTGTCGAGGTGTATAAGGTGAAGTTTCTGAATAATACTATGTTTGATAGAACCGATCGAATGGTGCTATATTCACCACCTCGGATCACTTCTTATTGCCTTAATCTTTCTACTTTTCAAGTTGATTTTCAACCTCATTTCTTTTATAATACATAAATTTTCCAATGCTTCATCTTACTCCTTAGCAAATATACATAGCAATATCTTTGTGCAATCATCAATAAAAAGTCACAAAGTATTTCTTTTTTCAATTTAGTTTGAAATTTCATATTTCAAATCATATGTATCACTAAGAATTAATCGTGAGGTTCAAGATTTCTTTCTAATATTATGAATGATGCTCTAGTTAATTTTAATTCATCATATATCTCATATTTATGATTTGATCAATTTTAAATTTAGGCAAATAATTCTAAATTCATTAATTTATTTAAAGTATCAAAATAATATGTCCTAATCTACCATGCCATATATTAGAGGACCTGGCTATTATGCAAGAAGATGTGTTCTTATTATTAAAATCGACAATAGTCATTACATTCATCTTAAAGAGCCCCATCGCTTCATATAATCCCTTTGCCTACATAAACTCGACCTTAGTGAGTAGAATTTGCTCTGACTAAACCAACCTTAAGACTTTACTCAACAACGATTCTGTAGGCTACGCAAGATTCTTTCGAATTTCCTGAATACGTAACATATCATCGAGCAAGCTCTTCCTCGAAAGTCATCTTCTTCACATAATACTTTGCCTTCAACTTTGGAAGTGGAGGAATTTCCCATAAAGAGTTGTTCTCCATCCTTAATTGCTTCATATGAAGAGAACATCTTCTTATCCGAACATATGTGTCTAGTGGCCCCGGAGTCCACCCACCATTCCTTGGTATTTCCCACTTCGGATACTACAACAGAAAAACTTATGTTAGAAGCATTTTCAGGGAGTTTTTCCACCTCGGTTATATTGGTTTGGGCAGCCTTCCTCTTGTGGTTCACTTATACTTTACTAAGCCGATAACTTTGCACGATGTCTCTGGCCATGTACACAAAGCACCGTCTCGAATTTCTAATCACCGCCCTCGTTACAACATCAGAATATCTCTAAAATATACCATAACATTTTTTATAACATGTTTAAAGTGTGATAAAATAAGTTAAAATTGTATTCGTTTCAAAATGACATTTTACGAAAAGTGGCAAAACGGTAATTTTTCGCTTAAAATTAAAAATTTATAGATATCGGATGATGAAACGGTCATCACCATGGAATCGTCTCGCAAATCTAATACTGTCGAGCCCTTCGTCAAATTCGGCATACCTAATTTTCACGACTTCGGAAAGAATTGAGCCACAGCGAACCTGCAAAAATGTGGATTTTTAGAAAAAATCTCAAAATTTGACAATATTTAAAAATTTCCATTTAAGATTATCAAAACTTAAATCGATTTCCAAATAAATCGCTTTATATTTAACACCGAGAGGGACAAAGGGCACATGGGCCCCACTCTGCTTGGTATATATATATATATATATATATATGATAGGGAGGAGCAGATTTTGGCAATGGCCGAGAAGAGAGATAGCGTGAGAGAGTTTTCTTTTATTTTTTTTTATTTTCTTCTCTTCTTTTGATAATTTATTTTCGATCATCGAAATTGGCCGAATCCGAACGAAGTTCATCTACTGACTTAGTGGTTATTACGCGAAGACCAAAACTAATAATGGATTTTGCCAAGAATTCAAGTAAGAAGTTCGAAACTGTTTCGTATTTTCCTCGATCTGGCGCGCTTCGACGGGTCGAATCGGGTCGACCAAGACAAGTTGATCCGTCGCGATCGCGAAATACGCCGCATTCCAAAATTTTGGAGTTTCGCCAAACTCCACGGTATAAAGAAATTTTCTCTCACTTGGAATAAAAAGCCATGTAATGATATATGTTGTTTCACGGAATAGGTCGTAGGATTTAGTCCCAAGATTTTGGGATCGATATTGAAAATTTGGGATCGGATTCAAGCAGCCGAACTATATTGAAGGATATGGATTAGAGCAGTTAATGTTAATATAGTACGAATATACGAGCATGATACGAATAGATGAATAATATGAATATAGGAATATATGAAACGAATATATGATGTAAATATACTTAGATTATGAAGTATACGATTAGACAAATACATGCTAGAATGCACAAATGATAGGAAAGAAGTTAAGCATGTATAAAGTATAATTAAGTACTGGGATCGATCAGAGGGACGGTTTTATGCCGTGTTTCGCATGTTCGTGTCGTGAGCTCAGGGCATGCTCAGGGCCCCACCTGGGGAGTGGTGGCTGCGGTCACGCAAGGGCTGTCTCGGATGGTTTAAGTCAAAATCATGCGGTACCGGCCGTTATGAGTTTCCTCGCACGCCGGCAGGTCACGCTATCGCATCGGGCTCACCAGAATTCTTTCGTAAGCAATTGCGCGGGTTTCACACAATTGCTTAGCCCTCGCATCTCAGACGCACTGTGGGTTTCCACGGAATTGTGTAGCCCCTGCACACTTTCAAACTTCCAAATTCGGACGATCATAACTTCTTCGTCCGAACTCCGCTGGTGTTCTTGGGGATCACGGAAAGCCCTTGAGTCTAAAATCATCCATATATAGCTTGATACAATCTCGAGCTTATAATAAGTCCGAAAATGACAAAAAGCAGTGGTCAAGTATCATATGCTGTAAGTCGCCGATTTCTTCATGGCTTCGTAATTTGCATAACTCTTCTGCGACTCAAGCTGGGGTGTTCTTAGACTTTATGGAAAGTTCATTGAGTCTAGAATCTAACCATATGCTATTTAATGGCATTTGGTGCCTACATCTTATCTGAAATTTGATTTGTTAAAATTCAAGTAAAATAGTCACTTGGTTAAAGTTAATCGAATACACAAGAAAGGATGTAGATTTGATATGTGAAAGGAGGAAGGGGAGTAAGAAAAGTACTTACTGTGTATCAAAGGAAGAGTCTTCTGCTCTACACTCCTACAGTGAGATGTGGATAGTCCGAGCAAAGCATGCTAAAAGGCATAGAAATATATAGGTATATGTCATAAGATATGATAGTCTCCGATAAAGTACATGAAGATATAAGTTAACAAGATATAAGATGTTACAAGTAGATGACATGGATAATAATATAAGAGTATATGATATGAATATATGATCACATACATAAAACGAATAGATGGAACATGATAGAACACATGAATGAGTAAAAGCATACATGATAGAAATATGGGCTGTACATGAATAGCAATCATGATAGAAACGCAGACAAAGGATACGACGATAAATGATATAAAGTGACATGATAGATAGCATATGAAAAAGATAATGAAGTAACGATATAAAAAGCATGCGATACGAAAACCATAGTGAAGATATCATACTTACAATTATAAGATGAAAATATAGGGAAGTACGAGAATCTAAATGAAAGTATATGACAAAATTACCGTTTTGCCCTTTTTTTTTATAAAAATGTCATTTTTTTCGAACGGATACAATTTTAACTTATTTTATACCCTAAATATGTTATAAAACTGTTAGGGTATATTTTGGGGTGTTATAACTCTCCCCCCCTTATAAGAATTTCGTCTTCGAAATTCATCCTTTGTCATTTGCATGTTCTATGTCAGGTCCTTTCTTTTCATGTCTTTTACAGATGACATTTCTTATATTTTCTTTCATTCGCTCACTGGAAAATTTCACTTGGCGATGATTTTGCTGATCGGTCGTAACCTTGTCTCTCAAGGTTAACACTTTCAACAACTTCTTCAACTGGATTCGGAGGACGATCCATCTATACAAAACACAAGGACATCCACATCAGAGGCCAACACTTTTCTATACGTACGCATTTCTATCTTTTCTATCATATACTCTATCAAGACTCACATCTTATACTCTATCTATGTTTAGGCAATTCCAGAAACGCCTAAACCTTTGCTCTGATACCACTAAATCGTGGACGCTTTCCCTAACCTGAAGACCCGACAGGTATCAAGCGCAGTGTGTCACACTCGACTGGACTTTTAACCTTTTCTTCTCGTAGCCGATACATGTAATTGCTTTTCTTTCTCATTCATACGCACAATTTCCGAATAACAAAAATTCTTTATATTTATATGCATTATACATACCACCATAGTGATATTCATGTTCTATACACTAGTCCCCATTACTTCAATATACAAAGCTTATACCTATTCCAAAATACCGAGAGCTGCAAGCAAAGGCGAAGACGCCTATTTCCTCGAGCTGGCCTCGCTCCGTTGACGGGGATGTCCTCTATCCTCGTTTTCCGCTTCTATACCTGGCTGATTAAAACCCGTACATTTCTTTACGCTTAGTGAAACATATACGTATCGACTAATAACTATGATCATCTCAACAAATACATTATCTCATCATTTTCATATAACATACACTTTACTGGCGTGACGCTTGACATATAACCTTTCATATCATTTATTTCTTATTCTAGTACTTATCATTTGATCTGTTATCTTTCTAATGGTTCATATTATATATCATATTCTGTGTATGTCATATTTCAGATATATTACTTCATGGCTATATATACTATACCATTTTGTTATGTTCTATTTTCATGTATCATATCATGTACTGATTCATGCATCGCTTCATGTGATTATTTTCATATATTGTTTTCTCCTGCTATACTTTTCATATTACTTTCTCTTTCATGTAAATCGTATTTGTTCATATATTTTCGTATCAGATTTGTACTTTCCATATACTCAGATTCATATTAACTTTCAAATCATTTTATATTCTCTTATACATTTTCATATATCATGCCTGATCTTATAATCTCTACGTTATATAACTTATCATCACATAAAGAAATAAGGCTTACGCTTCGATCATATCATCTTTTCACATGTCATATCCAGTCAATTTGTTTTATGTCTCATGCCTACAAACCTTAGTAGAAGTGGATAAAGGCTGAAACTATAAGGGCTCGGTTATTTGTACCACTCGTGATTTAAATGCTGGTCTATATAATGAGCATACTGGTTATCATTGTACGAGACAATGACTATCTATAAGGGCCCTACATACCGAATGACCCAAATAAGGCCAATTGATCAATATGTCGCAGATTTGTTTTCCCTAATAGGCAGCGCAGATCTTATCCCTCAACTGTGTTCTAAGGCATAATCCATTTTATTATATTTTTCAGATATCTCATCTACATGAATAACTATTGTTATCATGTATGTCACGAGATATACAATTATTATTTATTTCATTTGTAATATCACATATTTCTTTAGTTTCAGATTAATGTTTCCATATTTCTTTTGCAATACGATAATATTCATATCTTTTTTTTTTTATCATTTAGTTTTGTCTTCGTATCACATATATGTAATCCTATCATATATCATGAATGCATCTATGCACTCTCTTGTATTCATATATTCATATATCTTTTCTATTCATATCCCTTTATATATCATTTATGCATCATATCCTTTTATGCTTCTATCATGATTTAGCTTATTCATGTACTTCTCTCTATATTTCCTATCATGTATGCTTACTCATTCATGTGTTCCTATCATGTTCCATCTATTCGCTTATGCATGACAATCATATATTCATATCATATACTCTTTTATATTTATATCATGTCATCTACTTGTAAATATCTAATATTTTGCTAACTTATATCTTCACAAAGATTTTATCGACTATCATATCTTATGACATATACCTATACATTCCTATACTTGTACGTTTTTCTTGTACTTTATCAGACTGTCCTATCTCCCGTAGGAGTACAGAACAGAGACTCTTCCTTTGATACCTGTAGGTACTTTTCTTATCTATACTCCTTTACATATCAAATCTACATCCTTTCTTACCATGTATTCCAATTAACTTTAACCAAGCAATTAGTACACTTGGTACAACAATCCAAATTTCAGACAAGATGTGGGCACCAAATGCCATTAAATAGTATATGGTTAGATTTTGTGACTCAACGAAGCCTATGTAGCCAAGAATAATTCAAAACGAGTCCTAATCGAAGGAGTTATGCAAATTGCAAGCCATGAAGAAATCTCAAGAACTTACAAAGACTTGTAGCAAGAAGAAACACCGGTTTTTTTTTTTCATTTTAGGACTTATTATAAGCTCAAGATTGTATCAATATATATATATGGATTGATTTTGGACTCAAAGGGCTTCCATGTGAGTCCAAGAACACTTAACGGAATTTGACGCAAGGCTATGATCGGTCCGGGGTTGGAGGTTTGAAAGGCAGTGGCTACTCAATCAAGGTGAAACCCACGCAATCGCGCACCCGAGGGTCGCAAATTTGAGCCCATCCAATTTAAAGAAGGATTCCCATGCACCGGCGGCCGCAGGAGCCCTTAACAGCTCCGGTACAAGCTAATTTTTGACCTGAAACCATCCCGGAACAGCCCTTGTCCACATGCCACAATATCCTCCCAATTGAGGCCACAAAACATGCCACAAACACGCACCAAACATGCCAAAAACACGGCATAAAACCATCCTACAATCAATCCCAAAATCACACTAATTCCATACTTTCCATACATGTAACTATTTTCCTATCATTTGTGCATTTCTAGCATGTGTTGTCTAATCTTATACTTCCTAATTCTATGTATTTATCATATATTCATTTCATATATCTATATTCATAGTATCTATCTATTCATATCATATCATATATTCATATATATTCTTATTCTTTATCTAATTTATATCCTTCAATATATAGTTCGGACTTTCCTAATCCAGCCCCAAAATTCACTATCCAAATTCCAAAATCTTACTAAATCACACGACCTATTCACTAAAAACAAATACATACATCTAGTCATACGGCTTTTTATTCAAGTAGGGAAAATTTTTACCTCGTGTGGAGTTTGACGAAACTCCAAGATTTTCGCAGACTCCACGCCGCTAGCCGCTGACAAGGGATCAATCCTCACCCTTAGTTCGACTAATTCTAACCGTTTAACTGTGAATTTGAGAAAATACCGAAACTTAGATTTTCCTCGAACTTACTTGAATTCCTGCCAAACTGCGGTTGCATCACGCCGCAGACGCCAACCAGGGTGTCCGTTGACTACCCGCCAACCCGCTGAATACTGCGGGATGTCGGGTTGGACCCTACACTCTGATGAACGCAGAGTCTCCTTTGTACAAGGAGCTCACCCAAATACAAAACCCGGCCCCAACAACACCAATGACTACACAGTGTCTCATATACAAATATAATGAGTAAAACTAGCCACTGGGCCTCTCTCGTGATTAATACCGATAACAATATTATCCCAACCAAAATATATCACATGGTTCAAGAAAGCAAGAGACATCACTCTTATACAATACATTAAAATCATATAATTCTAATACATGTATACAAGCTACTACCAAAGCCACAACCCTATTCTTTCTAAAGCTGCCTCTATGATGAGCCGTCTCCTCGTGCGCCCCCCGTAGACTAAATAATATAATTCCTCGACGAGCCGAAGCTAATGCCGCAATAATCACCTTGGCTATTTCCTCCACCTAAGCGCATATGCATGCTCCAAAGTAAACACATCCAAGCAAACGTGATCCTACTTGAATGTCTAAATGACCAACCCACATCCCTAACTCACCGACTCCCTCACACTCGCCCTAAGCCACGCATGAGAAAACATCTTTTCAAAACAATTCGTTGTTTCGAAACTATACCATCAAGTATCGTAGTGAAAAATATGGGACTGCCTCCGAGACGAACGCGCCGGAGAACCTTCCGAAACAATCATGGCCCTCATCCGAAACGATCCGTCTGGACTGCCCCAACCCCATTCTCCAGAATCTGGTCCCGTGAAATTCCTTTCAAAACGTTTCATTTTTTCTTTCAATTTTCATGTCATGGCACTAAATTCCACTTCTGTGACTACCCCAAAGGCATACGAAACGATATGCCATTTCAATCATTTTCAACCAATATATCAATATGCATATACATCAATTAGAATCATATATAATCTCAACAATATCAACCAACTCCCAAATTTGTCACTGAAGCATCACTATTCCATTTTAATGAGTTTACACCCACAATTATATTCCATATAATTTGACATCAAGTTAACACATCAAGCTTATGCATTAACATATTAAAAATCATCTCCAATGGCCTACAAACACAATTATATTTTATATAATTATGTCATTATGTTGACACATTAAAATCATGTATTAACCTATCTATTTCCACACAACTCAAGCCATTCATTTCAACAATTCAAGCATACAACACATGGACGATTTTTTTGTCCAATTCACACAACCCGGGACTGATTTTAATGGGGCCCCAGTCCCGCCAGCGGCTTCTCAAGTCCATGGTACCCACTTGTCCAACCCTGCTCCACCCAAACCCGACCTACTGCCGCTTTCCCATCTCATACACACCATAATACAATTTAATGCATAATTTCCAACACAAACAACCCAAATCAGTTTCTACACTGTTACGAACAGCCCATATGAGTCCCAAAAATTCCCACAACTCGGTCCCATGTTTTTTGGGACCGATCAAACGGCTCCTCACTTCGCCTCAATGCAAACCGAAACATTATAAAAACACTCCTATATAAAAGTGTAAACCCAAGCAGATAAATCCCCTACTCCTACTGAGCTGGTCAAAACCCAAGAAACCGACGCCACGCCGTCTCTCGCGCTGTAACAACTTTCCTTTTATCCCCGAAGACCCGACCCGGCCCGACGCGTCTCATTTTGCAGAGGTCTCACCTTCTCACTCTAAATGTCAAACCAGACCTCACTCGGCAGATCCCCTTTCTCGCTTCAATGCTGCTTCTTTCATAGGTGTGAGACACTATTTAAATTTTGTCTTTGGGCTATTTAAAATTTAAATAACGACCATTACGTCCCTTCTTTCCCGCCACATTACACTCCTATGATTATCTCGAATCGTCCGTTTCCATTATTTCTCTAATTATGCAACTCGTGAACACGAGCACATGTTATATGCGACTTTTTTTCATCGCAAGTCATTTTTCAAGACTCGAAACCTCGACGCCGAAACAAATCTCGATCATCTTTAATTTGACCTAAATTGACGTGTTAGCCAGATTTCAGGACGATTCCAACTGTAACTGCTTCTCGTCATCCCGAGATCTAGAGAATAAATTTCAGAATTTTTTTAACAAAATTACGATTTTTAATTTTCTTTTTCTTATAAATTTAAATTTTCTACCTTTAAGACACAGAATTTTCGCCGAAAGTAGATGAACTTTCGTTCTTAGTCCGACGAATTCCGACGGTCGAAACTCCGTGTATCAAAAAGAGAAGAGAAGAAAATAAAAATAAAAATAAAAGAAAACTCTCTCACGCTCATCTCTCCGCTTCTACCACCGCCAAAATCAAGCCCCTATCATATATATGAGCAGGCTTACAGGGCTCTCATGCCCCTTGTCCTCTCATTCATTTCCTACCACAATTTATTTCTGGCTCCGCTAGTAAGTTTCAACAAAAAGGGCAAAACTGCACTCTACGCTTTGAAAATTTTATGATCTCGATGACGAACGGTCATCATCGTTTTGAATCGCTTTCGCTGAATCTAGCTTACCTCATCGACTTCGTCAGATTCCGAGACAATGGAATTTTCAATGCACTTTCGGCGCAACTACGCCGCGACCCCAAAATGGATTTTTAGAAAATCTCAAAATCGGGACAATATTTAAATAACGTCCATTTAAGATTATCAAACTTAAACCCGACGAAATAAATCAATGGTACCGAAATTAATTCAGATAGACAAGGAGTAAGGCTGTGGGCCCCACCTTAAGCTTCTATATATATATATATATATATATATATATATATATATATATATATATATATATATATGATAGGGGAGGTGTAAACTAAAAGGTCAGCAGATAGAGATGAGTTAAAGTAAGTGAGAGAGTTTTCTTTATTTATTTTTATTTTCTTTCTCTTTCTCTTTGATACACATAGTTTCTGATCTGCCTAATTGCCGCCAAGTAACGAAAAGCTTATCTACTCGACGAGGGCTGGGCTTTACAGCCACCAAAAAACACGGATTCCTCGCAGAATTCAAGTAAGAAGTTCGAAAAATCCTGCTTCGTATTTTTCATATATACTGCTTCTAACGCCGAATTGGCCTACCTCAAGCACAAAGCCGATCCACGCGACGCGAAAGCTACGCTGTGGCATTAAAATCTTGGAGTTTTGTCAAACTCCATAGGTGCAAATTCTCTCACTCGGGAATAAAACCATAAATGACATAAGTTGTTTTCGGGCCTGACAGCCACATGTGATTTGCATCCCAAGATTTTCGTGACGACATTAAATTTTCGTGACTGTATTCCTACAGAAATCCCTTTAACTATATCGTTGATATAAATTAGATAAAAGAATAAGAATATATATGAATATATGATATGATATGAATAGATGAATAATATGAATATAGGAATATATGAAATGAATATAATAAGATATAAATACATGAGTGATTAGGTATATAATGCCGAATAGGACAACACATGCTAGAAATGCACAAATGATAGGAAAATAGTTACATGTATGGAAATATGGGAATTAGCGCTGATTGGGATCGATTGTAGGATGGTTTTATGGTCGATTGCATGTTTGCGTCGTGTTGCATGTTTTGTGGCTTCACCTGGGGAGGATATCGCGGGCCTAAGGGACAAGTGGCTGTTCCGGATGGCTTCGGCCAAAATCGCAGATGTACCGAGTCGTTAAGGAGCTTCCGCACGCCGGCAGTGCGGGAAGCTCACGCTTTGCCAGTGGTCGGGCTCAAATTTAAACCCCCGGTATCGCAATTGGCGTGGGTTTCCACGCAATTGCTTAGCCCCTTCACACTTTCAAACCTCCAACTTCGGACGACCATAACTTCTTCTCGTCCGACCTCGCTGGGGTGTTCTCGGACTCTACTTAAAACCTCAGCTAATCAATCCATATACATGCTATCAGCTTATAATGTTCAAAATGACAAAAACCAATGGTTGCTACTACTATAAGTGCTGCAAGTTGCTGATTTCTTCATGGCTTGCAATTTGCATAACTCCTTCGTTAGGACTCCGTTTTGGGTGTTCTTGGACTCTATGGAAAGGTCATTGAGTCTAGAATCTAACCATATGCTATTTAATGTCATTTGGTTCCCACATCTTGTCTGAAATTTGAATTGTTGTACCAAGTGTACAAATCACTTGGTTAAAGTTAATTGGAATACATGGTAAGAAAGGATGTAGATTTGATATGTAAAGGAGTATAGATAAGAAAAGTACCTACAGGTATCAAAGGAAGAGTCTCTCGTTTCAGATTCCTTAAATTTGGAGATAGGACAAATTCGATAAAGTACAAGAAAAACGCGTACAAGTATGGAATGTATAGGTATATGTCATAAGATGCGATGGGTCCGACAGTTATAATGTAAGATAGTTAACAAGATACAAGATGTTACGTTAGACATACTTATGCGAATATGTTATATATGATATGAATATATGATCACATACATAAACGAATAGATGGAACATGATAGGAACACATGAATGAGTAAAAGCATACATATAGAAATATAGAAAGTACATGAATAGCTAAATCATGATAGAAACGCATAAAAGGATATGATGCATAAATGATATAAAGGGATATGAATAGAAAAAGATATATATGAATATATGAATACAAGAGAAGTAGATGCATTCATGATATATGATAGGATTACATGGCATGACACGTAAGACAAACAATGATAAAAAAGATACTTAATATACGATATAAAGAAATATGAGAACAACAGTACGAAACTAAGAAATATGTGAAGGTATTACAAACTTAAATAAATAGATTACAGATCCATCAAGATACATGATAAATAATATTATTCATGCATTTAGATACGTATTTAAAATGTAATAAAAAATGGATTGTCCGCTTTAGGAACCTGGCAGGGACAGATACGTTATGCCTATTAGGGAAAACAAGTCTCTGGCAAAGATATTGACTTCGCTTGGCCTGTTCGTCATTACGCCTTCTGCCCTTATAGATGGTCATTGTTCTATAATGATAACAAATAGCCTCGCCCCTCTTATACCAAGCTCAGACAAAGGAGTACGCCTGAGCCCTTATAGTTTCCTTTATCCACTTCTAAGGGTTATGTAGGCATGAAACATAAAACAAATTATTTGAATATGACATGTGAAAAGATATGATATGATCTGAGAAGCATAGCACTGCTATGTGATGATAAGTTATGTAACATGAGATTATACGATCCGACATGATATATGAAAATGTATAAGAATGTAAAATGATTCAAAAGTTAATATGAATACAAGATATGGAAAGTATAAAGTACAAGTACACGGTATATATGAAACAAGTACAAGACATGAAAGAGAAAGTAAAGGGCGAAAAGTATAATTAAAAACAAGATATGAAAATAAGCATATGAACAATACATGAATACAAGGACATGATACCAGCATTCGAAAAATGAGTAAATATAACAAATGGTATAGTATATAAATCCATGAAAAGTAATATATGTATACTAATATGACATAGCTGGATGTATTAGATATGTAATAGATAAACTATTAGAAAAGATAATAGATCAAATGATAAGTACTAGAATAAGAAATAAATTATATAAGTGTTATATATCAAACGCTACGATAGAAGGTGTATGTTATATAAAAATGATGCAAGATAAGGGGTATTTATAAACGAATCATATTATTAGTCGTCTCTCGTAGATATGTTTCCCACTAAGCGAAAGCTTAGCACCCAGTTTTTAATCCGTGTAGGTACATACAGAAGACAAGGATGGGAGGACATCCCACATCAAAGCAAAGCCGCCGGTAAATGGTGTGCTTCACCGGCATCTTTCCGCAATCTCAAGATTTTCGAATGTATGTTTCTTGCATATCGAGAAGCAATGGGATCCCAACATAGAATACGAATGCATTTCATCATGGTGGTATGTATAAATTATATGTAAAAGAATTTTTGTTATTACGTAAATTAAAAAGTATATGAATGAGAAAACAGTGTACAAGTGTCGCCTGCAAGAAAGTAAAGGCTAAAAGTCCCATTCCGTGTGACATTCTTCGACACCCCACGGTGCCTGCCAAGGTCATAAACATGGCTCCTTTTCTTGTTGGTTTTATGTCCCTCTTCAATCACACGTGCCTTATAAAATCTACGGAGCGATTGCCCCACTCAGACTCTATCGTCTCCCCATCCTCACCTCACAACCCAAGTCTCTCAAGCTTCATTTCTTTGCATTTCAGAGCCAAATACCTTTTTGAAGTCCTCCACCTGGGTGGTACTCAATAAATGGTGCCCACTCTGAAGATTCATTACACCATCCCTTCAAAATAAAATTTCATGTAGATC
Source organism: Tetrastigma voinierianum (assembly GCA_016808115.1). Classification (NCBI taxonomy): domain Eukaryota; kingdom Viridiplantae; phylum Streptophyta; class Magnoliopsida; order Vitales; family Vitaceae; genus Tetrastigma; species Tetrastigma voinierianum. Next base: position 210,053 of record JAEQBH010001642.1, read on the forward strand.
ACTTTGAACATCTGAACTCTAATTTATGATACTGAATCCACCTCGAATTTATAATCAAGGAATCCGCCTCAATAACCACACTTCTTCATTCCCGCATCCTCCCTCCTCAGATTTTCTATCAAGGATTTCCACAAATTCTCTGTACCTGCCTGATTGACCATACGCTGATTACAGAATATTATCCTAATCCATTAAGGATATAGTTTTTGCAAAGAAAATCAAAGTGCTTCCATGCATCCACCGCAACAACAACTTGGCAGTCGGCCTCATTCTCACTACAAATGGGAGCATCCTCACGAAGAAACTTTGCGAGATTCAACGTAGTGAGATAGATCAACATTTTCTGTTGCCATCTCTTAAACTCATTCCCATTGAACTTTTCAAGCCCTCTACGCAGGTATTGGCGCGGAGTAGAATACGCACTTCACACGCTACAACATGATTTCAGAAGAAAGGGTGAACGTAGTATCATTTTGCATCCATTTCCGACAAACAAAGATATTACAAATCATTCAAATAATATAAAAGCAGTAAGTTATAAAACCAGAAACAATCTATGTTACTGTTTTAAAATTACTACTTTAACGTTTTTTGTATGGTATATCAAAAGTCACTGTTTGATGTAACAGTTTAAATTAAACCAGAAACAAAGTCATTATTTTATATCAAAACCAGAACCACAACAAGTAATTAAACTAATTGAAAATCGTTCTTAAGAATGTTAGAGTATTGACTTGTGGTATTCAACATAAGAAAATTACTCAGTTGAAATTTTAGTTTCCCTTTAAACATGCAAAGTATATTAAATGCACAAGTAAATGTGAAACAATTATATAGCAAAGACACTTAAGATAAGTCATACATGAAAGGCATAATGAATAGCCGGAGAGCATGAAACTAGATATAAACCTAATTACGTAATACGAATCACGATACTTAGTGATCAAGGCTGCTCGACACTACGTCCCAAGACATTTCGCCCCACCTTGGTGCTTATGGAATACCAAGCGCTCCGCCTAGGATACAATGATCTTCGCACGTATGCAAAGACTCCAATCTATCCGTCCAGCAAACCAAACTATGCTCAGAAAATTCGAACGCACCGCCTTAAATGCCGAAAATAATACACTAAAGGTTGTCTTAGCGCATCATTATCAACGAATGACCGGAATTCATTTGTTATTTTTGCAAAATGACAATGAACCTGAGCATTTATAGACTTTTTGGTGATTTTTCGGACAGTCGCCATCATAAAGACACAACTCAAAATGAAAAGACACAACTCAAAATGAAATGACACAACTTAAAATGAAAGTCCAAACAACACATTTTCATGAACGGACACAACTCAAACTAAAAGTCCAAACAACACCTTTTCACGAATCTGACACAACTTGAACCGAAAGCCCAAACATCACTCTTTTTCGCGAGTGTCACTTTGTTCTATTTTTTCATTCATATCTTACTCGATTTGAGCAAATGAATATACTTCATTATTCTCCTCATTGAGTAAAATATGAACCCACGAAATATTGTTCAAAATAACAATCGGTTCCCACTTTAAATTAGCCTCAAAGTCAACCAACAACTCAGTTTTTACATTTATAAAAAAACTGTTTTGGTCCAACATTCAAAAATAGTGAAAATATTCTCTTTTATTTATGAATATATAATTGGTCGAACTACGTGAAAATATCTCGTATATTTTTATGATGATTTTTTTTATCTTTATATTGTTGGATTCATATTATTGTTGATCAAAGTTTTCGGAATTATAACAAGAATCATATCACCTAACCATGCCAATGAGGTAAAGCTGAGTGTCTAAGTTAATTTATTGAATTGTTTTGTTAGTTACATCCCTCCACATCACATGTGAATCTACATGGGAGATAAATGACAGAAGTTTTATTCGTTTGTATTTATTTTTTACTATTTCGCCTTATCTGTTGTTGCCTTAAGCTGAGTCGCCATAAGTGGATCCATGAAGTTGACATGACATAGAGAAAGCCTTCACCAATCGTGCAGACTTTCCAATAGAGTATAAAAATAGCTTTTTAATATTACCAATTTCATCTTTCAATATAAAATAATAATAATAATTACCAATTTCAAATTTTGTACATAAGATAAGACAAATTAGACTTATCTTTTTAAAATATGTACAATATTTGTAAAGTCTAGTTTTAAATTTTCATAAAATCCACTTTTAAACTCTACTACAGATTGATTTAATGCAAAATAAAAGAAATAATGCACGGATCGATTCTTATTTATTCTTTAAATAAGTTCTATTTTAATGATATAAAAATTATTGTAAAAAACGGAAAATGACTTCTCTGTTAAAAACCTAAGTTTTTAAATTATTATTAATAAATTAATATGATAAGTGAATATAAAAAAAAAAACTCATAATATATATAATTTGAATTTAATTAGAAGCATTTTACAGTTTAAAATACTCAATTGGCATCCGACTTGCCCATTTGGAAGTTGTCCATAGATGGGGCCGCCAATTCCTAAGGAAGCGGTGCGGGTTTGATTCGGACCTCCCCGGATGGGATTGACGTGGAATACGCACTCAAATTTGGATTTCAAGCCTTCAATAACGAGGCTGCAGGCATCAAGTCAGGGCTATAGTTGGGGGCTTTTAATCTTCGCTCTTGCACTGATGGAGTTTCGATCAACTAGAGGTATGGCAAAGGATTCCCGCCTGGTGGTGAAATGAGCAGAGGACCCCACGGGGCCGTAGTGAAAAATGACTATTTACCTCAAAAGGTGCGAGAACCATTTAAAAGTTCATACGTTCAGCCGCGATGTCCCAAGTGGCGTAGAATTGGCGAAAGCAAATGCCTCGGGCAGCAACAGCCACCACGATGATCTAGATACCGATACCCGGCCAGCAGAATTCCTCCCGTAAACCCCGCGGAATCGCCGACGATGAAGCAAAGTGTCTCTTGGTAATGTCCCCGAACTAAGCTTGACGCTGACCCCATCCTGATTACTGGTGGACGGAATATTGTCAAGCGATCCAAATGAGGCCCCAAGGTCGACGAGGCCTGGCCAAAATTCTTCACCATTCATCGTAGGGATCTTATAAATCGAGGCTTTTCACACCCATCCAACTAGGGAAAGGAAGACGCCAACTAAGTGCTCAGAGAGGTGCATGAAGGTATCTATGGCAACCATATCGGAGCTAGTCCTTTGGCAAAGAAAGAACTTGGAGATGTGGGTATTATCGTCTATTAATACTCAAAGACGCCAAGTAGAAATGGTTAAAAATGCAAGATCCGCGCCAAGAACATGCCCGCATATCTCACCTCCCTTCGGAAACGACCGTGGGACCAAATCACAAGCCCCGGGCCTTTTCGCACGGCTAGACATATTGGGGCCCCTACCCATTGGGAAGGGCCAATGCAAGTTTATTGTTGTAGGAGTGGATTGCTTCACCAAGTGGGTCGAGGCCAAGCCATTAGCAACAATCACCGAGCAAAAGGTGCGTAACTTTGTTTATTGTTCCATAATATGCAGGTTCAGAATCCCTAGAGCCCTGGTATTTGATAATGGGAAACAGTTCGACAATCCTAAGTTCGGGAGATTGCTACCGAACTCCTCGGCAAATCAAGAATTACTACCATCCCGTACCATTCGTAGTCCAATCCGACAAACGTGTCACTATAAGGGACTTCTCGGGCGCGCCATAAAAGACTGCCGGAAAATCTAAAGGGAAAATGCGTGAATACTCTCGAGGTACATGGGATACAAAACTACGCTGAACCCAAGAACTCAAGAAACCCCATTTCGCTCTTAGCATTCTATGATCAAGCGATCGTCATCTCAGGTCGGGCTAAAATCACCAAGAGTAGAGTTCGCAAATACCGAACACAACGAGGAGATACCTTTTCGGGTCGAACTCAATCCCCGTGAAGAAAACGTGAGCAACTTAAAGCATGCCTAGACTATCAATGTAAAGACATCAAAATATTGAGGATCCGTAAGGGTCGCCCTGTGGATTTTTAAGCCCGATGATTCGAAATCTAAAAACCCTATGCCATGAAGTGAAACACCACACATGGGAAGCTAGACTAACCTGGAAGGACCCCACGGTATCTAAATAGTCCCGACCGGCAACTACGAACTTCAAGAGGGAAAACCTTTGTCACATTTTCAACTGTTCAAACGATTTCAGTACCAATAAATTTCATTATTTTCTGTAGCCTTTTAATTATAAATTCACCAGTTTACTATAATAACAGTCTTTGTGTTCATTTTCAGCCTGATTAATATTCTCGCAGATCATCAAAAAACAAACAAACAAACAAACATTAGACAAGTACACACATTTCCAAAAGACTGTACTTTTATTTCAAGTATTCCCGTAGTACCAATCAACAAAGCCGTTCTATATCTCAAAAAACAGACCAAGGCAAAACACTTCTTACATCCGCCTTTCGGCAACTCAAAAGATCACGATCCAACAACAACAAGGCAAAAACCATAAGAAAGAGAAAGAGAAAAGGCAGCTGAGAAGGAGAAAATACGGAGGGAAAAGGAATAATTGAGGAAGCAGACTTAAAATATACCTCGCCTCAGCGGCGCCGCCTCCCATATGTTCCCCGGTCCGCCCATCAATGGGCGACTGGGGTGGAGCAACACAACTCTCACAAGGGAGGATTGGGTGGAAAACAATACTTTTACAAATGGCGTAACGGTCGAAACCAAACACGGCCTCGCAACCACCAAACGTATCGCCAAGTAAAGTGGTGATCGTAAACCCCAAGCTTCATCATACCGAACCCGACACCGCCAAGATAGGAAGAAGGTTGGGAGCGGAGTATAACATAGACCATCGAAGAGAGGCGGTTATTTATAAAGAAATCTGGATGCCTGGGAAGCCACGCAGTCTGTTCCAATTCTCCACATATCTGCATTAATACCGCACGCGCTTTCCCAAGGGAAGTTCAGGAATCCAAGAGCTCGGATATTAAAGAGCCACATAGCTCATATCAAGAGCCAAGGAGTTTGATATCAAGAGCCACGCAACCCCAAAGAAAAGAGCCACGTAGCTCGCCAGAACCCAAGAGCTCTCTGATATTAAAGAGCCACAGAGTTTCACACAAGGGAGCCAGTGTAGCCTCGCCTCAAAGTGAGTCATGTAGCTCGCTCAAAGGAGCCACGTGTAGCTCGGCCTCTAAAACCCACAGCCCAAGGCCAAATAGCCAAGGAGTCACGTATCTCAATTTCAAAACGAGCCTTGTAGCTCAGTTTCAAAGGGATCACATGGGGACGATTCCTTAACCCACGTACCCCGTGCCAAAGCAGCAGCCGAGAGCTCCACATAAAATTTCTCAGTTTGATGAGAGCACAGTAGCTCAACCAATCAAGGGCCGCATAGCTCAGTAAGAGCCCAACCATTTAAAGATTAGATGACCAGGAAACCTCTCAACACAAGTCAAAAGAAGCACGAAACAAGAAAGTAGGGAAGCGATGATGATCCGCCAGAATAAAACCAATGTGCCACTGCTACAGACAAGTAACCCGGACTTCAGCTCAGTTAGCCAAACAGCAAAGATTATACAGCGGGCCTAATTGTCGAGGTAGAGCTGCCAAACAGCCTGGCGCGAGCCTCCAAGCCGCGGCGAGTCAAGGCGAAGCCCCAACCAGCGAGAGGGAGACTATCCTCGAGTGAACCTTAGCTTCACCAAGAAAGTGAAATGTGAGCTCTCGGCATCAGATAACACCTGTGGATTCGCCTCGGGCCTCATAAACGACCTCCCGCCCCTCTTCATCAGAACCTGAAAATTTCCAAGTCCAAACCCCGAAAGCCTCGCGTGCCAAGGTCTGGAAGCAAGCCATCCGGAGGCCCATAAGGTGCAAGCCTCATCCTCAGCTCCGCTATTACTCCATCCCTTTGGCTGACCATAGCCTCTCGCTCTGAGGGTCCCCTGCCGTAACGCTGGTCAAGTGACTCACCCAAGCCGCTCCACCCGAGCTCCTCAACTTTAGAAGCCTCTCGACGGGACCGATCCAACGCCGCCGCTGGGTGCACAGCCTTCCCTCTCGAGCTTCGAAACCTTCCCCAACCACCCGCAGCTCATCCTTGACAACCCTTAGGCACTCTATGGCCTTTTCTGGCTCTCTCGCCTCGCCTTAAGTACGACGTGCTTCAGCTCCGATTTAAGTTTCACAACATCCCCACAAGCTTTTGTATCCGAGTCAGCCTTAGCCTTCTCTGAGGTCGTGGAGGCGACTTTAGCTTTGCATGCTTTTGCTCGCCCAGTAGCCTCTACGACCGGCCCCTCCTCGGCTGCAGTCCCTTATATAATGTCTCAAGGAACAAGATGCAATTAGTGACAACATTAACACAACGATGAGATCTGATAAAAGAAGGCGCTTGGGACATACAGGATCTGCTCCCTCGGGAGGATAGGCCAAAGCCTCTCAACGCTACAGGCCTCCACCTTCGAGATCGGGAGTCCCGAAGGATGGGATGAAACACCCGACCCGTGAGCTCCGCATTGCAACAACAGTCCTCACCCCCTCTGCTCCAAAGCGATCATTTCCCACATCTCCCCGTATCGGAGGGGAAGGCGTGGCGTTTTGCACCGAAGGGCTCCAGATAGAGATAGGAAGAACTTTCAAAGGAGGCTCAACAACCCTTCGAAGAACCCCGTTTCCTACAAGTAGGTAGGATTTAGCCACGCCGCGCACCCCGCCACCCTACCAAAGAGGGCAACGCCGCCCCTACCCGAACTCAAGGTGTGATCCCCGCCTCCGACAGTGATTTGGCGAATGTGATACTCCTAACTGGTCTTACCTCGGAAATGAGGTCGGGCCTCTCAAGGGATCCTGAGCTCACATTGACGCTTCTCCTCTTTCTTCTCACAAGAACTCCACATGGACCCGTTCTTCCGAAAGTTAGCTTCTCATTGAACAAGAGGCCCCCTAGAGAAAGCTTTCATAAATAGGGCGAGGAGATCTCAAATAAGGAGAACAAGAAGGGCTCACACCTGAAGGGCCGAGAATGTCCTACCTGATCATTTAATATACTTCCAATAATGGCTACACTTTGTAGTTACCCCCAAATTATATCCTAAATGGGGCCATAACATGTTTAAAAGGTTGAAAGTTTTAAAATAAAGATAGAAATAAAATAAGCAAGAACCCTGTAATTAATACAAAAGTTAAGGGTAAAAAGTCTAAGCCAAAGAGGGGAATATGCATAAGTTAAGAATAATAGAGAGAAGTACTTAGAGACCAATGTAAAAATATCATAAATTGATTCGGCAAATATTAAAGAAGCTACAGGACCAAAGGAATAAAAAGGGATAAGATCAAATAAGGATGAGATCAAAATAAATATCTCATTTTGGTCTTGGAGAAAGAGAGAGCAAAAACGGATAAGAGAGAAGAAGAAGAGAAGAGAAGAAAGAAGGAAGGGAAAAATAAGATCACAAGTATGGTTTCTGGTATGGAAGTCTAGTGTTTTGTGGCAGATTGAAAGCAGATGTCTGGGCGATGTAAAGTATATACATGGCTCGGAACCCCCATTTCTTTGTACGGGTTAGGTTCTGGGAAACTCCCAAACTCATTTCTTGTCAGTGGTTGAGTCGAGAAGAGCCTCCTAAGGCCCTATATACGTGTTGGGGAAAGGTCCAGCCGCACTCAACTGGGGTGGGGGTAACCCAGCCAAGCCGAGCCGATACAGTAGGCCCCGCCGACCCTGGGCTTAAAGGCAGACTCGAGCCTGTCTCATAAGCCCCTGCTTACAAGTCGACGAGCCGAGCTTGAGGGTACCTGCCTACTGCTTAACTTACAAAGCTTCAAAATGATGTTCGGACTCGGCTTGTTTAACCTAATAAACGAGTTCGAAGGAAGCTTAACGAGCCGAACACCAGTAGCTCGAGTAGCTCACTGCGGGCCGCCACATGCTTCATTTATTGAAAATGTTCATCTAAAATAGACAACATACAACTAAATTAAAAAGATAAGACAATAAAAGTTCAATTAACTTGATTGAAGTTCAAGAGTTAAAATATTCATCATGTTCATTTGTAAGAAAAATTTGTTGTGCATCAAGTCTTCTCCATGTTCACGAGCTTGGTTCACGAGCCTGGTTAACGAGCTTGCTCACGAGCCTATTCACAAGCTTGTTTACGAGCTGACGAGCCGAGTTTGAGGGTGCTCGAGCTCGGCTCGTTTAACTTACGAGCCTCAAAATGATGCTCGAGCTCGGCTCGTTTAACTTACGAGCCTCAAAATGATGCTCGAGCTCGGCTCGTTTAACTTAATAAAAGAGTTCGAGCGAGCTTCTAAGGAAACCGAACATCGAGTAGCTCGCGAGTAGCTCGACTCGGTTACAACCCTAATTTGAACCAAGAAAATTTCCTTATTTTTTATCACACACATTAGCCGGACCTTAGCTTAGAACTGATTTTTGGGTAAGAAATAAAGGGAATTTGGAAGTGAGTCCTTCTGGTAAATTGTAGCCACATCAATGAACTCATGTTGAGGCTAATTTCAATTTGGGACCTCAGAAATCTCTGCTACGACCCTTTTCCCCGACAGTGCAACTCGCCGCACAACTTGGCCACAGAATTTCGCCACCACCCGCCTCAGCCAAGGCACTCCTGGCTAGGTCAAGCCGCCCGTCCAGTTAGCCGCCCTACGGCACCAGTCAGCCTCGGCTGGGTTTGGCTACTTGTGACCTCCAACTTCGGAAGGTCATAAATTCTTCGTCCGAACTCCGTTTCGGGTGTTCTTGGACTCTATGGAAAGCCCCATTGAGTCAAGAATCCATTCATGTGCATGTGGAGGACAATAGGCGAGCTAAGACAGTCGCCTGGGCCTTGCGCTCCAAGTCGCCGCCAGGTTTGACTACGTGTGACCTCCCAACTTCGGTGTCGTAATCTCTTCGTCCGAACTGCTTCGTGTTCTCGACTCATGAAAGCCCATTGAGTCAAGAATTCAACCATATATAGCATGATAAAAGTAGAGCTCACATTAGGTCCAAAAATCATGAAAAACAGTAAGCATATGTGGTAATCATACTTATTCATGCATAATATGAGATATGTATCGGAATATAAAAATACACATGGATCGGTCTTCATGAACCTGGGCAGAGGGCTAGATAGGCATGCCCATAGGAAGATACAGTTGCTGCAAAGATACGTTTGCGTGATATCGAGGCCTCGCTTAGTCGATGACAGATCCCGCTTTGATCATTACATGGCATAGTTCATCATTCTCAGACAGTTGATGATACTTCCTTTCGGGGTATATACGTGCCCCATTCGGGGTCACATATTAACGTGCATAGGTCATCGTCTCGTACAGCTGATGATAATTTTCGGGGTATATACAGATAGAGATCACTGCTTTCAGACAGCGGATAGTACCTTTCCGTACATACAGCTTATTTCCGTATCCGCTCTCTAAGGTATTTTTGTATATGAAACATAAAGAATGACAAGTAAATGCAAATGAAATGTAACACATATGACATGATATGAGAAGACAGTAATCATATGCGACACAGCATACGCTGGCGCAATGTTAAGTAAAGTACAAGATGACATGAAAAGTATGAAATATGACATAAGAAATGAAACGCTAGAAAAAAGTATATAATCGAGAAATGATAAGTATATGTAAATGTTATATGTGTCATAAGTATATGCATTTGTATGTATGTGGAGACCCTCAAGAGAGGTCATTCATATGTATTAATTCCCACTAAGTGTAAAGTTTAGCACAAAGCCATCCAAAAACACGCCGTCATCATCGTTTTCTAAGAGAAACGAGGATAGGACAATCCACACGCAGTCAGCTAATGATCACTGGTGCCCACCGGAAGACTTTGGTCTATTTTCATATAATTTGTTTATTTTAGAAACAATGTAAATATTGTAAATGTTGAACACTTCCATATATGGAGTTGTATATATTTTATAATCCGCATGTAATATAATACAAGTTAAATGTTTAACATTATATGAATGAACAAACGCAGGCTATAAGTTTAATATATATATATATATATATATATATATATATATATATATATATATATATATATATATATATATATATATATATGACACCTTCGCTTACACCGGTGTCGGGTCAGGTGTCACAGACAGTTGGTATCAAGCATCCCGGATTCGGGTTCGACCACCTAACGGGCCGATCAAAGAAGCGGGTAGTCACATATTCCCGCCTAACTCCGCGCTTTACTTCCCGCCCTCGGAGTAAGGTCGACCTGACACTGGCAACACAACCAAAGCAAAGTTGAGAACATAACATGACCTTTAAAAAATCAACCCCTACTAGCATAGACGGAAAACTCACGCAGGTTCTCAGGGGCAGTCCATACTGTTGAAATCCCCAGCGTATCATCTTGATTGGCAAGGTTGTATTCCCAATGTCGACCCCTGACAAAGAAATAGCGCTCTTTCCAATGCTTGTGGGAAGAAGGGAGGTTGGAAATGATAGGTCTGGTAGTAGCCCGCTTTGAAATATGCAAGAAGCCTTCCGAGGCCTCTTTCACGCTGAAAAGATCCAACAGCAGAGCTATACTAGGGACCCCAAGGCCCTTATCCTTGAAAAAAACCAGAAGGCCAACCAAGACGCCCCAAAAATTGGGAGAGAGTTGGGATGGGCATACATTGAAATGCTGTAGGACACTTTTGACGAAGGGGTGTAAAGGGAAGCAGAGGTCGTTCTCAAAGGCCGCCTTAAAGAAGCAAACCATCTTGGGAACGGGAACAACATAAGACGTTAGAAGGTCAGGACACCAGATACGGACACCGGGAGGAGGTCTATAACGAGTAGTGAAGGTTTTAGATACCTAAGGTTCAACTCTGCCAGGCCCACAATGTCTGCAGACCTCATGGCAAATTTCTCAAAATATTCTGAGCCATGTGATACCTAATCTCGCCACCTTCCCTTCGCCTTGCCCGGCGGAGGAAGATAACCACCTGGAAGGACCCTGAAGAACTACAATGGCAAGACTACCGTTCACACCACCACCTCGACTCGTGACCTACCGGCCTCTATGCACATACCGATAAAACGAGAAGACCAAGAGGAAGCACGCATGATTAAGCGATGGAAAGAGAGAACGAACAAAACGACCAAAGAAGCGAAACCCCAAACAACCCGAAATTCAAAACAAGGAAAGAAAAATAGGCGAAGAAGAAGAAAGACGCACCGAACTAAGAAGGAAAACAAGGAAAATGACCTTAGGGAAACAGGACGACAGAAAGCACCAAAAGCAGTTCTGAGCACCGATCAAAGACACTTCCAAACCCGCATAAGAAGCAGAAAAATGCGATGCAAGGAATGTTTCTAAGATATGGGAAGCAATAGTTGAAACGGGCGCAAAAATCGAAGAAGCGCGCATTATTATCAAGCAAGATGTTTGGGCGGTTTTACAAACCCGATCAAAACCATCCCCGATTAGCCACGTGAAACTATTAACGCCCGATTCAATCTCGCTTGCTCGTCAAATTAGCGCGCTAAGTGAGCAACTGACGGGCAGGTCAATATGCACAGCCCAAAGCGTGAAGCCCATGGCGTGAAGCCCAAACATTTGGCTCATGAAGGAATCGAGGCACGTGACCCTATTACAGCTCTCCTCGACCCACAAAGGAGATCCCACCATGCCAAAGTACACGGGCCCAGCTTAGAATCAAAACCACCATGCCGTAATCGTCGACATAGCGCCCTAAAAACTCATAAAGGAATAAAGTAATCCAGCTCTATGATCCCACGCCCACCTGAGCCAGTGTTACGATCTTACACGATCACGCTCCATTATCCCTTACCAAATGGGTATACGATATGAAAAGGAAACTCTTCACCCAATGAAAGAGATACCGTATTATCATCTAACAAGGAAAGTAATAACTATTTCCCCTTATAAATACAGACCCATTATACTATAAAAAGGTACGTAGTGATAACGTCATGAACAATTGAATTATTTCTTTCTCATAAAGAAAGTTAAACTGACTGAAGCATCTGAGGGGCGATCGCAAGACACTCCGCCTGATCACCCTTTCAAGATGTGCTGTAACACCCCGTCCTAAGAGGGTGTACGGTATGTGTAACCGTATGTGCACCTCGCGGCTTTAATTATTTTAGGCCATGTAATTTTTGAAAGTTGCTTTTAAAAGAATTGCAGACTTTTGCAATTAAGGAAAGTTGGGGTGGAATTCCAATTATGGAATTTATGAAAATTTAAAAGGATAATAATAATAATAAATTACCGTAATGGTTCAGTGAAGCTTAAAACTCTGTATCTCGATGACGAAACTGACCGCGCCGCTAAATCTGCCTCGCTAAATCTAGTGACTTTAAAATTTCGCTTCAATTCTCGAGACGCAAATGTAATATGTTACGAATTTACGGGTGATGGAATCGCCAAAGATTCTTCTCGCGACAGATTTTTACAAAATCTCGTAAGCCGAAAAATGCCTTGAGTTAAAGTTCAATTAAAATAAGTGAACTGAAAAGAAATAAAATTTTTTGGGATAAAAATTGACCCAAATAAAGCAATGGAAATAGTTTATCCAAATAATAAGAATAATAATTAAAGAAAAAGAATAAATAAAAAAAAAAACGAAAATCAAAAAGGATAAAAATCAAAAAGGGCGTAGGACGTTCGGGAGATATCCACAGAGAGAGGCGATTTTTAATTTTTTTTATTCTCTTTGCTTCTCCTTCAGATTCACGAAAATCGGATCGTAAATTTTTGTTGGAGCTGAAGGCAAAGTTGGATTACGCGAAGAGAGCTACGCATAGGTACCAATATCTTAGCCTTTTGTCAAACTTTAAAAGGTAGTGGAATTTGTTCACTTTTGCGATTTCAAGCCTAAAGGTTATGTAATTGCTTGAAATTTTCTAGACCGTAGTGCGTCAGAATTCTTCGGGGCTCCAAAATTTTTAGACTGAGTTTAGAAATTTTTAGAATATTCGGGACTATGTTCGACAATGTATTGAATTTTGGGACTGCTTTTCCAACAGCCGTTGAAATTTCAGAGTATAGCCTGACAAGCTCCGATGCACTTTCAGAATGCTTTGTGATTTTTAGACTATATAGAAGTCCCTTCACAAAGTCGACTAAAACAGATAGTTTTTATGGGGCATTTAATGTACTTGACATTTTGGTCAATTTCACATCATATTATCAATGTCCATATCGAATCTTAATTGAAGACGCAAAGCTTGCTAATCAAGCCAGTTCGATAGTCATTTTGAAAGCCATGTGTATGTTTTATGGTTAAAACGCTAAACTTAGGTGATTGTAATTTGAATGAATTGTGTAAATATTTGAGCATCCGATCAGAATCTAGAGTGTTCGGCAAGATTGGAAAGAAAATTAATGAAAAAGGTGAGTACTCAAAATCATTTTCTAAAATGAAAGTGTTTAAATTACAAGCTCAGAAAGCGTTTGAAAATATGATTTATAAAACATATTTTTTACCTCCCAATCGTTATACTCAGCAAAAAGTTTGATTTCAAGATTTAAGAAATGGGGCTTGGTCTGGTTTAGCAAAACTCCCTAGATGGCATGTACTCGCTTCCTAATGATGTATTTCAGATTGTGCATGACAATGTTATAGGATATTATGACTAACTATATTGCCTGGTCGGCAATTGGGGGTTAGATATAGTATATATTTATATAGTGAAACGCACATTCGAGCAGATATAGTTAGCGCTACCGACTTAGTACATAGCATGAGTGGTTGGTTCCGAGGTCTCACCGAGCATTTTGGTTCGAGGTTCCATTATGCTATCTAGATCCCGGGCCGTGTTCACTGCACTATCTTAAATGCAGCTGCCTGAGACTTACTACCGATGCCAGTTCCGAGGTTCCGAGGTACTTAGGTATTTTTAAATGGGCCACAAAGTGGTTGGTACTTGATTTACAAAAGATAGCACTGGGATATTAACTACCATCAACAGCCAGCAGTTAAAATAGTTTCATCGCACAGCTAGTAAACAGCTTTTCGTAATGCTTTTTAAATGGTTTTCATAGCAAAACTCGCTTTCATAAACAGCTTTTACAAATCCATTTCGTATTTATTTTCATATTGGGAGGTACAAACAGCCAGACAAGAACATTTAGAACTTATAGCACTCACCGAGCCCGTTTGGCCTACGCTGCTTTTAAAATAATTTTTCAGGTGTGTGTTAGCCGAAAGATCTTTCCAAGATCCTCGCCCTGTGACTGCGGTTGTGATTTTATATAAGATGAGGTGTGCAAAGTAGTAAAAGCAAATGTGGCATTTTGTATATGTAAATATCTTTGTAAAATATGCATGCATGGTTTTGAGAAAACAGCCGCGATAAACTTATATATGATCGATCCTTATCTTATATTTACGAGGACCAAAGGTCCATTATCGGCTGTGAGTTGGACATTTGGAAAACATCGGGAGTGTATTTTTTGCTTTATATGTGATTTTGTATTTTGGCTTAACCACCGCGCGCGTTATGTCACGGATTTTCAAGAATCTAAAGGTGTGATTTTATGAAAAGTGAAAAATTTTATAACCCACGCTTCCAAATACGCTTTAATCTACTTAAATTTCATTGCAGAATCATTACGAGCGAACTTGGCTGGAGGTTACTGTGTGGAGTTGCCTACAGATTTCCGTCACTAGGAAGGGGGTCCTGGTCAACTTGGTATCGTATTTTAGGCGATAGTTCGATTGCCGTGACGTTTTCCTTAGTATTTCTATAGAATTGTTTTTATAATAATGATTCCTATCAGAACCTATATTGTTTTGTTAATCCTTGCATGCATCGACATTGAAAAGTGTCATCGAATCTTTAATCTTGAAATTCACAAAAGATGTCCGATCGAGGTCGTAGAGGTCGATCTAGGACTTCAGCACCGGAGGCACCACCAAAGAGGTATGCGAAAGCACACCCTGGGGACGGACGATGCTTCAATGAATCGCCCCTGAAGAGAATCCATCGAGGGCCGCAGACCCAAGTGGCAGACACTGACGATGGATCAAAGCTATACGTATTGTTACAAAGAGGTCACCGCTAGGACACCTGAGCTCCGTAAGAGCAGAGGGCATGATGTAACGCGCCCCAAAATTAGGGCTAAACTTATGATGGTACCTGGCGCCAGAGGCGCGATACTTATGGCTAGACATGGTTGAAATTTATGCAAATGATGGGTGTTCGATGAGCAAGTCCTCTTCGTGGTTTTTATTTATGCTCAGCCAAGGACTGTGGGAGGCCATTAAGAGGGAGACACCCTACAGAGTCACTGGGACCGGGCCCCGATGTGCATTTACTGCATGCATTTTACCCGCGTAGTTATCATGATGCAAAATAGAAGAATTCTTCAGTTAGAGCAAAATGATCCTCGACAAGGATGTATCATATGAGCAAGAGGTTTTCGTAACTCGTGAAATTGGTGCCCATGATACAGAAAATGAGGAACATAAGTGTAAGCGATTCACGGCCGCCGAACGAAGTGCACCAAAGTTCATCTAGCCCGGCATCTCAAAATAACTTCGAGAGCCGGCCAGCCGCACTAAGGGTAGAAAGGACGCTTCGGCCGAACTCAAAGGGGCGACCGCACAAGAAAAGAGGTGTTCCAAAGACTAGTCGGCCCAAGCACCACACCAAGAGAAAGAAAGGAAAGAAGTGGACCAACAGAGAGGCTCAGACGAGGAGCAAAGATTTTCCAGCCAAGGATCCGCTCGATCACCAAAGAGCCTCGTGGAGGTAGATCTTCAGGATCATCTTTTCCATTGTGCCCATGCTTTCAAGATAATCTCTGAGATGCACAATACACGTGATGTCACGCGCAGCCACTTCTTATCCTGGTGATCTGTCCACAGCAGATCAGAGACTGAGAAGGCACAAGAAAGACCCACCCCACTGTCATTCCAAACAGCCGGTAGCGGTTCAGCAGTAGTGGCAATACAAGACTGTAGAGGTCGCGTAGTGCAGGAGGCGCAGGCAAGACTCGACAGCCGTATTCAGAGTGGTACTGTGACTGTGCTCCGGCATTTATAGTCACACAAAGAGGAGGCGTATGCACCACTGCACGTGATTACTCGGGTATGATTTAGTTTACGATCACGATGCATATGCATTGCGGACCTGTGAGCCACTCATTCATTTATTTCAAGACTATCCACCTGAGAGGCACCCGATAGAGTCCCGTACCATAGATGGTCGTATGATGGTTTCCGCACTCCAATGGGGATACTATGATATCCGAAAGGATAGTTCCAGGTAGCAGATTGGTGATCCAGAATAAGGATTTTCCAGTGGACTTGATAGTGCTAGGTATCCATGATTTCGATATAATCTTGGGTATGGACTGGTTATCCAGGTATAGAGCCACCTTAGATTGCTATAAGAAAGAAGTAAGATTGGTTCTACTTAGGAACCAGCGTGATATTCTAGAATCGTAAGGAGAGATCGCCCCTAGTCTCATTAATGCCATGACCGCTTCGAAAATGCTTCGGAAAGGTTGCCAGGGTTATTTGGCATTTGTAGTGGATAGGAGACAAGAGGGGATACGGCTGGAAGACATCCCCATAGTCAAAGAGTTCCTAGATGTCTTTCCAGATGATATTTCGTGCCTACTCCCGGGATAGAGAAATTCAGTTCGTTATCTAACTATTAGTTCCGTGGATCGAGTCGACATCCATTCCTCCATACGTATCGGCGCAGAGTTGAAAGAATTGAAGGCACAATTGAGGAATTGCTAAGCAAAGGCTTCATCCGACTAGTACTCACCGTGGGAGCTCCAGCTCTTCTTCGTGTTAAGAAAGATGGAAGCTTACTTCGCTGTGTATTACTATGACACCGGACCCGACAACAATACGCAACCAGATCCGCCGCCTCGTATAGATGGCTATTTGACCAATTCGCATGAACTGGTATATTCTAAGATTGACCTAAGGTCGCTACCATCGCTGAGGGTCCGAGAATGAGGATGTTTCTAAGATCGCTTTCAGACGAGATACCACACTACGAGTTCCTAGTGATGCCATTCGGATTGACTAATGCCCCAACATCGTTCATGGATTTGATGAACAGGGTATTCAGTCCGTATTTAGATAAGTTTGTGATCGTATTCATTGATGACATTCTAGTGTACTCAAGCAGTCCAGAGGAACATGCAGCATTCCGGATCTGCAGATGCAGATTCCCCAGAGAGCGTCGCTTATAATGCTTATGTTTAGTAAGTGCGCTTTGGTCGACAAAGTAGCTGGGTCATGTCATTTCTACTAAGGTGGCTAGTGTGGATCCTCGTAAGATTGAAGCTATAGTGAACTGAAGCCACCTTACAAATGTTTCAAGTTCAGCTTCGATCGCGTGTTATTACAGGAAATTTGTTGATGGATTTTCGAAGATAGGCGGGGGACCCGTCGACGACCCATTCGAAAAAGGATCGTAAATTCGAGTGGTCGATACGGCAAAGATAGTTTTGAGGAGCCGGTACGTAGATTGACGACATTTCCAGATTGCACTACCGCTAAGAAAGGACGGTTATGTGGTAGTATAGTATGCCTCCTGCATAAGGGTTAGGTGTGCTTTTTGATGCAGATGGTAGAGTGGATAGTTGGTGCTTCTGTCACAAAGAAGCACGAGCGTAACTACCCGACCATGATTTAGAACTAGTGCCAGTGGTTTTCGCCTCTAGCGATCCGGGAGACATTATCTATATGGTGTTCCTTGTCGATATTCACCGATCATAAGAGCCTCGCAATATATCTTTACCGTAAAGAGCTTAACTTGGGTGCGTGCCACGGTGGTCGAGCTGATTAGCGGATTATGACGCACGATGTATACCATCCAGTGGAAGGCCAATGTAGTGGCCGATGCCTTGCTTCGAACCGGAGGGTCTATGCTTATCTCGGCACAAAGATATCTGCATTGTTGATAGAGCTGAGATCTTTGGGAGTTCACGGTGTGTAGCTGATACAGTGGACACCGTTGCATCATTTTATGTTCGTCCTCTTCTCGTGGATCGATCAAGGAAGGTCGGCGGTGTTTCAGATGATTGTTGAGTACAGAGATCGAGGGTGGTAGAACCGTAGTTCCAGATCGCAGACGATGGCTAATAGTTAGAGGAGTCGACCGTGTGTACCAAATAGGTGGAACTAAAAAGTGAAATTCGAAGAGGTTCACTCTTCAAAGATATGCCATGCACCCCGGTAGCACCAAGATGTATCATAATTTGAGGGAGCATTATCAGCGGTATGAAAAGGAAATGGTGATTTCAGATCCAGATGCTCTAACATGTCACTGTAAAGGCAGAGCACCGTATTCGCAGAAAGATATGCAAAATTTCTTCCGATTCCTTCGTATAAGCTGGATAAGATTACTATGATTGAGCACGGAAGCTCAAAACCCAGACAACACAATGCCATACGGGTGATAGTGGATGTACTAACAAAACCGCCGCATTTTCTCCGCCATAATGATGACCCATCGACAAGTCAGCCCAATTATATGTGGAGGAGATAGTTAGATTACATGGTGTTCCTCTATCGATAGTCTCAGACCGAGACCCCAGATTCACATCCAGATTTTGGTCCAGTTTACAGGATGCCATGGGGACTCGATTGCACTTTAGCACAGCTTCCATCCTCGTACCACACTACCAGAGAGAACTATCTCGACACTGAGTATTAAGTGCTGAGTAGCGTAATAGAGTTTAAGGGAAGCTGGGATATGCATTTATCTCTCGATGGAGTTCGCCTACACAACAGCTTATCAACTAAAGATGTGCATGGCTCCATTTGAAGCATTGTACGGCCTAAGTGTCGTGACTCGTACTTGACGTATAGGAGAGAGGAGACTGATAGGCCCAGAGTTAGTACAGATTACCTAGATAAGATCCGCATCACCGGCATGCATCAAGATAGCCGCAGAGACGTCATTAAAAGTTATGCGGACAAACGCCAGAGGGATCTACAAATTTCTAAGGTATTATGTGGTCTTCTCTCAAAGTTTCCTTGAAAGGCGCCCTCGTGATTCGAAGACGCAAAGTCGGCGCCCAGACATAGGGCCATATGAGATTATTGCCGAGGGACCACAAGATATAGGATTAGACCTTCCTCCGAGCATTGTTTAAGGTTCATAATGTTTCCTTATATCCATGCTCCGCAAGATATTCCAGATCCCTCCTATGTACTCAAAGATCACCCAATGAATCCAAAGGATAATTTGACCTATAAAGAGCAAATGCAATGCGTATAGTAGATCGCAGAGAGTGTTAAATTTTGCAATACTACCATCTGGTTAAATATGCCAAAGTTTTGATGGGAATCCGCGGATTAAGGAGGCTACGTGGGAGCCGAGGCTCAGATGCCAGCTAATATCCTCAATTGTTTTCGACAAGGTATCCCTTTATATTAGCTTGCTTCATTTCGAGGTTTAAATGTTCTTAAGGGAGGGAGATTAGACACTGGTCCCAAGAGGGGCGCACTTAGAGCATATGTGAATCAGATGCTGCATCATGCTTTAATTATTTTAGTGCCATAATAGAATTTTGAAAGTTGTTTTAAAAGACCGTAAGACTTTTGCAATTATAGAAAGTTTTCTGGGGGTGGAATCTCCAATTATGGAATTTTGCTTGAAAATTTAAAAGGATAATAATAATAATAAATTACTAAAAATGGTCTTCGCGAAGTTCTTAAAATTCTGTATCTCTATTGACTTAAACGGATCACGCTGCTAAATTCAAGCCTCGCGAAATCTAGTGACTTAAAATTTCGCTCTAATTCGAGATAGTCGACATGTTACGACGATGTAAGATAAAATCGCTGCGATTTTCATGACGGTGATTTTTACAAAAATCTCAGAAGTCATAAAATGCCTTGAATTAAAGTTCAATTAAAATAAGTGAACTGAAATGAAATAAAATTTTTTGGGATAGAAATGGATCCGAATGAAGCAATAAAAATAGTTTATCTAAATAATAAGAATAATAATTAAAGAAAAAGAATTAAAAAAAAAAACGAAAATCAAAAAGGATAAAAATCAAAAAGGGCGTAGGACGTTCGGGAGAGATCCACCGGATAAAGGCGATTTTTAATTTTTTTTATTCTCTTTGTTTCTCCTTCAGATTCACGAAAATCGCACTACAACTTTCGCCGGAGTTGAATGCACGTGCTCGACTAATGGGGCTATAGCCACGATGTGCATTCAATATCTTAAATTTTTGTCAAACTTTAAAATATGAAAATTGCCTACTTATGTTATTTTCCGCTTCCAAAGGTTATGTAATGATTCTGAAATTTTCTGTAGACCGCAGTGCGTCGTGAATCTTCTGGGCCCAAAAATTTTTAGATCGAGTTTAGAAATTTTTAGGAATATTTGAGACTTTGTCTGACAATGTGTGGCTGAATTTGGGACTCAAGCTCCGATTAGCTCGGCTTGAAATTCGTATATGGTCGATGTAAGTCAAACGTACTGCAAACGTTTCTGATTTTGCACTATATTGAGTGTTCCTTCAAATAAGCTTACCAAAATGTATAGTTTTTATGGGGCATTTAATGTGTATGGACATTTTGGTCAATTTCACATCATATTATCGACGCCCATATCGAATTCTGGGGACTCAAGACGTAAAGTTTTGTTAGAATCAGTTTCAGTTTCGAGAAGTCACTGGTGTTCCCGCAGATGCTTTTATATAAAACGTTAACCGAGGCATTTTCGTAATTTGAATGACCAGTAGCGATTCGGCATCCGACGGTAATCTGTAAAGGTTTCACAAGATTTAAAAGAAATTAGTCGAAAATGCGAGTACTCAAAATCATTTTCTAAAACGAAATATTAAATTACAAGCTTGTAAAGCGCTTGAAAATATAGATTTATAAAGCATCTTTTTACCTCCCAATTGTTATACTCACTGGTAAGTTTGATTTCGTATTTAAGAAATGGGGCTTGGCTCTGTTTAGCAAAACCCTAGATGGCATGCCTCGCTTCCTACGAGGTATTTCTGGATTGTGTGCGGCAATGTTTTGGGATACATGACTAACTATATCGTCTAGTCGGCAATTAGGGTTAGATATAGCATATATTTATATAATGTAGCGCCTCGTACATTCGAGTGATATAATAGCGCGCCGACTTAGTACATAGCGACGAGGTGTCGTTCCGAGGTTCCCCCACCGAGCATTTTGGTCTGAGGTTCCATTATTATATAGATCCCGTGTTCACGACCATCTTAACGCAGCTGCTCCAAGGCTCACTACTACGCCAGTTCGAGGTTCCGAGGCATCACTTCTGTGTATTTCAAATGGGCCACAAAGTGGGTTGGTACTTGATTTACAAAGATAAAGACTTTCAGATATTAACCACCACTGAAAACGCTGAGCTGTTAAATGTTTTCGCATCGCCACTCACAGGTCAGCTGTATCGCTGTAAATTGTTTCACAGCAAACTCGCTTTCATAAACAATTTTACAACCATTTATGTACAAAGCCATATCGAGGCATGCGTGCATGCCAGCATTTAGAACTTATAGTACCACCGAGCCCATTCACCTACGCTTCTCGTTTTTAAAATAATTTTTCGCGCCACAGCGTTGAAGCCGAAAGATCTTCCAAGATCCTCACCCTGTATCACGATTTTATATAAGATAAGGTGTAAAGTAAAGTAGTAAAGTTAAATGCCAGATTTTGTATATATAAATATCTTTGTAAAATATGCATAATGGTTTTATTAAAAACAGGCCATGATAAACTCTATATATGATCGATCCTTTATCTTAGATTTTATTTGCGACTGTATATCCTTTATCATTGTAGTCGGACATTCGGAAAACATTGGGAGGTATTTTTGTTTTATACAGTAATTTTGTATTTTGGCTTAACTAATCGCGGCAATAAGTATGTCACATTAAATCTAAAGGCAGGATTTTGATAGAAAAGTGAAAATTTTATAACTCACGCTTTCCAAATACAGCCAAGTAGCTTTTAATCTGGCTTAAATTTCATAGAATCATTGCCGAGCGAGTCATTTTATGTTAGTCGGAGTTGCCGGCAGATTTCCCCGTCACTAGGGGTCTCACACAGTTGTGTTGTATGATCATCCTATCCAACAAATCAAAACCCAACGACCCAAAAGCCCACCAAGATCGAGTAGAAAAACACCATCAGAATAAATAAAGCTTTTATGATTATCTCTATAAATATTCTAGGTCATAAGAGATATTTGGTGTGTGCAAAGATATAAGAGTTTGAGAGATTAAAAAATTTATGAGGTATTTTATGAGTATTATGCACCATACCTGCTTAAGAGGTAGGAAAATTTTTCTCGTTTTCTTTATTCAAACTTTCTGGTAAATGCTGGAAACACGTTTGGGCTACTTAATTGTAATAAAACAAATTTCAAAACAAAGAAAACGACCACTATTTCAACATTTTATATACGAACTTAAAATCAAGAAAGAAGCCTCTCAGTTAATTAAATCGAAAAACATGATTTTATTTTTCAACATTTTATAATCTCATTTTTAAGAATTGGCTTTTACAAAATCTGATTTTCTTATTTTTTTATTTTCAATCAAATTCAAGCATTTCCAAACGTATTTTCTAAAACGAAAACTAAATATTAACACATCAAAATTTTCATATTCAATTTTGGGAGAAAAGTTTCGAAAAATTTTACGGTAACTAAAATGCGCCTAAAGCTATGGTATTTTATGTTTTTTTCTAATCGTCATAACATTTTGATATTCAAATCCTGTTATCTTATTCGTGTATATAGGTTTAATCGATCGAACTATATGAAAACTTTTCGTATATTTTTATGATAATTTTTGAATTCATATTATTATTCATCGAAGGTTTCGGAATTATAACAAGAATCATGTCACCTAACCATGCCATTGAGGTAAAGCTGAGTGTGTCACCTAACCATGCCAATGAGGTAAAGCTGAGTGTCTAAGTTAATTTATTGAATTGTTTTGTTAGTTACATCCCTCCACATCACATGTGAATCTACATGGGAGAGAAATGACAGAAGTTTTATTCGTTTCTATTTATTTTTTACTATTTCGCCTTATCTGTTGTTGCCTTGAGCTGAGTCGCCATAAGTGGATCCATGAAGTTGACATGACATAGAGAAAGCCTTCACCAATCGTGCAGACTTTCCAATAGAGTATAAAAATAGCTTTTTAATATTACCAATTTCATCTTTCAAAAAAAATAATAATAATAATTACCAATTTCAAATTTTGTACATAAGATAAGACAAATTTTAGACTTGTCTTTTTGTACATGTACAATATTTGTAAAGTCTAGTTTTAAATTTCTCATAAAATCCGCTTTTTAAATCAATTAAGAGACGATTTAATGCAAAAATAAAAGAAATAATAAAAATGATCGATTCTTATTTATTCTTTAAATAAGTTCATTTTAATGATATAAAAATTTATTGTAAAAAAACGGAAAATGATTACAAAAAATCCCAAGTTTAAATATTAATAAATTAATATGATAAGTGAATATAAGTAAAAAAAAAAAAATTCATAATATATATAATTTGAATTTAATTAGAAGCATTTTACAGTTTTTTTTTAAGTGAAAATTTAACCCACTGGCTTAAAACGATTATTTAACCTGCGTGTATTTAAAAATAAATTTTGGATTTTTATTTATATATTATACAAAAAGTATGAATTGTTATTTTAATCTGAAAAGTATTTGTTTACTTCACAAATATATGAAGTCATCCAATTTAATCGTAAAAATCTCAGATTATTATAACATATTATATTATTTGTTTATTAATAATATTATTTTATTTTCCACTTACAATACACGAGTTTGTAGGTATAAATATTTTAATCAACTTTCAATAAAAGTAGAACAATCCAGATAAAACTTTTGACGTTTTAAATTTTAATAAATAATACAAACCTATCTGTTGTCAGGAATAAAAAATAAATAAATACAAACCTATGTGGTTAAGAATCCTACGTGGCATGAGGGTGGGGGCCCATGTGTTGGAGTAGGTGTACAATATTCCATTTGCAAGGTAGCATAAAACGCTGGCCGAGAGAGAATCACTCGTACAGCTGGCAGTCACGTGGTGTCTTTTCCCACAATTAATTATAACCAACGGGTATGTTTATCATTTCCCACAGTTACCACCGCTCATCTCTAATAATAATCCATCATCTTTGATTCTTTAAACCCACTATCATCACGATTCTTACGTCATTAACGATAAATATTACGAGTTTAGTCCTAAAATATTACTTTTAAAATAAAAAATACATAAAAATATATATTCAAATTAGTGGATACTCCTCGAAACAAAATGGTAATGGACTATGATTTTAAATTTTTTTAAAGTTATAATCATAGTTGTTGGTTATAATTTTAAACTTAAAGTTAAACCGTAATTATAACTATGATTTTAAGCATTAGTTTCCACATTTAAAAAAAAATATTTTATTTATTTATTTTAAAAGTATTATTACAAGACAAAACTTAAATATATTTTTTAAATAATAAATTAAAATATGTTTTAAAATAATATCCAACTAGTCTTTCATTATTATGTTATTAAAATCATAGTCAATTATTATTATTTTAAAAACAATTTAAAATTTAAAATTGTACGACTAAAAACTACTGTTTTAAGATTTAAAATTAAAATCATAGTTAATTACTATGATTTCAAAAAAATTTAACACTACAGTCATTAATTATAGTTTTAATTTTTTGAAAAAATTTAAAATCTTATGTCATCAATTATGGTTTTTATAATTTGACAATAAAATATTGGTTTTGACGTTACTTTGAAACATGATAACTTAAAAAAAAAAAAAGATTATTTTGGGAGATCACTCAAATATTAAAGCCCCACCGTAAGAACAGTGGACCTGTCCCTACGAACCGTCGGATCTTGCGCACGGATCCCCATGATTGGAATAATTCTTTTAGAGATGATGATAGATGATAGAGTGGGGCAGTTCGGAAAGGGTAATTCTGTAATTTTAAGCGAGGACTGAGAGGATGACGTAATAAAGCCGGGGATTGGTTTTGCGTCTACGTTCGACCAAAACCAAAAAGTAAAGGCGCAGGTATTGAAAACCTCCCACCGTAGCAACCACGAGGTTTTGATTGGCCATCCGTTTTCTCCTTCAATTTCTCCGCATTTTATCGTCCCTTAGTTTATAAATTTATCATGCAAAAGTTTAAGGTATTCGTCAACTCTTATGTTAAACCAAATAATAATCAAATTTTAATTCCATTAAATAACAATAGAATTAAATAATGATCATATTAAATAACGAGATTAAAATAAAAGAAGATAACATTAGGGGGGTTATTAAAAAAAACATTAGGGAGAATGATGTAAAGGTATATCATACCACCATATATAATGAAAATATAACTCAAATCACTTGTATTAATGTGAAATATATTTTCTATACCAAATTAATAAACATGCACTCTATCACTTTTTGAGATGAAATTACCCATAAGGAGTTGATCAATGAACCTCGATTTATTTGATATTTGGAAGAGATGAATTCACCATTAAAGTATTATTAGTGGTTGAGCACGAGATTTATTAACTCAGCCTAATTTACTCGACTGTTAAACTCACTGCGCTGAGCCCGACTCAGCCTGCTCGACTCTAAACGTTAACTAATGTCGGTTAACTTCAGAACTCAACTCCTCGAAAAACTCGCGAGAAACTTAAATATTTTCAGATATAAATTTTAAATTTTTTTAATTTTATATCTCTACTTTAGTGACGCTATAAATAATATATATATATATATATATATTCTATACATTGATTCTTCTGTTTCTGGGATATATAATAATTATAAAGGCGAATGAACGGTATTAACCTCGCAAATTACTTTGACTGACCGATCAAAACTCGACTGAGCAGTTCGACTCAGTTCGACTGAAAGAGCTCGACTCAGCTCGAGCTCGAATGACCAACGTTAACGACTGACTAAGCCCGGCCAACCCGAACTCGACTGCATCATTACAGACTCTAAGCTGCTATATTGTTATTTTAATATAACGCGATACTATCCTTACTATAATATCATTATTAAACTTAACGTTACATTAGTGTAATAACTTTATAATATTAAGGACGACTATATTACATTAAAGATTAATTTTTCTCTTGTAAGTATCAAATAAATAGGTTAATTGGTCAACTAATTAAAAACAATCTCATCTTAATAGGTGAAAAATGTATGCCTTCGTTAATTTGGTGTATAAAATATATTTTTACACTAATAAGGGTTAGTTGAGTTATATATTTATTACATTTGATGCTACGATGCACCTTTATATCATTCACCCTAAAACTTAAATAAATATAGATAGTCCGACTTGATTGATCATTTTTTTTAATTGATAATATTATTTTAATGCATACGAGTTAGTATCACATTGATATTTTAAATTGCTTATTAAGATTTGATTTATATAATAAAAGTGTAAATAATAAGACCATATTATAAATATCGTTTGAACCGCTTGTAAGGTATAAAATAATAAGATTTGAAATTATTTGAACTATTTTACCTTTTGAATTTATAATGGGGTGGAAGATGAGATAAATGTTAGAAACTTGTTATGAGTGTGTTCACGATCGTATCAAAAGAGTTTAATGAAGATAAAAAATGAAGCGAGAGTGTTTTAAATGTGTATATGTGCGGATTGTAAATGATGTTTATCCTGGACCGTATACGCTAACCTTAGAGTCGGCAATCGATGCCAAGTCAATGCCCACAAAGTACTAGGCCAAACCGGCAGGCAAAATCACCTAATTTTCTGGGCCAGGTTTTATCAAACAACCAAATTTTAAACCCACTTGGCCTCACAATGCCCATCAAGCGCAAAAAAAGTCGATCGTAGCCGTGGCGGCCTGGGCCATACGCCGAGCCATACTGGGTCAGTCAATTTTGGCCCATTTTTTTGGGCCAATAATTAGACGCCTACCCGACCTTGGCTCGGTGGGATCGGGTTAAACCCATTGATCGCCACTTTGCCACTTAGCTAACAACCTAATTAAGTTTTGAAAGTTTGTCGCTGGTTTGAAATTTGATTATAAAGAAGGATGTTGACCTATTTTGTATAAATTAATCGGGACCTGGTTCGCTTTCTTGATAAACTAGTCAATATAAAGATATGAAGTTATGACGTGACATATTAAGTCTCGTATCGTTGTATGAAATAGTAGACCCGTGACATAAAAGAAAGGAACAAATGTAAAAGCGAATTAAATAAATGCGTGGGATAAGGGAGAGAAAATCCGGAAAATGGTTATGGTTGAGATTTTTGACACGTATTTGAATAGCCAATAGTAAGCAAAGCGTCACGGTATTAAATGACATATCCGATAGGACAATGGATGTTGATAAAATTCTATTGGAATAAAAAAATATTTGGTTTAATAGATTAATCAATCATTATCTAATTTTTATATTAAATATTAAGAAAATAAATATATTTCATTTTCAATTTATCAAAAGTCAAAACCATTTATAATATGGAAGTTTTATTTGAAGAGAGGTTAATTTCATTTTTTTTAATAATTAAGCATTTTATTGTAATTGTAATAAACCGTTTTACTGGGATTCGCACCACCCCGGATTCCTTTATTTCTTGGATATCCTATGATCCTGTCTTTGTTTAAATTTTTAATGTTTTACCAATCGAGTTATGTAAGTAGGCAAAAAAAAAGTTAATTTCTTAAAAAAAAAACTATATATGTGCCATCAAATCACATAAATAAGACTATTTTTTTCTTTCTTTATCTCTTTATATATATAATGACAATATAAATGTTATTAATTAAAATATAATATTTATTTTGTAATAACTTACGTAAGGAATAGTTATTTTTTAGAAATTCTTAACCTAAAATCATGAATCTACGCATTTTTCCATTAGTATGACTAATGGTTGTTATGTTTTGGTCTGATACGTGTTTGTTGTCCTCAGTCAATAAAATTATTTTTCTATTTCCATATTTTAGGAAATTATATCAGTTATTAATTGTATTTTATAACTCTAACAATATGTAAGAATTTTATCATAAAATAATGGATTATACGATAATTATTTGGATATTATTTTTAAAATAGTTAATTTGGTCTACATGTTCATCAGCTGATTAAAACGATGAACGTTTGATATGATTAGCTTTAAAAAAAAAAAAGAAAAAGATTTTTGGGAAAAAAAATATAATATTTATTTCTTGCCCTTGAGTCACGAATACCTCATTTGGATAAATCCGTCCAAGTCAAATGAAGTCATAATAATAACTCATAAGGTCGATATCTGTACACACCAACGATCTCTTAGATATTCCGCGCTACCATAGGCGGCGTTGATTTGTCCATTTTATCGCGTGGCGAGAAACTAGAAATTCAAAATGTGAGAAAGACAAAACTACCCTCAGTGTTAAAAAGACATCACGTTTGGAGTGGTGGAAAGGAAAATAGTAACACAGAGGGAGTTTTGTCAGTGCGAAAAGCCGAAAGAAAGAAAGAAAGAAAGAAAGAAAGAAAGAAGAAATCGATTTTCATTTTCTTCCCATTTCCATCATCATTCTCGTTTAGATCTTTTTCCATATTCTCTCTCTCCTATCATGTCGCACGCACAAATCTACAGAGATACATTCTTTCTCTAGAATATTTTTGTCTTCTATGTGAGAACGCGTAGCTCCAGAGAGCTTATTTGGGTTGGGTTGGATTCGGTTCGCGCAGAGCCGAAGCGGTGGAGCCATGGGGTGTTGCCAATCTTTGTGGTTCAAGGGAACTCGCTCGGAGAAGAACCAGTATTCGCAGACGACTGGTCTCAACCACGCACCGCCGTCTAATGGTACTGAAGCTGCCGCCGTAGGTGGCGGAGATGGGGGCGGTGGAGTGCCGGCGTTCTCGGAGTTTTCTCTTGCGGACCTCAAGGCCGCCACTAACAACTTTAGCTCGGAGTTTATTGTGTCCGAGAGCGGGGAGAAGGCCCCCAACGTGGTTTACAAGGGCCGCCTCCAGAACCGGCGGTGGATCGCGGTGAAGAAGTTTACGAAATTGGCCTGGCCCGATCCTAAGCAGTTCGCGGTACTGGATTGACTTTTGTTTTCGTGTCGCATTTGTTTGTGTTTTTTTTTGTTATTTATTTATTTTGGATGTTTAGGGTTTCGGTTTTTTAGGGTTTAATGCTTGCTTGTTGGCAGGACGAAGCATGGGGCGTTGGAAAGCTGAGACATAGAAGACTTGCCAATTTGATTGGGTACTGCTGCGATGGTGATGAGAGGCTGCTTGTGGCGGAGTTTATGCCGAACGATACTCTTGCGATGCATCTTTTCCACTGTATGTGTTGCTTGAGTTGAATTTTATTTTGATAATTCATTTATTGGTTTCAATGTCGATTGCTCCTTTGTTTGTTTGTCGAGAAACTGAGGAAAAGGAGATATAACCAAATGTCGGCGCTAATTAAAAGGAGACACAGGATTGGTTATGGCAATTGAGATATATATTTATAAATTTATATGTGGGATCGGGGGAGTTTTCTGGCATTATATAAATATAGACCCTTCTTCTTAATTTTGTAAACACATTTTAAAGCCATGAGGGCCCTTAGCCCCAAAGGGAATAGTATATGCGTGGACAGTTAGTTACAACTTACAAATGACCACAGAGTCGATTCCAGATTTTGGAGGGAGTGTTTGTTTAGCTCCATAATTTCATTGGACACAATGAGGATGTGCCTACATGGGGGTATTTGTTAGATTCCATATTGTTGTTATGAGAGAAAGTTCATAATATTATATAAGTATGAGTTTCTCTTAACTTTGTAGTGACGTTTTAAAGTTACGAGGGCCCTTGGGTCAAAAGTGGACAATATGTACATAGTTAGGTGTAGGTGATATGCATTTTGAATTATTATATATATTTCCTTCATTTGATTTTTAGGATCAGATGACACACTTGTGTTGGCTAGTGTTTTGAGGTTATTTCAGTCCTAAAAGATAAATCTGGATAAAAGTAAATTATTCTTAGTGAGAATGGGGGATGACTCAAAAGATTTGGTTGTTGAGGTTGGGTGTAAGGTTGGTGGCCTTCCTTCCCACTTATTTGGGCTTACCTTTGGGCAAATCCTTTAAATCAGTGTCAACTTGGGATGAAATAGAAGAGAGACTTCGAAGGAGGTTGGCCATGTGGAAGAGGCTTTACATTTCAAAGGGTGGAATGATCACTTTGATTCAGAACACAATGGCTAGCCTTCCTGTTTATTTTATGTCACTTTTTCCATCTCTAGATTGATTAAATAGAATTGAACAAATCCAAGGGAATTTTTGTGGGGAGGAGGGGGTCTTGAACAGTGACCTCACTTAGTGAAGTGGGAGGCAGTTTGCCTCGACAAGAGTAGAGGGGGCTTGGGGATCAAGAAGCTTTCCACATTTAATGAGACTATGCTTTGTAAATGGAGTTGGCATCATGAATGAAAGAGATGCTTTTTGGAATCAAATAATGAGAGAAAAATAGGGGGAGGAACAAGGGATGGTGTAGTAAAGTTGTGGGTTGGTTATGGGAGTAGGGGTATGGAAAGCGATTAGGAAGGAGTGAGAGTTGATGGCTGAATTAAAAATGGTATTTGAAGTGGGTGATGGAGAAGGGTGCTTTTTTTGGAAGGATAAGTGGTGAGGTTGGTGCCTCTGTATGCATCCTTTCTAACTTTTTATGCTATTGCTACATCTATAGATGCTTCAATCAAGGACGTTTGAAGTTCGGATGAGGGAAGGGGGTGTTGGAATCCTTTGTTCTTGAGACCTTTCAATGACTGAGAAATGGAGGAGGTGAATAATTTTCTTTTGTGCCTAAGCCGGGAGAAAGTGCAACCGAGCTTGTAGGATAAGGTGTTATAGATGAGAGAAAAATGGGCAGTTCGTGTTGCTACCTTTTCCCTCTTTTTCTTTTCCGGCAAATATTATATGACAACCTAAGGTACAACCTAGAGTCTGTTTCTTTACTTGGTAGGCAACATGGGACAGGCCTTAATCCTTGACATGGTTCAAAAGAGAGGAAGACACTTGGAAAATATGTGCTTTTTGGGTCAAAGAAACAATAGAGATTATTACATCAGTGTGTTAAAGATATTATGGGAGCTTTTCTTCTCTTTTTTGGAATATATTGGGTCTTTCCTTGCTCAATTAGGCAAGCTTTGTGTTGGAGCGGGTAGTATGTGGGCAAAAAGAGGAAGGGAGTAGAAGCGTTGGGCCATTATGTCTTTTTTGGATAGTTTGGAAGATGAGAAACAAAATTGCTTTTGAAGATAAGGTACTGTCCATCCAAAACCAAAGGCTTTTTTTGTGTATTTCCATTATTTGAAGACTAGTTGACTTCATCGAGTGGCTGAGATCATGGTGAATTAGGCGTGTTGTTTAGCTTTCTTTGATAGTTAGGCGGTTTGTGAGGGTGCTTGGGCCTGCCTTCTTTTGGACAGTTCAATTGCCTGCCTTTTTTTTTCTTTCTATCATGGTGCCTTGAGGCTATTTTTGTTTTTTCTGATTGCTTTGGGGGTCCGTTTTGTCTTTCTTGTACATCCTTGAGTCGCCACTTTAGTGGCTCTTTTTATGAATATACTTTAGTTTTGTGAAATGAGAGAAGAAAAGAATGCTTTTCTTTATTGAATGAGTGAATTACAAAGTATGGAGACTTCTATATATACCTAAGAAGGTATAAAAGGAAAAATAAAGTACAAAAAAGGAATAAAATAATGTACAAGAAAGCAGGAATGAGATAAACTATAGAATATCCGCATGATTCTCAACACTCTCTCAAATTCTGAAAGATAGTCATATGCACCAAGCTTGGTACAAATGTAATCGAATCCTGTGGACTCCTGAGAGACTCAGAATGGTAATATCCTGGCTAGTTTGTCACTTGAGTTGACGAAACTAGTAGTCATGCATCGTGAGACAATATTCTCAGGAATGAAGTGACAATCCACTTCAATATGTTTGGTCCTGTCATGAAAGATTGGGTTGGAGGTAATGTGTAGGGCTACTTGGTTATCACACACAAACGTCATTTGTTTATCCTTCCCAAATCTTGCAGCCTCGAAGAAGTCGTTGTCTATGAGTTCGCAAGTTGCCAAAGCCATGCCTTTATACTCAGCTCAAGATTGTGACTTACCACTACATCTTGTTTCTTTCTCTTTCAGGATATTAAGTTGCCTTCAATAAATACACAATATCTTGAAGTGGAGCTTCTTGCGGGCGAGCTTGCCTAGTCTGCATCACAATATCCAACAATCTAGGTATGACCTTTGTTTTCATATAACACCCCCTGGCCCGGTGTAACTTTGATATAATGGAGGATACGTATCACAACATCCCAATGACTATCACATGGTGATTGCAAGAACTGACTAACCACATTCATAGGAAAGGAAATGTCCGGTCGAGTGATGGTGAAGTAGTTCAGCTTCCCTACTAGTCGTCGATATCTCCCTGAATCTCGTAGAGGCTCTCCCTGTCCAGGTACAAGCTTGACATTCGGATCCATAGGAGTGTTTACTGGTTTACAGTCTAGCATACAAATTTCCTCCAATATTTCTTAGACATACTTTTTCTGAGATATAACCACACAGGAATTAGATTGAGCTATCTCAATCCCTAGAAAGTACTTGAGTTTCCCCAAGTCTTTTGTCTGAAAGTGGTTGAAGATATGTTGTTTAAGTTTTCGAATACCATCCTGATCATTGCCAATTACAACAATGTTGTCCATATAAACAATAAGATAGATGCACTCTTCTGAGGATGTATGATGATAGAAGACAGAGAGGTCTGATGTATTTTGAGTCATACCAAACTTCTGTACCATGGAACTAAAGCGGCCAAACCAAGTTCGAGGGGACTGCTTTAGGTCATATAAGGAACGACATAGCCTGCATACCAAACCAGACTCTCTCTGAGCAACAAATCCAGGCGGTTACTCCATGTATACCTCCTCGGCGAGGTCACCATGGAGAAATGCATTCTTGATGTCCAATTGATATAGGGGCTAAGAGCTCATAGCAACCATAGATAAGAGAAGACGAATGGAAGTCATTTTGACCACAGGGGAGAAAGTGTCATAGTAATCGGAGCCATATGTCTGAGTATACTCCTAGGCAACCAAACGAGCCTAAAGATGATCCACTCGGCCATCTGGACCAATCTTAATAGTATAAACCCAACGACAACCAATAGGAGACTTACCAGTAGGTAAGGTGACTAGGTCCCATGTGCCAGTAGAATGCAGAACAACCATTTCTTCAACCATTGCCTGTTTTCAGCCCGGATGTGAGAGGGCCTCATGCACAATTTTAGGAAGAGAAACAGAAAACAAGGTGGAAATAAAAACAGAATATGGTGAAGATAAGTGGTGATAATTAAGGAAATTATAAATAGGATGGGGTTTACGAGATGAACAAGTACCTTTCCGAACGACAATGGGAAGATCAGCGGGAGATGGAAAAACCGGCGATTGGGGAGGAGGGTTCCATAAGAGAGGAGTCAGTTGGAGGCCAGTGTCAGCACGAGGGTGACGAGTATAAACTTGCAATGGTCGAGGTGGAGTAGTTGAAGGTACAGATGAGATATTCGGGATAGGATAAAGAAGAGTTAGAGATATGACATCAAAACTGGGAGGGTGGGTGGTAGGGAATATAGAAGAATTCTCAAAAAAATGTGACATCGACAGAGATAAAGTATCGATGTGTATAAGAAGAGTTGCAGTGATATCCTCATTGAAGTCGGGAATAACCGAGGAAGACACACTTCGTGGCTTTGGCTAAGAGCTTGTTTTGTCTAGGAGTTAAGAATATGGACAAAACAAACACAACAAAAGACATGCAGGGGAAGGTAGTAGAGGGGTTGATTTGGAAAAAGGATGGAATGCGGGATTTGATCATGTAAGACGGATGATGACATACGATTAATCAAATAACATGCGGCTAAGATAGCATCCCTTTAAAAACGTTGAGGAACCTTATGATGGGGTAGAAGAGTGCGAGCGGTTTTAACTAAATGATAGTTCTTGCGCTCAACCACTCCATTTTGTTGAGGAGTGTAAACATAAGAGGACTGATGAAGAATCCCATGTGAGGACATAAAGGAGGAGAATTGTTCATAAAGATATTCCTTGGCATTATCACTTTGTAGGAGATGAATTGAAATATTAAATTGAGTTCAAACTTCAGCATGAAACTTCTGAAAAATAGAGAATAACTTAGCTCGAGTTTTCGTTAAAAATAGCCAAGTGCAACGAGAATAATCATCTATAAAAGTGACAAAAGTATCGGAACTCTCAGTCCGGGAAGGACCCTAAACATCAGTGTGGACAAACTCGATAGGAGACTTTATCCGTTGATTTAGGCGCTTGGGGAATGAGACACGAGTATGTTTTCATAGCTGACATGACTCACACTCGATTGAGGACAAATTAGAAAAACGAGAAACCATTACCCGAAACTTGGAAATATTCGGATGGTCAAGGTGACTATGAATAAGGAGATGAGTATTCATGGAAGTGCAAGTAGTGGAAGATGAAGGCGAGCTGAGATGAAAGAGGCCTTGAAACTCACGTCTTATGCCAATCGTTCTCCCAGTACTCCGGTCCTGCAATGTGACAAAATTATTAGAAAATGTAATCAAACAATTAAGGTCATGAGTCAACTTACTGATAGAAATCAGATTAAAAGAAGAATCAAGAACATAAAGGATGAAAGTAAGGGGTATGGAAGGAAGGGGACAGCCTAACCGATTCTTTTAGCCATGGTTTGAGATCCATTAGCTAAAACAATCATGGGTAGAGGTGATGTAATAGTAAGGGAAGAAAAAAGATCCTTATTGCTAGAAATATGATCAGAGACTTTAGAGTCAAAAATCCAAGGTCCATATGAATGTGAAGGGCAAGTAGAGGCATTATCGGTCTGGGCAACAGATGAAATGAATGCAAATTTGGCTGCCTGAGTGAGGTGAATTTACTCATACTTGTTGGGTGTAAGAATAATTCCCGAAGGTGGGGATGTGCTCTCTTTGACAGCCATAGAGGAAAACAATCAAATAAACTTCTGAATCAACAAAAAAGGTTACCAGGAGTGATCACAGGGTTTATGCAGGTGTTGAGAATCACAACACTGTAGGTAATGACCAGAGGTGGCGCAAAAGGAGCAGAATGCAGGGGCTGCCAAGGACAAAAGAGACTAAAAGTCACATCTACAGGTGTCAAATGGAAGAACCAGGGGCATAGAAGGCCTTGTCAACGGCTGATGAGTCTGCAGGTGGAAACGTGTCGTCGGAAAGTGGCCCATGCGCCCACACGCGCCGGTGTGTGGAGAAGGACGTCGGAGAGAAGATCGGTGCGTGGAGGCGCGTTGATCACTAGTTGATGTCGGGGTTCCTCCGGTAGATTAGGTCCTGACGCACCTGGTGATGGGGTCGTAGTTTGGAGATGGAGAAGTCGCTGGAAAATTTATTGGAAAATTTTCCGGTAGTCGAGGTGATTTGATGGCGGCAGAGGATTCTACAGATGAAGGTGGGGTGGCCGGAGTGCGATACGACAACTAGATGGGTTGTCGGAGTTGGGATCAGTGGCAAAACCCTAACCCGAGCCTTTCATGGCTTTGATACCATGTGAAATGAGAGAAGAAAGAATGCTTTTCTTTATTGAATGAGTGAATTACAAAGTATTGAGACACCTATATATACACATTAAGAAAGCATAAAAAGGAAACAAATAAAGTACAAAAAGGAAGGAAAATAATGTACAAGAAAGGAAGAAGATAAACCAGAGAACATCCTAAGAATATCCTATGATTCTCAACAAGCGTCTTACTTATAAAAAAAATCATTTTCCAGGTTTTGGCATCAATTAATATTGATAATCTGAAAATAAATTCGGGGTATACTTATTTGACAGGGGATAACCAAACAATTGAGTGGGCAATGCGTTTAAGAGTTGCTCTATATATTGCTGAAGCCTTAGATTATTGTGGTACTGAAGGGCGGCCATTGTACCATGACTTGAATGCTTACAGGGTCGTCTTTGATGAGGTATGGTAACAGAACTCTTATCCCAAGTTTAAGTATTTATCATCTTCTGCAAGCAGTGACGAGTTTTTGCCTTACACTTTGATTTGGGTGATTCTATTTCTTTTAACCAGTTGGCATCTTCCCAGTTGTATTGTAATAAAATTGTCTGGAGACCAATTGGTAGTAATAGCAACAAGTGGTAACTTATTGGTTGTTTCTAGCAGAATGGTGATCCACGACTCTCTTGCTTTGGTATGATGAAAAATAGCAGAGATGGGAAAAGTTATAGCACAAATCTTGCCTATACACCTCCTGAGTATCTAAGAAATGGTAAATAATGAATCGTTTCTTTTTGAGTTCTCTCTTGTATTATTTATTTATTTTTACTGATATTTGTGTATAGCACTTGTCATATTCCATTTGATTTAAGAGAAAAAGGCATGCACCATGTATGTGGAAAGTATACTATAAGAAGGAAGTTTATGGCAACATTGCTTATCTCATATAATCAATGAGAGGTGAGTTTGAGTAAACAATCTGCAAAAGTAAACTATAGCACAAAATTTCAGATGTGCCAAATATAAGAAGCATCTCCCTTCCTAATCCTGATAAGATTTCCCTCATTCTTTGATCTCTTCAGCATGAGATCAAAATGGGAATATGAAGCCATCCCAAAAGTGGTCCTGTGGTATATGTTCTTTGATTTGCTTGAAAAGTTACTGTTTTGAAGTTTCATCAATCAATTTGAGCGGAATGGGAAGTCCAAAAACACTGCTATATCTTATCCTTGATAACCTTTCCTGGGATAACACATTCAGTCTCACTACTTCAACAGTGAGGTTGGATGTGGCTGTCCAGGTTTTTGGAGTTCATCATGGGTGAAACCCATGTATTCAGTTGAGTTGCAACCTCAGATGTTTGTCTCCATGAAATACAGATTCTACATGTTAAGGATCTGTGGTAAGTGGAAAATAAATAATAACCTTTGATGAGATCTTTTTCTGTTGGTTTGGGAATGCATTAGGTATTCACTTGCCAGAGATTGGATAGCAGGTCCTTCCCTGTACTTGAAGTTACGCTAAGGGGCCCCTAAGCCCAGCTGTTAGTGTATTGTTTGCATAGTGACCTAATGTCAATTGTTGAAACTAGGGAGTGGACAGATGCAAAACTGGAATTTTAATGACAGGTTGGGTAAGATCAGTGTGGCTGAGATAATGCTACGAGTGTGCTTAGAAAGTTTGTTATTATTTGGATATTATGCCCTATTTGAGAACATTCATCAAATATTTTTTAAAACCTTTGCAGTTGTTTTCATGATGGGGAATCAAATAGATAAAACAAATTTGTTGCCTTATCCTTGATTCTCCATCAGGATATTGCGCTCATGTACAGTACAAGTTCTTACAATTATCTCCATATTTTCAAGTATTTCTAGCTACATGAACATGCTTCAGGTTTATTTTTTAAAACAACCCATTTTAGAACAAATTTTGAAAAAAAAAAAAAAAATTCTCTTTT
This sequence comes from Tetrastigma voinierianum, assembly GCA_016808115.1. Taxonomy (NCBI): domain Eukaryota; kingdom Viridiplantae; phylum Streptophyta; class Magnoliopsida; order Vitales; family Vitaceae; genus Tetrastigma; species Tetrastigma voinierianum. Next base: position 247,652 of record JAEQBH010001642.1, read on the forward strand.
GTAAAAATTTTTAAACATGATTTTTAAAGTTCGAAAATTATTTTCTATTGTTTGAAAGAAAAAAATTATCTTCAAGAATAGTTTCCAAATAGCCTTGTTAGGTGTGGGTCAGTGGTAAGGTGAGTGTTCAGATGTGCCATAGAGGCATTTGGTTTCAGGTTTGATTCTTAACAATAGGAATCCTTGGTTTATCTAGTGTTGGTTGTGGTGAGCATGGTTCCTTCCCTTCCTCCCCCCACCCAAAAAACGGGAAGAAAAAAAAAAGGGAATAGTTTCCAAATAGGTTCTTATCTTTTGAAGCACCATATGAGTTTATCTAAGCCCAGGTTTATTGAGGGTATTTGTCTCCAATGAATTGATTTTGGATTTTAACAGGTTTTTTGTGGTCCAGGTTTGGGTAGACAATGATAGTAAGGGGACCAGGATGAGAATTGGTAAAGGCCCGATAAGATTTAAGAAAAACCTGTTTAGGTTGGACTGCCTTCTTCAGGCTTCTTGGCTGTCTGCTAGAATGTTGAGTAACCTGGTTAGTTTTTCCAAGTCTGACAAACACTTATGCATGGTCCCTATAGCTTTTCCAGTATACTGATATGGAATGATAAAACCCTGTTGGCTAACTACCAAGAGCTGTGATTGGGAGCAGAGCTTTAAATTGTGTTTTGCATCAAGGTTTGAACATTGAAACATGTGCATAAGCTAAATATGTGGTGTTGATATGTGACAAGAGGCTGCCATTTTTTATAGATGCTGATGGTGCCTCACCCTTTTATATACCCACCCTGCAAATATAAGTATGGCATGTATTTCATTTATTTAGTATGCTGGTCAGTTGCGTCACATGACTGCCTGTTATCCATGTTTTTGGCAATGTGTTCTATATTGATGGAAGGGAGATGTTTACTTGCATAGTTGTCTACTTTGTCACCTATACATCCTTCAATAACTACATTTTATGCATGTTGTAGGAAGGGTTACTCCCGAAAGTGTTATCTTCAGCGTTGGGACCGTCCTTCTGGATCTCCTTAGTGGAAAGCACATTCCTCCGAGTCATGTAAGTGTTTTTTGATGTTATACATTCTGCGTGTGCAATATGAATCTCTGCTTTGGATGACTACACTACTATTGTTCTCTCGTATTGAACTTTTCAAATTCTAGGGCATTGGAGCCCCACAATACGAGTTCTCTTGAAGGAAAGGTATTGTCAGCTTTAAAGTGCTTCATACTATGGCATGCTGGAGCTACTTTACCAATACCAATGTATGAAATGCTGGAGTTAAGAAGCCACTTGCTTTTTCTTCATTGATTCTCACTACTAATCTTTTTGGATTCACATCTAGTGGATGTTCAGTTTTGTTATTGATTGGACTTACCCATCCTTAGGCATAACCTGTAACATGAGGAAAAACTGTTTTTCTTTTACCTATTGCTTCGTGCTATTCTTTTATTGCTTTCATATAACTTAGGAATTGCTTGGAAAAATTTAACATTTTATGCATTGCTATTCTTATACCTATCCTGATTCTGCCCCATGATGAGAAAACCTGTCCAAAGCTAGTCCAATCTTTAGTCTTGATGGAGAGAATTAAGTGAGGGAGGCAAGGTTCCATTCTGATGGCAGAGGAAAACTATAGCAAACTGAAGCATGTGATCAGCTTGAATAGATTTCATTATAAAAGCCTATCTCTAAACTTAACACTAATTAAAAAGAATCTGGATCCAAACAAGGTTCTTATTCGTTCTTGTGAAGACAATAGCAGTACGATGGTGGGCTTCACCCTTAATATCTTGGATTGTCTTGAGAGTTTTGGTTTGGTGGTTACAGTTGGTATCTTGTTGGGGAAAATCTTAGGAAGTAATAATTTGGCTAGATTGAGGCTTTGGAATCTAAAATTGCTTAGTGTACTTTGTTGTGAGCTTGACCCTTGATAAGTAAGATTGTCTTGAGAGTTTCAGTTTGTTGTTACAGTTGGAAGCTTGCTGAGACAAGTTTTGGAAATATATAAAGTTCTATGACAAGATTGAGAGGAATAAGGATCAATTAAGATTCTAATAGGGGTCAATTTTTTACATTTTCTTGCCAACAGCTTCTTCTGCACCAAGTCTGAAAAATCCATTATTGGCTGTTCATATGTCTCCCTTCTAGCATATCCCCATGCCATCCCTGTAGAAATGGTGAGAGAGAGCATGCTTTTGCAATGGGGAACTCTAGGGTTCTTGGACTGCTGAAACAAAATTCTACAAGGATGGTTAGCTTGTCACTTGGGTTTTTCAATACCTACTCTCTTTCATTGTATGCCAGTCCATTCCTTCCTCAGACAAACACATCGCTTTTTAAATGGCTAAGATCCTATCCTTTGGCCATTGCAAACAGGATGCAAATCAGAAAATGCTAGCTTTGGATGCTGGTTCTGTTGTTATCAGTGGAACCTTATCACAAGTACATCTTGTGAGTATTAACAATTGTTGTTATTGTTCTCAATATATAGAAAAAATGACCCTATCTCAGAGGCTTTGGAGTGGTAATTTCTTTATGACAGATTTAGAGGGTTTGTTTTCTAGTGAATGAGTTGGATGTACGACTACGAAGGATGCAATTATAATGATTTATTGCTGAAATTTCAACGAAAAATAGTATGATGATCCAGTTGTTAATCTCCATTTATTCATGATTTTTCGCTCTGCATCATTGATATTCTAGTTATTTTCCACACTTCTTCATGTCATGCGCTGTTCTCTCTACTCAATGCATCAAAGTTAAAAATTCAAAGAGCATGTGAAGGACACTAATTTGAGCCCCTAATTTGGAATGGTGGCAAGGTGACACCAAGGCAAGAATTCCCTTGTGAAAATATGTGTCATTTGGCACCAAGGCAAGGTCACTGTTCTCTTTATTTGACACCACATGGGTGATCTTTGGATCGGTGAAGGATACTCTCTTAGTCTCTTAAGTTGGAGTAGTTTTTTGGTTAGAAAGAAGTAGAGGAAGGTGTGGCAAGCGGGACCATCTTGTTTGTTGTCGACAGTTTGGAAGGCTATGAATGAGATTGCCTTTAGGAATGAAGTCTTGTCCATTCAGAAACTCAAAACTTATTTGGTCTGCCTTCTTTGGCTGAAGACTAAATTGTTTATAGTGGATGGTCCTTCAACCTTACTAGCTTTCATTAATTGGTTGGGATGTGAGGTGAGGTTGTTTTTTGTGTAGTTTGGGTTTCTGTGCAGCAGAGGGTATTTGCCTCCCATTTTTGCATTCTTAAACCCGCACTTAATGCTTAATATACTTATTTACTTATCAAAAAAAAAAAGTGTGTAACCTTTTATCTACATCCAAATTCTATTTAATTTATTTTAGAAAATATAAAAACCATAAGGGATAATTAAATATAAATTTGTTGATGAAATTAATAATATTTTTAAATTAAAAACCAATCATATAATTGATTATATCTAAATTACTAAATATGTTTTCAAGTTCTGTATGTCAAATATCAATTCTATCTTGTGTGTGTGTGTATATATATATATATATATTAATAAAATAATTTTAATAGATGTATTATCACTTTTTTGGATTTTTTAAAACATTTTTACAAGTTTTGATTAATTTCCGGATATTTCCTAGTTCTTGTAAAATCCAACCATTGATATTTCCCTCAGTTTCCAATATTTATCCTTTCTGTAAATGGTCGATTCTATTTTGCTAAGGGATTATATTGGGCCCCTTTTTGTTTCTAGATGGATGCATAATGCATTTGAGCTCATGGAATAGTTATTTCCTTCACAAACAGCCTCCTAAACTTGTGTATTAGATTTTCAGTTGTCGAAAAACCATTATATATCATTTGAACTTATCAAAAAAAAAAAAAACCATTATTTATATATATATCATTTGAGGCATATCTTCAATATGGTGTCATGGTGATAAGATGCATCATTTGAGCTGGGTGGAAGGCTTGGATTTGGTCAATTCCAAATATAGATATGTTTGTTTTGTGGGGCAGTAGAATAGAATAATCAATTCAACTTCCTTATGGGAGAAACATACATAAGTTCATAATGATTACATCATGTGTTTGTTACCTTTACTACTAGCCAGCCAATGGCCCTGATCGATTTTGCTGAAATATAAGCTAACAATTGGAAGTTCGATTTTATATTAATATAAATTTTGGTGTATTAAATTTAATATGATTGTTTTGGTTGGACAGGCTCTCGATATGATACGGGGTAAAAACATTCACCTATTGATGGATTCACATTTGGAAGGAAACTTCTCAACTGAGGAGGCAACTGTGGTTTTTGAGCTTGCTTCACAATGCTTGCAGTATGAACCTAGGGATCGACCAAGTCCCAGAAACCTTGTTGAGAGGCTTGCGCCACTTCAGAATAAACCGGATGTAATTTCTCTTCCAAACATTTGCAATGGTCATTGTTCCATGGTTCACGTTTCATATTGGTGCTATTATTTTTCTTGGGTTTCATATGACAATTGTGAACACAATACTGACTGGTTTATTCACTCTTTCGCATGACCAGTTAGTTACATATCTGTCTCTTGGTTTTATCTTGCATTTTTCTTGTGTGTTCCTGCTCCTTTCCGAGTTTTTCTTTGTTCTAAAATGCATTTTCTTTGTTTATAGTTTTTGAAAACTGTTGTTTTGTTCTGAAAAAAAAGAGAACAAGGAAAACACAAAGAACAAGTTTGGTTCTTAGATTTTTTTTGTTTTAAAAAACATAGAGAACACAGAAAATACTAAATTCAAAGAACGACAGTTTTCGGAAAACACCAAATGATGTTCTCTATGTTATAAAAAACTGTCCCCTGAATTTTGTGTTTTTCGTGTTCTCCATGCTTTCCAGAAAAAACTGGTATCTAAACGAGTTCTTGTTCTCTTTGTTTTTCCTGTAACCAAACATGCTCTATATTTCTGTTCTAATGTTAGTTGCATTTATTAGAGTACATAGTGTCCGCTTTCATTTAGGTCCCTAATGAGCATAATTTTTTTTTTGTTACAGGTCCCATCTTATGTGATGCTTGGAATTCCAAAGCATGAGGAGGCACCTCCAACACCACAACACCCTCTTTCTCCAATGGGTGATGCCTGTACACGAATGGACCTCACAGCCATCCATCAGATCTTAGTAATGACACACTATAAAGATGATGAAGGGACCAACGAGGTAATTGATTTCTACAAATATGGGTTTGCAGATTACTTACTGTTGAGGCTTTAGCTCAAGTGGTAAAATGATGGTGGGAGGTTCCAAGAGCCATTGGGGAAAAAGCTTTAAAAATAGAAGCTTCTCATATCCACAAAATATTCAGAGTATCAAATGATCAATAAAGCAAAATATGAGGGTCAATACATGTTCTCCAAAAATAATTGTGGTTTGATTCAAAAGTCAAAGATGCTAAAAAAATCCCCAAACTATCCCTTTGTTACAGAGAGATGAATCACCAGATAGTTTCATGTATGTGCTATGATAGTAGATAACCAGTTTTGGACGAATAGCACGCTTAAAATAAAAATCCAAATTTTTGCTACTGCCAAAATATGCCAAAACTAGTGCGTGGGGGAACAAGATGGCAATGGCCGTCGTTGTGAACGACGACCTTTAGCAAAGTTCAAAGGTCAAGCCACAACCACGCCATTGAATATAAAATTCAATGGCCTGCCAGAATGACGGCACATCAACTAGGTCCAAAGGCCGCCGCTCACAACGACCGCCATCGAGCGCTTACACCACCTCACATTTTCCCTTTCCACTCCCATTTCGTCTTCGTTTTCGTTTTTCTCCTCCAAAGAAATTCCCTCTCCTACGACGAAGCCCGGCCACATGCCTTCCAATCGATCATCTCGATGGATCTGATTTAAAGTGGAGAACACCACTCTACTTGATTCCCTTCTCGCACGTTAGAGGCCTTTAGAGCAGTAGCACCAATATATTCTTCGTCTTCCAAATCATACTTGAAATCACCATATATATCCAGTTCCAGGTGAGAATCCATCTCAAATACGTTATTAGGTCCTTCCTCTTTGTTGTAGGAGCCGGAAAAACTACGTAGCCGAGGGGGAGGGGGCTGCTGGAGGAGAAACGAAAGACGAAATGGGATGGGGAAGGAAATGCCTGACCCATGATAAATCAAAGAACGTCTGCTATGTAAAGACTGGCCTTTCGATTAGTTCAATGACCTGCTATTCACACGCCATTGGGAATTTTTTTTTATATTAATAATTACATATAACTCATTTTGAACTTTGTACAAATAAATGTCAAGCTCACAACGACACATTGCCACCCTGCTCCACCACGCACTGGGGCGAAGTATTATTTGAAAATCGCCTTAAAATTTGATTTTATTTAAACGCACTATTCACGTCCAAAACTCAGATAAACTACTATCATAACATACTGTAGCTATTACTATAACTACTCCATCTATTGCACGTTAGGGAGGGTGTTACAAGTTTGAGCTTTTAGGGGAGTTGGTTCATTCTCCTATTTTGTTTTCTTGATCACTTATGTTCAAATATTTTTGTATGGATGTAGGGGAACCTACTTTTTCCCAAAAAATTATATGTTTGCAGATTCCCATATTTACTTATATGCTAAATTCTTTAAATGAGTGTGGATAATGCAGCTATCATTCCAAGAATGGACACAGCAAATGAGAGATATGCTCGAGGCAAGAAAGCGCGGGGACTTAGCGTTCCGTGACAAAGATTTTAAAACAGCCATAGATTGCTATTCACAGGTATACTTCTGCCCTTTGGAAAAAATATTGAAAAGATATAATAGCTCCTGACATATGCAAAATTATACAGGACTCTCCAAATTGATGATTAAAAAGTTTACTCTTATTGCCTGCACCATAAATTAGCAATGTATAATCTGGGATCTGGGATATTTCATATTTGTACTCCTCTCAGATATTAAACCCTCCCAATTCATTTTAGAAGGGTAACTATTAAAATAATAAAAAGCCTAGTGATATTTAGGGTATGTTTGGTTTTAATTTTTGAAAACTGTTTTTAAAAAAAAAAAACAAAGAGAACAAGAAGGAAAAGAGGGAGAGCACATTTGGTTCCCCCCCCACCCTTTTTTGGTTCTGGAAAAAAAACTGTGAACACAAAGGTTTTGTCCAGTCTTTTTTTTCTTCCGTCAAACATAAAAACATAAAAACACATTAAATTTTAAGAACAAAGAAGAGTTTTCAGAAAGCACATTTTTAGTGTTTGTGTTTTCAAAACAGGAACCAAACAGGCCCGAAAACCCTTATTCATTTTATAAGGGTAAATATTAAAAATAATAAAAAGCCTACTGATTGTATCCTGTTGTTTCTGGAGGAGAGTTGATTTCATTCTCATTCGGTTTCTGGAGATTCTTAAGTCATTTTTCTTCTGTCTCAAACCACCCCCCACCAGTTTATAGATGTTGGGACGATGATATCTCCCACAGTTTATGCCCGGCGGAGTCTCTGCTATCTCCTTTGTGATCAACCCGATTCAGCCCTCAGGGATGCAATGCAAGCACAATGCGTCTATCCCGACTGGTCGACCGCTTTCTACATGCAGGCGGTTGCACTGGCCAAGCTCGACATGCACAAGGATGCAGCTGATATGTTAAATGAAGCTGCTGCACTTGAAGAGAAACGGCAACGAGGTGGGAGAGGAGGAGGAGGAGGATCCTGAGCCAAAAATCCTGTAATATTCTTTTAATAAATTATGGTCATGGTCAAATCAATTGTTGTTGTTGTTGTTATAACCCTAAAAAAAAAAAAAAAAAAAAGGAAGGAAAAAAAGAACGCATTGTTTTAGTATGATATGAGTTGGGGATATATTTACCCAAAGGTGTATGGTAGATGCTTGTTCTTCTTTTTACGAGATTTATTCTGATTTTTTTTTCATATCAAATTTTGTATACATGGGAAGTATTTGTCAAATGGAATTACAATCCAACATGATTTTGAGGGGGTCAATGGAGTGCTTAATCTGATTAAGTGACGTATAATTCAGCCTTTCCATCGATAAAAGATCATAATTGTCATCTCGATTAATTGATATATTAACTCTATATCGCTTTTATCTTTTGGCGCTTTTAATGACTTTGATTATAAGTTTAAGCGCTTAATTATGTAGTATAGGGGTGTAAACAAGTCAAATTACTTGTTCAAGCTCAATTTTTAGAATACTTGAATTCAACTCGGAGTTAATCTATTCGAGCTTGAGTTTGAGTATCACAATACTCGATTAGAGTTGCTCACAAACTTAATTGAGTCGAACTCAAATTGATTTCAAGTTAAGTCGAGTTTCAATATAATTATTTATCAATTTTTTAATTGATTTAAACTTTGTAGAGTCGAGTTTGAGTAGCTCGATTATTTTTCAAGTCAAGCTTTGAACATCTAGAAAAACAGCTTGATCAACATCTAGAAAAACAGCTTGATCAAATTTGAGTCGTGTTCAAGTTTTTTGATTTTAATCAAGCCGAAACAAAGTTCTCACCAGACGACCCGACTGACTCGACACACCCTCGACGTAGCATCCGTCGATGTTTGTTTTGCATCTCTAGCCACATACGAAATAATGTAAACAGGGCAGGTTTACTTCTTTTTATACTCTGCTCAAGGAGTTTTTGACCAATTATAGACATTTTTTATGAAATAAATATCAATATAACTTTGAACAAAAAAAACTCTCCAAACTTTTTTTTGCCATCATGGGTGTTTTGAGTAGACCTGTACACACACAGAAGGTGTGTCTTTAAGCCGTATTCTCAGACTAATCCCCATACGAGTTAGGAGAGACCACAAGAACGGTAAAGCTCAGTTGCATTCTTAGAGCTTGAATTCGAAACCATTGGTTAATTTAAGAGAGACGCCAACCATCTCACCTACATGTTCGACAATAAAAACTCCCCAATGTGTCATGTTATTTTTAGCATTGACACATGAATCGGACACTGAAGCAGGCAGGCCACTCCTACACTACATGTTACTTATTAACCCTAACAAATCATCCAATGGAAAAGCATCGGCCTAACGAGATTAGGAGGATAGATGCCTGGTGTCCTTTTGTTTCCCTGTATAGACTTGGTAGAGAAGGCTTGGCTTAAACATTGTTGAGGGCATTATGCTGGAAATGGAAATAGAGAAGAAGGTATGCAAGAGCTAGAGCCATCAGTTCTGAGAAGAAAAGGTTGAAACAAGCGATTTTGAAGACTAAATGGTCTCTAAAATTAAGGTATTTGGGAATGAATTAAAGCGTGTTTTTAGATGATTAAAGATACTAATCATCATGCCTAACTCATATAATAGAACGCTTAATGTTTCAAAAGGCAATGACATACGGAAGGAGGGATCCTGGGTTCGAGTCCTAGTGAGGACAATTTACTATATTGTAACTAAAGTGCTTAGCTTAAAAAAAAAGAAAGACAAATAGTTTCCCTTCTCTCTCAGCCACTTGTTCATCTATAATTTTTTTTTTCAATGTAATATCATATATGCATCATGTTATCTATACGAGACATGTAAACCGAACTACTTACATCAGTTGCATGGCCAATTTTCTATTTCAATGATGAATTCTAAATTTTCATCTTTCTCTTCTTAAAGGTAAATTTGAATAGCTGACCTATGAGATCTATAATTCAGATATAGAAGAGCTAGTTTCTAAGTGAGACTGGTCAAAAGTACCACCAGCGAATGAAGCATTATGATATTTATAACAAGCAACCTTTTTTCCCCAAAATTTTTTACAAAAATGATAAGGCAGTTTATCTCTTTATTGTTACTAAAATAATCAGGAGTAAAATCCAGACATACCATCTAACTTGAACTGACATCTGTGCACCACCAAGATTCTGGTTGTTTCTCTTCCATTCCCATAGAAAGATGAAATATGAAACAAGATGTTAAGAGAAGAAGGGTATGCTACACTTCATGCCTGTAATTAAACTGAGAACATTATAATGTCAATACCACAGTGGACCAGAGAGAGTTTGTGTTATAGATATTAAATGCATGGTAATAGATGTATTGTGCAAGCTATTTATGTAAATTTTCTTGTTAGAATATGTCTCAAATTCCTATTTTGTATTAATTCATTTTTGTAAAGAATATTTTATAGGATAATTCATAGTTGTTATATTAAGTTTCCTTATAGGATAAGGGAAACTTTTAGGAATACCTCTATAAATATTATGGGTCACAAGGAGAAAAAATGATGAGAGAGATGAGCTTGTAAAGGCTATTCAGTGTGTGTAGAGATGTAAGGGTTTGATAGATTGAGAGTTTTGTGACGTATTTTCTCGGTATTGTGGGCATCCTAGGGTTCAGTGATTTTGTGATTTTTCATAGTCATCGCAATATTTTGAAACTCCATTCTTGTACTCTATGTTTTCAAGAATAGTGAAATATTATCTCTTATCCATGGATGTAGGTATAATTGGCCGAACCACGCTAAAACCCTCATGCATCTTTATGTTGATTTCTTTATCTCCCCGTTTTTTGAATTCATATTATTATGCATCAAAGCTTCTATGATTTATAACATTTCTCAATTGCTATTCTCATTGCTAAAAGGAAATAATAAAAAGGAGGAGGAATTGATGACCAATTCACTAAAACTAAACAGATAATTTAGGACAACCGGATATACACACAACACATTTATAACGAGCTCAAGGCTGTCAAGATTCTAGTTGTGCATGTTTATTGGTTTTCGTAATGCTGAAGGAAGAACCAACAATATCAGTGATAAAGGCCAATCAGGTGAAACATAAGATCAACCTCCTGAACTCATAGAGATCAAACACAGGGAATACCAACTATTTTATATTGAGCTTAGGCCTGTCAACATTCCATTTGTTTCCAAAAAAACTGAATATGGCATGGACATCAGGGCAATTCACATGATAAAATTCAGATCAAATGAATTATTATAAGATGACTTTCTTGTGTCTGGTTTCAAGGTAGCATAGTCAGAGAAATTCATGAGCATTCGTGTGCCTCAATAATTTATTCCCATTTGGTTACAGATAATATTCTTTTTCACGTGTAACAAAAATTAGAAATATCTGGAATTGTTGGAACCACCACCACATGACAGCCCAATGAAAGGGAAGATGTGATTCTTTATGTTTCTACTGTTCTTCTACACATTCAAGCTACAGGAGGTTGGTCCAGAAATGTACCATCCCAAATATAGTTGCACAACCACATTTTTGAAAGGCCATTTTCTTTGCTGATAGTGAAGATGGTCATCTCTGCAACCCCAGAAACTTCTTGCCACACTCATTCAATCAGTTTGCCTTCCAAAACTAATTATCTAATGGTGATTGCTGAGGAACAGTGGTATTGGTTGAAGGGATTATAAGCCACATCCAGATCCTCATCTTTGAGGACTTAAGAAATGTGTATGAGTGTATTGGCATTAGAAGCCACAACCTAGTGGGAAGAAGAATTGTTCAGAGGATCCCTCAGACTGTTGGATGCATATTGCACCACTACATGTGTAGGCACATCGCTTGGAAACGGAAAGGTAAAGGTCCATATATGGAGGACTTGAACTCAACGCTAGTGAGGCCTTTTCTTGAGGGCGTAGGCCCGATAGAGAAGCAAAACCAAAGAGGGCTAGTGGGAAGCCACAACCTGGAATTGGACAATATCGGGTGAAGATTTGGGTCATTACAAGATGTCTTCTCAAAGATGAAGGAATGTGTGCAGGAACTTGAATCATCCCTCCACAAAGAAGAGGTGGACACTTTAGCAAATGAAGTTTGGACATACATGAATGGAAGTAAGAGATTAAAAAAAGCCTTCTGCAGGTGTCCACGAAATTTGAAGAGAGAAGAGAAGAATGCACACTGTTGCTCCTAGAAGGAGACCATGACTGGATGGCAGTTGTCAGCATTCTAAAGAAGTTGAAAGAATTAGACTTTGCAATGTTTGGAACCCTCTTTTCATTCCCCTTTTTCAGACATAGGCAAGACCAAAGCATAGAGGTCAGTTTTTGGTTCCAAAATTATTGCAATCAAACAGAGGACTATGTGAAGCAGAAGTGGATAGGATAGACATTGAATGGTTTGTTCTAAAATGTAAACAGTGAAAAGTCAAGCAAATACATCAGTGTTGTGCAAGTGCAAAATTTGATGTAGCAATTGGAAGCATTAGAGATGGACATTCAGGAACATCTGGTTATCCCTCTCAACATTCTCAACCACTAGCTCATTTCCCAGTAATCATGGATGATGGTAAATCTGGTTGCGGTATCCCGACACAATTTGGTGTTTTGTACAATGCAATTGTTTGTTATTTGTATTAAATGAACACATACAAACATCAATATCAATGTATTTGTATTAAAGTTTCTAATCTCAAGTTGCCTACTGAGTTCTTGTTCTCTCTTGGTTAGAGTATTTTATGGCATGTAAAGTTTTTCCTTATACTGGATAGGGCATGATTTTGGCACATAAAGTTGATCACGATGATAATCCAACCAGTAGTAGATGTTATTTACAACTCTCACAAATTTGAAAATCTTTTACTTCAGGACAAGTTATTAAATTAGCAATGATCACGTTATCGATAATTTCTCAGTCATAAAGGGTATTAGTCTCTTTTTCCTCACCCTAATAGATTATTAAGATCATTCATACAATGAATTTTCCTTCAGATACTTTTTCACTTTAAACTTCGCAGGTATTCTTCAACAAGTGTTTGCCCTAATAATGCATCTTTTTCTGAATGCATTAGTCTGTACTTCTACAGAAAGAACCAAACCAGAAGCAATCAAGCAAGGTTTTATTTCAGGTTTCAAATAATGAATAAATTCAAGAATTTAATCAAGAATCCACGATTCTAATAAATTTCAATACAATACTATAGTCATCAGAAGCAATCACGATCAACATAAATAACAACCAAACTAAAGATCCAAAAGATGATTCCACTTCTCTATTTCTAGGTGCCGAAAAAACAGCAGAAAAAGAAGATAGGAACCAAATCTTGAATAAAAAATAGGAATCAAATCTTGCAATCAAAACTTTCTATTGTCCTATCTCTGTCCTGAAAATGAATAACTAAGTTCAATAAAGCATTCAAAACTGGGCATTCTCATTTTATTTTTCTACGAATGATCCGAAAATTTGAATGCCGTTTTCTATTCTTTTCTATTACCATGCGGCAAAGATGCCGAGCTATAGCATCTGCACCTCGGAAAAACAGGAAACTATATTATATTCCAAATTTAAAACAGGCGCATGGGAGAGAGTAGATTTACAATTACATCTTCCGCGTGCCCCAAACGGCAAATGATCCAAGATTCAGTTGAACTCCATTTGAAGAAAGCGAAGGCGATATTCATCTTCTCAAAGTCCTGAACAGAAAAAAGCAGAATTCTAAAATTTCAGTTGCTTTTCCGAGGCATACATATACTCAAGTCCTAAATTAGAATAGAAAAGCAGAAATTTAAAAGTTTATGTCTCCTTTCTTTCCTTTCCTACATTTTCTCGGAAAAACAAAAGAATCAATGGTTTCTCGATCCTTCCAATTATTTCTAAGACATAATCCATCAATTCAACCACAAACAAAATTATTATTTGACATTATAAACGCGAAAAGAAAGAAAAAAAAATATCCGTACGCATATTCTCCATAGGATTAGAGGAACAGTCTTATTTCCATTTGCCCTTCCCGGGAGTTTCCGGTCGATGAGAAAGAATTAGGTTGCCTTCAACCCAAACGACGCCGTTTTCAATTTCCGTTTTTATGTGATCCACCAGACACAAATTTCCTGCTTTTCTATGCCTGCTCTGACATGGTGAGATTCAAAACGCAGTGTTTTAGGCGGACCCGCTTATCTAAGAGTCAAGACAAAACACGCTGTTACTTGTATTCTTTTTTTTTTTTTTTTTTTTTTTTTAAAGAACTTGTATATATTCTATTAAATACCTAAATGCAGCGTATAAGGCAGAAAAAAGGTCTTATTATAATTTTCTAAATTTAAAATCAAATTATTAAATATTGTTTTATTGTTTTAAAAATGATTTATTTCATTCATAAATGAGGGTTCAATACATCTATAGAAGGGTTTTTTTGGGTCCCTCGCAATTATTAAAAAATTAGTTTCATTTTATATTTTAGTATATAATAATAATAATAATAATAATAATAATAATAATAATAATAAAATTTTTAATAAAAATAAAAATTGTACAGATTATATGTCTGTATTTATTTGTATCATATTGACTTTATGCATAATAAAAATAAATATGAACAATTGAATAAAAGATATTGTTCGACCTCACTCCAACCTCGCTAAATGATCTAAGTAAACGATAAGGTTATGATGGGGCGCCCCGTCCCGAAATTACCCTATTGCAATTCTTACTAATCTAATTCTGATCCATGATATAAATATGTTTTATGTCTTTTTCTATTTACTATTTTATTTTATTTTATATTATATAAAATTGCAAATCAAGAAAATAACAATATCAAATTATCCATTAAGGCCAATTTCACAGAAATAGTCAACTAAAAATACAAGACATAAGAAAGGGAAGAGTTTCAAATAAATATAATGAGTAATAGGCTATCATATTATAACTAAAATCATCTAGCTGTAAAAAAAAATAATATCAAATCAAAAATTTTATAAAAAGATGATAATAATAAAAAAAAAATAAAAAACATTGAAGTGCATGCAAGGGGCACATAAGTTTTGAAAATTAGGTATGTTCCAACTTCCAAGGATACCATACCAAACTCAATTAACATGATGACTGATGTGAGAAGTAGGATGAAATGGGAAGTTACTATTAGCAGAAGATGGAGACGGTTATTCATTTTTGATAATGAAGAAATGGGAAAGGAATCCTGAAGCTCATGAATCAGCAACTGGCAAGACGGCACTAAGTAATGGCATCAAAATCGGCTTGATTTTTTCGTATCAATAATTAACTACCAAATGACTTACCCTGTTGATCTGTTAACTCCAAAGGGTCAGGCCAAAATTGCCACCACTACATGCAAAGGAGATAATCCATGCGTGTCTACACATATCTAAGTCTAATAGAGATCCAACTCAAGATCATTGACAACGCAAACCTTCAAGATAAGATTATTCCACACTCATGCTTAATCACGCGAGATCATATTATTGACCATCCCTAAAGAAGTCGAACATTCGTGAATCCACTCATTTTGGATAACTCTTGACCTCTCTGTGCATTTCAAATAGTCATTTCTCACATGCACGACTCTCAATAAAATAACCAAGAATATGACTAACCTCACAGGAGAGCCTGTAACTCAAAAAACCCATCGACATCTTATAACATCTCATTAAAGATCACCCCACATTCTCACGCGAACCAACGCGAGATCACAAAGGCTGGATCACTCTTAGAAAACTAACATCCGCCAATCCAATGATCATACTGATAGGTTTCATCTCGATCCTTTCATCCGCTTCAATTAACGCACCACCATACTTAAGCATAATAACAACCTAATCCAAAAACCGATTAACAAAAGAGGACAACCTTCAATCTTAAATACCACCCAAATCCCTACGCGAAACCGACACATCGTATCTCATGACACCTCGGCCAAGTTGCGGAGGGAGGTGGTTGGAAGAGTCCCCACTTCGTCCTCACCATGAAAATGGTCTCTGGGTTTCAAATTCAGTCGCAGTCGGAGTTAGCACTGGGGCCTGCCTTTCTTGTCTCTCTCGAATGAGAGTGTGACCACTTTATTAATTACGCTGTGTATGGTGTCCGTTCTCCATCCCCCACTGGTTTGCTGTTTGTTTAACTTTATTCAGAAATATTCGTTCTAATCAGAGTCGTCTCCACCCTTTCCATTAATTTCTTCTTCCTGTCTTCGTCCTCCACTTTATAATTACCCTTTTTTTTCGATTTTTTTATTGACCAAAAATCCCTAGCTTATGTTCAAAATAGCACATTTTTTTGTGTCCAGGAAACATGTAACAAACCAACCCTTCACACAAGACTTTAACAATGTTGGAGTGTAAGTTCTTTGGATCTGCACCTTTTATTTTCAGTGCGATGTGAGACATTACAAGTAACGTGGTTGAATTGTTTCTTTTCTTGCATTTATGTTGAAGCCATATTTTAATAACTGTAAGATTACCATGATAATTTATAAATTTTAATTAGATAAAAAAAATTATTCCTATATTATATGAAGGAAGAACACAAAAGATTGATCTAATTTTTTGACAATTAGCAAAACTTTTCATTCAACTCACTTGAAAAATCGATTTAAACAGGGTTGAACCATATTAGTTTCATGATCGCCACCGACTTGAGCTTCAGACAATGGTCATGGCTCAACGGCTGCAAGATTACGATACGTAAAATAAGGTAATTAAAAGCGCATATTATACACAATGTAAATTATTAGAAAATAGATATAATTAAATGAGTTAAAAAATTAATAAAACAACATTTTCTTATATTTAACATTATTTAAAATAAAGATTTGAAGATTCAATAAAAAGTTCTTTGCGATAATGTTAATAAAAGTAATTATTTTATATCAAACATACGCTTTTTTAACAAAACGTCATTCAATACATACCAATCAATACTACTGAATGATCAGATAGCCAAAATCATCATCATTACCCTAATGCACGAACACACAAATTGGAAATGATAATTTGCATAATGGCACGCCACGAAAGCACTGCTCATTACTTGAATGTGTTGGTTGAGATGATTGACTTTATGATCCATAATTGTGAAATATAACCTCGAGTTATTCAAAGCTCAATATCATACTCGATAGTATCCAAACCTCGATATGCACAAGTCATCATTAAGAAGATTGATGATATCCATAAGAATCACTAGCTCGTATTCCAATAGCTGAATATCAACCAAATCATTCCCACTAAAAGAATTGGAAGAATTATCACTATCTCCAAAGTTAGCGACAGATTCATCTCTCCTAGCTTTAACTCGAGGTCTCAATCCTAGAGCCAATGTTTGAAGTGTTTTTTAACCCGGTAGAAGGATTAATCACGCCCCACCTTAATAGTCATCACTAGGAAATGTACGCTTCCAAGGTTTTCGCTGCTCCCACATGCTCAGTCTATACCCATGATCCAGATCTTCACAGGAAGATAAATAATTTTCATCTGCTTGTTCCCACGACATGCTATCATCAACTTGATTAACATAACCATCATCAACAACACCACTTGCTACAATGCCACCACCCATTATCCCTATTAGTGTCTTCACTATTTTTATTGCCCCCACCAATGTTGCTATCCCCTCTATAGACTCTATTGCACCATCATTACTACTGGAACTTGAAGAAATTATTCGATGAGCCTTACCTTTATAAGAAGAACCAATGTCTTTTCTTTGTGCAATACTTCTTGAATGCCTACTAACCTTGTAACTTGTGCCACTATCATCTTCACGAGTTGTTTCTCTACCTTCTTTAGAGGGAAGATCTTGATCCAACCAATCCAAATTATCAGATGATAAAGTAGGTTTGTTTCCTTCTGTGATTCATTTCATATAATATATCATCATCATTAAAATATGATTTAAGTCAATCGATTGTACAAATCTTCATCGTCATTGCCGTGATCAAATTCTAACCCGGTCGCATACTGTATTTTATGCGCACTAACTTATGCAACCTTTTTCAATACAAATGATTATGCCAACTTTTGTGTGAACTGCTGACCATGTGCTCCAATTTCATCACAACCTAATAGAAGAACACGTCGCTTTTAAAAACTTCGATAACAATCTTTTAGCACGTGATCCAGCACCATACTTGTACCACTATTTAGCTATTAAAAAAAAAGAAATATTAGGCACCAATATATATTTAATAGAAAATGATGATAATTCTTATTTATAAAAGAAATAAACATAATGAGTACCTAGAAGAGATTGATTTATTGCTTTTCTAATTAGTGCACTTCCAAATTCAATTTGAACTTCAACAAATAATTTCACATGCATTGTAATGTTATTTACTTTATTAATGCACATTAAAAATATAGAATATATTATATAAATATCGTAAGGTTATTGTTATACCTTGTTCAAAGCTTTTGTTTGCTTATCAAAATCTGGCTCTAGTAACTTGATAACCTCCTTTAGTCCAATTTTAATTTCTGGGTAATGGGAGAATTGCTTTGAATATTGAAACATTGGATTTAAAAAATGTTGTCACAAGTAAAAAAATTATTAGTTTATAATATTTTGCATTTGAATAAATAATAATAACTATAGAAGGAATTTTTTTTATTACTTGCAGCATGCAAATATCTATGCAATTGATCTGACCATGTTTTATCAATGACTTCCCAATACTTTCCCAATTTTTCATCGATGCCTTTATAGTCAGTTTAGCTTTATCCATTGCTTCTGCTAAATAATCGATAAGGCGTTTATTTTGATCAACCACTTCAATCCTCACCAAAGGTCTATGATGGTTTAGACTTCTTCGTTTCTCTTCCAAATCGATCAGTTAAGATAAGGTTGGATACCTTATCTCTTAAACTCCTTTTGCTCCGATCTTTGTTGAACTCACACCACTCATTTGTTGTGCACATCATTTTCAAATCACCCTCATAACGTATAAGACACTTAAGTGAAATGAATTTAGTGGAAATTTGGGTTATTCCATAGCACAAGAGATCTCTATCCTCACAAGAGATCTCTATCCTTGGTAAATACTTTCATCAAATTAACTACTTTCAAGTTATTATAAATAAAGTCATATCATTCGGCTGATCTAAGCTCTTAACATGCTTTCATGCTTCTAATATCTTCAAGCATTAAATCAATACAATTGGCTGCACAAGGACACCAAAACAAATGCTTTCGCTTCTCTATCAACAACATACCAACTACTTTAAACTCGCCATTATCGCGATCACTGCACAACGCTTCCTCTCCCAACCTCCTCCACAATCTTATCCATAAGGGAACATGTAATCCGCCATCTCGTATGTCGGCAGTCAATCAAGAAAGGTATACCATGTTTCATCACAATAAATCCAGAAATTAATGATAAAGCTTGGGGTTTAACTCCAACCATCACACATGATTGTGCATCCATATATAAGTCATTTGGCCTTTAATGTGTTTATATATACCTCAAGCTCTTGCACCTCTTCTTCCAAATATGCATTGCCAATTTGGTATCCCATAGGACCCTTGATACCTGAGCCTGCTTCTGCTATGGTATCAATCATAGATTGATAGTAAGACCCACTATCAGTTGCATTGAAAGGTATTCCATTAAAGAGAAAAAAAAAATTAGAGATGACTTTACACATTTTCTTCAAGAATTTATTAAAAAAAACAAACTTTTTTATTAACTTATGTTTGAAGGAAACATGTAGTATCACCCCTTTGGGAGTATGTTAGTTCTTCATGTCATAGCCTACGTGATCGAGTCACACTTGATCCTAGCACCATAAGGTTGTGAGGAAGTACCACCCCTCTTGTGCTCTTGTCTACCTTCTTCAAAAAACGACGACTTTATCTCATTGTATGTTTCATTTGCCTTCTTTCGAAATCAGTCATTCCCACTTCCACAATTTCATCATAATCAGGCTCATCAATTTCATAAAAATTATCTTCATTTAAAGAACTTATAAGTCGTTCCTTTTTTTTTTTTTCATTTGAATTTTTTCGTTCGAGACATTAGACATATACAATTCAATGTTTTGTGCCACTTCCGCAGGTACACTTGAATATCCTTCCACTTGTCCGGAGATATGTGCAATGTGTTGTTTTAATATTGTTATACCTTCATGTATAATTTTCCCACAAGATTTACATTCAAATCTTCTATTCCCATCAAATTGGTTTCCAGATTGCTTCCCAACTAATATTATGTTTTAGAGTCATTTCAAAATGTTTACTTAACCATATGTATAAAAGTAAAACAAAAAATATCATACAATTGAATTATTTTTCTAATATAACTATTCTTTAAAAAGATTAAATTTCTACTCATTTACTTTAAATAAATTTAAATAATTGTTATTTTTCAATTAAGTGAATTAAAATTGTTATTTTAGTTAATTTAAGATGAATTTTAAAAAGTATTTATATTATTTTTTAATAAGATAGACATGCTTGTTCTTGTTCAATAAAAATGATTGAAATATAGGAGAAAAATATCACAATAATTATAATTATTTATCAATCATTTTATAATATATATTACCATATTTATTTAATATTAATACAATGAGATAAATTAATCAATCAATAATAATATATGTTAAACACATTACAATATTATAATATTAATAAGGTTTTTTGAATTTGCATATACAGATTTTGAATATCTAAAAATATCTATATAATATTTAGATAATGTTTTACTAAGATATTAATATTTACATATCTAAAAATTAAATATCTATATTATCTTAATATAATATATTAAACAACAAAAATTACCAAATAGTGCTTAACGGACATGGTTTTCTTGGAAGTTAGGTTGATTTGATTATCAGAACATGTTACATGTAAACAATATTTATTATCCTTAAGGCGTGTTTGAAATGAAAAATGAAATAAATTGATAATAATACCATATCATGTGATTTTAAGAGTTTAAAAAAATATAAGTTGGATAATTATTTACCCAAATAATTATTTTACTTGGTCAAACAATAAGCTAAGTTCTCATTTTTTTAATAATAATATATGATTTTAAAATTTAGGATTTTATATTTTTTAATAAAAAAAATAAAAATTATTTTGTATTTAGTTGTAAGGAATAAAAATAAATTATTTTTGTGTAATCTTGTTTGATATTTTGATCGTAAAAAATCAATTTAGGAAATAATTAATAAATGCATAAATTTTAAAATACTTTGAAATTGATGAAGATAATTTTTTTGGTAAAAATTTAGAAAAATAATTTGTAATTAGACTTATATACAAACTCAAGATTGAAATTGGTAAATATTTTTGGAAGCAAATTAATAAGAAAGTAAAACTCTGGTGGGACTGAGAGAGGCTTGATGAAGAAATTAGAAGCAAAATGATAATTTTAAGTTTTTACATTTTTTAAGGAGAATAGAAAAGGAGAATATACTATTTTTTGCCACATGATATTTTTTTCTGCAGAAAATCAAGCTTTATTTTCATTAAAAATTTTTATGAGAAAATCAATACTTTATGTTATTTTTCGAGAAAAAAAATGCTTTATTTTATTTTGGTTTCTTGGTTTAACTTAGAGCATTAGACTATAGGGCTTGATGAACAAATATGGGTATAAAATAATAATTTTAAGTTCTTATATTTTTTTAAAGAGAAGGTGGGATCAAAATATGGAAATTGATTGAAGAGGAAATGACATTCCATTCCCTCTCTATTCCTATGTTCAAAACACACTCTTAATGTATTAGGAATTTCTTTTCATCATTTTGACTTCTATTCATTTAGCTAAAACCATCCCACAGGTAAAGACATAAGAAAAAAAAAGAAGTTAAAGACATGTTTGGTTCTAGAAAATTGTTAGAATATTTATTTAAAATATTTAAGTAATCAATAAAATTTTAATAAAATATGAATTCTTTGAGAGTTGAGACTTACCTAATAGGTCGATCGATGCGATGGAGATTGATCGAGAAGATGTCTACTCGGCTTCTCCAAAGTTCAATCTTCAATTCGAGAAGATCGTCTTCTTGCCTTTCGTCTCTCAAATATGAATTTGATGGGCACCACACCAGTTCAATGGAACCGGTCGTCCCTCTCCACAAAGATCATTCGAGACGATTTGATCAGCACCACACCAATGCAGTGGAATGAGTCATCTTCTCCACAAAGATCGTTCGAGGCGATGGTTCAATTGGCACCAGTGCATTGTTCCATTTTATAGACATCATGTAAGTATGTTAGGTTTCCTCATCTTCTTCATTGGTTCTTGACATTCAAAAATCTTTGATTCACAAGTTGTTTTGCTTTTTTTCAAACGAATCTCTGAATTTATTTTTATTTTTTTGGTTGTGATTGTGATTTGAAATCCCCTATCTCTAGTTTATTGGTTGTGAATCTTGTGATATTATTTTGCCTTTTCAGAGTTCAGGAATCCTTGTATTTTTTATTTTTAAAATTCTTTTTTTGTTGTTCTTTGAAATCTTGTATTGAGATTCTCTCATTCTCAGCCTTTTTTTTTATTTTTTTATTTTTTGTTGTTCTTTGAAATCCCGTACTGAGATTCTCTCATTCTCAACCATTTTTTTTTTAATTGTTCTTTGAAATCCTGTAATGAAATTATCTTATTCTTGACCACTTTTTATTGAGTCGATCGAGTTATCTAGGTAACTCAGTTGAGTCGTCCCGATTTTATCAAATTTTGACCGATTCACTCAATGATATCGTAGCTAGATTTTTTGAACCGTGGGTGGAACAACCCTCTACAACCCTTCCTTGGATAGTTGTACATACAAAACCTTACATCTCCAATTCTAGATGAGGAAGATGCTACTAAGAGCATCAACCATCATGTTACAATTCTAAACAGAAAATTATACAAAAACAAACTAGGGCTGGCAGCTTCTTGTGAGAGAGATTGAATAGTTTAATCGTAGTCTTTATATCGAAATCGTATTAAATCGTTATTGACAAAGAAGAGATGGGAAAGGGATCGTGAAGTTAAGTCAGCAACTACAAGGCAGAGGGGATGAATGGTGGCGGTGTCGGTACACACATGGCGATGAATGCCACGAGCCTAACACAAAGGCCAGATTTAAAGGTGTGAGAGCACTCTTAGAAGTTTAGAAATCTGCATTTCTGTTTCGTGTGGAATCGATGTAAGATCGTATTCATACGGCTCGGAGAAATTCGGACGTCGAGTAGGCAATTTCGCACTAACTTTCCTTTCTGAACCGCTTTTTCGGACCCCAGTACGCACATGATGATAAATTTGGCCGGCTGAGCCGTCCATGGAATTGGAAAAGCTTACCGAGCTAAATATCGCTGTAATTTCATGTGGAATCGATATAAAATCGTATCATTAATTGCCCACACCTATAGAAGCCGGATGTCCGTGGATCACTCACACTTTGGATCGTTTCGCTCAGGACTCTCTTCGGAACTTTTATCAATCCTTTATGATGATAGGGCCTTAGCTGCTTCGAGGCCGATAGATAGATGAAGAAGCTGAACTAATCTGTTTAGTATTTTCGTATGGAGCCGATGTGGGATCGTATCATTCTTTCCTCTGAAGGTGACGTCAATGGATATTCATCTGAATAGTTTTAAACTCGAGCCTCTTTCGGGCGTCGTGCATCACTTTTTCAAGTAGTGTTTCATAACTGCGGATTACATTCTCGATAAGCATCCAGCGATAAGTCACCCACACAATCCGATAGTAAATCCGTACGAATCGACATGATAGATAAAAGAGCATTTCAAACTTACATATCATTTTTCACTCTCATATAAAATCGATGTGATATCATATCACATGACATCCCCGCGTTACGGAGGGAGGTAGTTGGAATAGTCCCCACTCGCCCACCATGCAAATGCAAGGTCTCTCTTGGGTTTTCACCAGTCGCAGTCGGAGTTAGTACTGGGCCCCTTTCTTTTCTTGTTCGCTTTCGAAAGAGAGTCACCACGTATTAGTGTTACCCTCCATTGTCCGTTCTCCATCCCCCACTGGTTTGCTGTTTGTTTATCTTTATTCCGAAATATTCGTTGTAATCAGAGTCCACTCCACATTTTCATTAATTTCTTCTTCCTGTCCTGGCACCGACAGCACTCAAACATAAGCTTGTTTTATCTTCGAGAGACTAATACAGCAAACGAAAGACCCTCAGCCCTTGGAAGCCTCTCAAAATTGTAAGACAACAGTTAAGACCTCTCAAAGTTTCACCGTAATAAATGTCATTCATTTCTTATAATGAATGTCTTTCAAACGGATTTTCCAACCATCGTATCACATGACATCTTCGCCACGTTAGGGAGGGAGGTGGTTGGAAGATTCCCCACTTCCTCACCATGCAAATGCAAGAGATCTATTGGGGGTTTCACCAGTCGCAGTCGAAGTTAGTACTGGGCCTCTTTCTTTTCTTGTTCTCTTTCGAAAGAGAGCCACCACGTGTTAGTATTGCCCTCCACTGGTTTGCTGTTTGTTTTAACTTTATTCGGAAATATTCGTTCTAATCATAGTCTACTCCACCTTTCCATTAATTTCTTTTTCCTATCTTCGTCCTCCACTTTGTAATTACCCCTTTTTTTTCGATTTTTTTATTGACAAAAATCCCTCTCTCATGTTCAAAATAGCATATTCTTTTGTGTCCAGTAAACATGTAACAATCCAATTATTGACCTGAAATTGTCGGATTTAGGCATTGTAAAATTTGACATGATCCCCAAACACGATACATACTGGATACGATTTTGAGGAGATTAAATTGAGTATAATCATATTTATGTGAAATTCGTGTTGATCCTTATAATCATTTAATATAATCATTTAATTATTATTTTAATTAATATTTAATATAAATTAACTCATTATATATATTATTTGTGTTAAATAATGATGAATTAGCTATAACTTATATTATTTTAAATTATCAAATTAATAAACATGTTACACATGTCTTTTTTTAGTGTTATACGGTTACTAATTGGATCGTGTTTGAAATTGTTATTTATGTTCCGTTTTTTATTTATATCGTGTTTGGGTTGACAAATACTATAAAAAACCTGTTATTGACTTGAATCACAAATACAAATTGTCACCCCTGATCAAATCTAGGGCTTTAATGACATACAACATCAATAATATTGAATTCAAATCCTTTTGGACCTGCACCTTTTATTTTCAGTATGATGTGGGAAATTACAAGTCACGCCGTTGAATTGTTTCTTTTCTTATATTTATGTTGAAGCCATATTTTAACAACTATAAGATTACCATGATAATTTTAAAGTTTTAATTAGATAAAAAAAAAAATTCGTATATCATATGGATATGAAGGAAGAACACGTACGAAACTTCTAATTAAAAGTATAAAACTAATAGTTAAAAATCCATTAAAAAGCATTTTTAAAAGTTATGTTTAATCTTTAATCATTATTTTTTAGTATTTAAAAAGCTTTTTCAAATAAGGTTTAATCTGTAGACATTGTTGGATATCTATCCGTTTTGAATGAAATCAAATTTTTTGTCTTAATTTTGGAAACATTTGCGTAATGGTTTTAATACCATTATGGGTGTATTCATTCATTTTTTCTGTTAGTTTAAAATTGTCGGAAGATATTATCTCTTTCACTCGTTCGTTCATCACCTGAAGTCCTTTTAAAAAGAGCTCTAACTCTCTTGGGAATATGAGAAAAAAAAACTTCAAGGTTTGTCAAATTCCCTTTGTAATAGAGATACAAATAAAGTCAATTTGCCATGAGTGGTTGCATATTATTGTTCTGTGAATTCGTAGAAGGCAGATTGTATCGCAGGAATGGCGTTGTCGAAGTCTCAAAGCACCCTCGAAGAAGATGCGATCTTGTTTTAAGAAGATTATGGTTGCACAAGACTCAGTCTGAATCTATTTTGTTTTTCTTCTAGATGTATTGTTTTCTTCTTCACGTGTTTCATTTATGTACTATTGAGTAACAATCATAAAATTCAAAAAAGACATTTTTCTTTATCAACATTAATACTTATGAAAAATACTACGTATTTTATTCAAGTTTTGATTAGCTTTTTCGAACTATTAATTTCTTAAAACATGGTTCAATGTGGCTTTATAACCTAGTTTAGTAGGAGGCGTCAAGTTTGAGCCATACCTCCAAGTACAAATTGGTAGTTTGAGTATATATGATGCTTGATTGATATGATGAAAAAATTGAAAGTTGAGTTTCATATGAAAACTTGGTTTATGGGAAAGTTTCCAATATGATCTTTTATATATTTATGAGAAGAGAGAGAAACTATTGGTTTTGCTTTTATGATATAAAATCGAGTTAGATGCAAAACCGATGTCCAAGATCATGTATGCTTAGTCAGAATTCCAATCACATCAACGAACAATGAATTGGTAATTTATTTTTTCACAGCGTAGATGACATACCTTTCGAATCCACAAAGGATTTTGAGAGTGAGAATTTTTGAGAAAGAGTTTTCTTTCTGAGATTGTTTTTCCTCTGTTTCTTTTTCTCTTTTCTTTCTTCAAAAAAACTGTTATGTTTTCAAGTTTTTTTTTCTCGTTTTGATAAAACATTTTAAATTTTGAATTTTAAATTAAATAACCGTTGGGTCACATCATGTGTGCCTGATGTGGAACAAAAAAAACTAACATCTCCCATTCACACATGATGTGATTGATTCCTTTTTCAACTTTAAAGGTTCATACTTGTCAAATAAAATCAAATATATTGAAATGTATCACTACGAGCATTTTTCTTATATATACGGTAGGAGTATATATGACTGTCGGAGTAAGGTTCTTGGAATATGTTTAGTATGTTGTATCCCAGATCATTCTATCACATTTATTTTACATGAGATCTCAAGAAATATGAATTCATGATTATGTTTCTTCTACACTAGAAATAAATAATCGTCGACCCATGAATACATATTGATGCTACTATTTATTTATACATATTGATGGGGTTTGAAAAATAGGCGCGGACTACATTCAGCCCCAGGCCCAAAGGAGAGGCGGGCCACATAAAACGAGCCCCTAGCGTCGACCCAAAGCGGCAGGATCCACTCGCCCGGGGCGGAGTGATATGGATGGTGGGAAGGCTCCACGTCATAACGAATCAAATTTAAATACTGCCCGATAAGGAAAGTAGGATAATTCTCGATAGCTACTTATCCTGTGAAATCGGACTAAATACCGTCGATAAAGGAAAGTAATATATTACGGCCTCGATTATCCTTGTGGTGGTTTCTGATAAGGAAATAAAATCTCTTCTGATAAGAGAGAAATATTATATCATCGCCAGTAGGAAACATCTTGTCGGTGTCATCGTCGATTAGGAAACATCTTGTCGGTATCATAATCCGATTAGGAAAGTTGTTAAGATCATCATATAAATACATGGCCACCGTGACGGTGAAGGTACACACTCTTGAAGCGCATACTCGTATCGCGTAGCGTTACAGCCTCTAGCGGTCTCTTTTCTCTGGAAGAGCGACTTAGGTATCGGAGCGACCACGGGCACGGCGCCAGCCCAGGCCACCGCTTCTTCTTGTTCTTGCGAGAAGAGTGCTGCGTCGGAGCACAACGGATCCAGCAGCGACCCCCACACGATCCTACCTCGACCAGACGATCCGGGCCTTGCATCCCGGTATGACAATCGGGTCGGCGGCGACGCGCGCTCGGCCCGGTTCGATTGAAAAAAAGGCATCATCGGTTGGCGCGATGCGTGAGGACGTAGTTCGCTTTATAAATATAGCGATTTCCGGTTATTGATGGTATCGACTCGAAGCCTGTGGCAGGGCGCGCTAATCCTCAAGATGCGGGGATCGGCCCGGGCCGCCTTGAATGGCGAACCTCGTGGCGTTAGAAGCGTGCGAGCGACACGGGCGGGTGGAGCCTTCCGCTCACCCGATCGGCGTCCTAACGAAGAGTTAGAACAACTCACGGTGAATCACGATGACCACGGGGCGCGGCCGTGACTCGAAGGCCATGACATTCCCCCTCATGAAGGGCGGCTGAATTTCGCGCTCCCAGCCGAAACGAACAATTTTACAAAAATATGGGTTCTGAGCAGAACCGCCATCATAAGAAGGCGAACGCCGGAAGTGGCGCCAAGCGCTTCAAATTCTCCATAAATCGACATTAAAGGCGCTTCGCCTTTTCGAAAATCGAGAAGTGGTGGTCGCCTGTGGCGGCTCGCTGGCCTTGAGTTCGTCTGCTCTGCCTGAGTCACGCGCTACCTAAGAGTCGGACGTTTCGAGGAGTACATCGCCGCTCAGGTACGGGCAGCCACGCTCGGTACGGGCAGCCACCGTTGGCGAGCTCATGCACGCTCTGCCTGACCCCTTGGCGCCTCGAGTCGGACCATTCGGGCTACGTTGCCACTCGGTGGAGCATGCACTCACTCGGAATTTGGAGCGCCACCGATGTGAGCTCATCCCCCCTTTCTGCACGGGCCACGACGCCTCGGAGTCAGGACCGGCTTAACTACATTGCCACTCGGTACGGAGCATCACTCGAATTTGGAGCATACTCTGTTTGAGCAGCCACTAAGGCCCATGCTTGCGAGGAGCGAGCAACTCACTTTGGCGAGTTAAATTACATACGGGCGAGCCACGCTACCTGAGGCCATCTCGGTTCGGACAACTCGGCCAGTAGATTGTTAACTCACTCGGCGAGCTCTTCCCGGTAGTTCCACATGGGCTGAGCTACACTTGTGATGCGTGGCTGAGCTCTTCTAAAAGTTCACATGGGCGAGCTCGCAATGGTCGCATTGTGACTCTTCGGCGATTCATGGGCGAGCTCTTCAGCGATTTACGTGAGCTCTTCAATGATTCATTGGCCATTTCTTGTGGTTCAATGGAGCGAGCTGCCGGCGGTTAGCGTAGACGGTACCTACTTGCGCTGTTCGCGTGAGCTCTTCGGCGATTCGCGTTAACATTCGCGCCAAACGACTCTTCTAAAAGTTCACATGAATGAGCTCTACCCAAAAACATTACGCGTGGCGAGCTCTTCCAGCGATTAGCGATTGGCTGACCGCGCCAAACGAGCTCTTCACACAAGTTCATGGGCCGAGCTACACCTAGCTGACTGCATTGCGAGCTCTTTTCCCAGTTCACATTGACCCCAAGCTCTTCCCGGCCCGGTTCCACATGGGCGAGCTGCCCATTCACATGGGCGAGCTCTTCCAGTCGCATGGCAACTCTTCCAGTTCACATTGGCGAGCTCTTGGCCGGTTAGCGTGACGAGCTCGCCCGGTATTGCGTTGAGCTCGCCGATGGTTCATTGGCGATCTCTTCCCGGCCGGTTCACATGAATGAGCTACACCCGGCGGTTGCGTGGCAGGCTTTCTTCCGGCCATTTCACGATGACGAGCTCTTCCCGGCGGTTCACATGGGCCGAGCTACGCGGCTGTTAGCATTGGCGAGCTCTTTAATGAGATTCGCTGGGCGAGCTACGCCCAGATACGCGTGGCGAGTTCCACGTGGGCGAGCGGCCAACGATTCGGCGCTAACGAACAACCTGGCAGTTCCATGGGCGAGCTACGCTAGCTATTACGCGTGGCGAGCTCTTCCTAGAAGTCCACATGGGCGAAACCCGGTAACGATTCAGCGGCGAGCTCTTCCCGATTCACATGGGCGAGCTCTGCCACGGCTGATGCGCGTGGCTTGAGCTCTTCATAGAAGTCCATGTAGATGAGCACTACCCAGCAGTTCGCAATTGACGAGTTCACATGGGCGAGCCCGGTAACGATTCGCGGCGAGCTGCTCCCAGCGATTCACATGGGCCGAGCTACGCCCAGCCGCGTGTGAAGCTCTTCTGAAGTCCACATGGGCGAGCCCGGTAACGATTCGTGATGACGAGCTCTTTGGCGATTCACATGGAGCGAGCTGCGCGTGACCGCGTGGCGAGCTCTTCCTAGAAGTCCACGTAGATGAGCACTTCCCGAGGTTCGCGATTGGCAGTTCACATGGGCGAGCTGCGCCCAGCTGACCGCATTGGCGAGCTCTTCTAGAAGTCCACATAGATGAGCCTTTGCCAGTTCGCGGTGTGAGTTCACATGGGCCGAGCTACCTTGTATTACGCGTGTGAGCTCTTCCTAGAAGTCCACATGGACGAGCCCAGCCCAACAGTTCGCGTTGACGAGCTCTTCCCAGCGGTTCACATGGACGAGCTCTGCCCAACTGTTCGCATTGATGAGCTCTTCCTAGAAGTCCCCATAGATGAGCCTTTATCGGCGATTCGCAATGGCGAGTTCACATGGGCGAGCTGCGCGGTATTCGCGTGTGAGCTCTTCACAAAGTCCACATAGGCGACGCGCCCGAGTTCGCGATGATGAGTTCACATGGGCCGAGCCACATCCGGTTGTGGTATGAAGCCCGAACCCGGCGGGTCACGTTAGCGAGCTACGCGAAAATAGGTCGTCACGCGACCTAAGGAATCGTCTGACTAAATGCCGAGCCCGTGATGGAGGTCAGCGGCTCGCGGCCCAGGCCAGGCTGCCGCGCAAAATGGAATCAAGGTCGTCTGACTCATGCGAGCCGGCCCGATGGAAGTGATTTCGCGTGGCGAGCTACGCGAAAACAAGTCATGGAATCGAGGAATCGGTTGACTCATGCAAGCCCGACCCGATGGAGTCGGCTTCGCGTGTGGCTGCGCCCGAAAACAAGTCATGGAATCGAGGTCGATACAGCTCATGCGAGCCCGACTGATGGAGGTCGGCCGGCTCATTGTGAGCTGCGCGAAAACAAGTCATGGAATCAGGTGTCTGACTCATGCGAGTCGACGATGGAGGCGGCCCACGATGACGACTCTGCCGAAAACAAGTCATCTGATCTAGGAATCGGTTCATCTCGATGAATCGGTAAGCGGGCCCGGCTCACGCGGCAATTTCGGCCGCTCACGCCTGACCATGCGGCTAAGAGGCGGATCCGGCTGAGGCCATTCGACTCAGGCCCACCCATTTCCGGTTAAAGAGAGCTTCGGCCACCCCGACTGGGGCGTGTTACTTTCGGGGAGTCAATTCGGCTCGAGGCGTTGACCTCGGCCTCGGCGCCGGAGCCCATTTCGGTCCCCAGCGAGCCATTGGCTCCGCAAGCCCATTAAGCTCAGTTAAAAACACCGGCCGCTGACTTCGGGGCGTGTTACGCCGGTGGTCGGCTGAGGCGTTCAGCCCCTTTCGGCCTCGGCGCGAAGCCCAGCGGCTCGATCTAAACGAGGCCATGCGGCCCGCGAGCCAAGTAGCTGGGAGCCCAGCGGCTACGCCCAACGGGCCATGCGGCACGAGAGTCGATTCGACTCGAGCGTCGCGACTCTGGAGCCCAGCGGCCCGGTTGAAGGGCTCGACTACCGGCTTCGAGCCCGCATGACCCAGCGAATCAATTATTTCGGCGGTCGGCCATGGAGCCTCGGTGGCTCGAGTTTGAAGAGCTCAGCGCTTTCTTGGCTTCCGAGGCGAATTCGGTGACCGGTTCATCTGGAACCTCGCGAAACGCAGTAAGCGAAAGTGATGAGATAAAAAGATGAATATACATTAAGGAAAAGGTACATGTCACGGGTCCCCGAGCCCACAAAAAAAAAAAAAAAAAAAAAAAAAAAGAAAGAAAAGCTATCTCTGGCGGAATTGTGAAAAGGACTCTGCGCGAAGGTTCGGATGGAATGTAGGGAAGAGAGAATTCAGAACTCACTAAAAAGCAAAGAAGCTTAGGGATCAAAGAGAGGCATAAGATGAGCGGTCGGAGGATATTTGCGGAAGAAAGGAGGCCTTGTAGAAAAGTCATCATTATCACGGACATAAGGCGACAACAAAGCCCTAAGCCCAATCCCGACCACAGAGGCTAACACGTAAATCACACCAGATACAAGAAGCGATATATGCCCCTTTTGCCACGCGTGCATGAGGGATGGGAGGCTATTGATGGGGTTTGGAAAATGGTAGCCTTGGACCCACTTTCCTTTAGGCGAAGGAGGCGGGCGCATAAGCAGCGGCGCTGCGTCGACCAGCAATGATCCGCTCATGGTGGAGTGATGTGGATAATTGGGAAGGCTACGTCATATGAATCCAATTAAATCTGCTTGATAAGGAAGTGGGATGATTCTCGATGCTTGTTTATCCTGTAGTCGGACTAAATCTCATAAATAAGGAAAGTAGATATTACCACCCCTCCCGATTATCCGCAGTAATTGGTTCTGATAAGGAAATAAAATCTCTGCCGATAGGAAATATTATATCATCCTGGAGAAGCTAGGAAACATCGCGATCGGTGTCATCATCGATTAGGAAACATCTTGTCGATGTCATAATCGATTAGGAGAAAGTTGTTAAGATCATCCACTATAAATACATGGCCACCCCAGCGGTGAAAGGTACACACTCTTAGACGTATACTCGTATGCAACACATTCGCCCTCTAAGCAGTCTCTCTTTTCTCTCATAAAGAAAGCGGAGCTTAGGCGTCGGATGGCCACGGGCACCGACCTCGCCGGCCCACTTCTTCTTTGTTCTTGCGAGAGAAGGTGCTACGTCCGGGCACAACGGATCAGCAATGACCCCCACACGATCTGTATCGACCAGACTGATCGAGGCAGCCTTCATCCAGCCCTGAGCAATCGGGGTCGGCCAATGACCCCCACACGTCATTGAGTTCAGGTTGAAAAGGCATCATCACATATGATCTTCCTCTTCCTCTATTCTTGTAATTCTTATCTAGTTGTTTTTTTAGAAATGTTCCAATAGATTGAATCATTCATAATCTTTTGGTAACATTCTAAGATAGCAAACACTAAATACTAATTATGAAATCAGGCCAAAGTGATAAGGATACTATACGAGATTACTTAAAACTCAAGGGCCTCACACAAAAAAAAAAGTCATTTTTAGTACCCTTGTTGGTCAACATATGCACATGTGGTATGAATCACATGTTATGAGGTTATTTCCTTTCTTATGGAGCGTATGTCTTTATGTATTTTCTTTCAACACCGTATAGATTGTAGTTCAACACACTCAATGTTCAACTATATATGTGTTCACTCACATACTCTTTTTATCAAAAAAATTAGACTTCCAATCTGGCTTTAAGACCGATTAAGTGATATCTCACTTGTGATTAATATTTCATTCATTCTTTAAATGAAATCGACATTTGTATTTAAGTCTTTGCTCTCAATTATCTCCTAGATAATAATGCTTAAAAACTGTCCCATCTTAGTACACACAAAGTGATTAAGGCGATTGCTTGTGTGAGTAGGTCAATCTCTCATATGTCCAGCATACTTCTATATCTCATATGTACTTAACATATACGTTCATGTATGTTTCATTAGCATTTGAGAAATAAATAAAAAATATTATCATAAAATAATACTCATGAACATGCTAAGAAGTACATATTCTGAAATACACTTTAATGTCTATGTAAGCCCAAAGACTTGACATGCCTAAAGTAAGCTTCTTTATGTATAGGCTTTGTGAATGGATATGCAATCATTTCTTGTGTAGTTATGTACTTCACATTCACTTCCTTTCGAGCCACCATGTCTTTTACAAAATTGTATTTGATAACTATATGTTTAGTTTTAGCATGGAACTTAGGATCTTTAGTATAAGCTATAGCAGCCTGACTATCACAATTGATGACTACAGGTTCTATGGCATCTCCCTTAGTGATTAAATGTTCCAAGAATCTTCTTAACCATATTCATTTTTGTACAGCGGCTGATAACGCTAAAAATTCAGCTTCCATTGTTGATAGGGCTATGTAGGATTGTTTCTTACTACTCCAAGATATGACGTCATTATTGAGTAAGAATGTAAATCTAGAGGTAGATTTTCTCTCATCTAAATCTCCTCCCAATCAGTATCGATGTTATCACGCCCCGATCCGGTTGGCGGAATTAGCGGATGAACCGAAGTCGAGGGCGCGAGACCTATCTATATACTATATACTATACTATCTTGTCTTGGGACTCTCATTGACTGTTCTTTCTCGGTGTACTTGTACTGTAGTATACACATGTTCTGTAATAACAAAATCATTTATACGTATACAGGAACTACCACCGGATGGTGTCCTTAAAATTCTATACACATATCTGAGTCCATTTACTTATATACAAATACTTATACAATTACATTTCTAATACAAAACTTGATTACTTCGGAACGTATTTGGTGAGCACTATCTACAGGTCGGCCTTCTTTGCGATGTGGAATGTCCTTTCCTCTATTCTTGTCTTACCTTACATGCCTACGGATTGAACACCTGCTCGCTTTGCGCTTAGTGGGAACATAAGCATGGGCTGACCACCGATGCGGCTTACATCCTGGCTTATACATATGCATTATATAGCTCTCTAAACATATTTCTATAACTTAAATTCCTTATCATCTTATATTCCTATTGCATGTCAAACTTTTTCTATTACATGTTCTATATCTTTGGCATATCCTTTACTTATACTTTTTCTGTATTTCTATTTCGAGTACTTTACATATTCCTATATTTATCATGTCTCTAGTCTATGTCTTTTTCATCTTTCGGTTCTATGTCTTTTATTGCATTCGTTGTACTATTACGTATATCATATCATTCCTTATCTATCACAAATACTTTGCCTATTTCTTGTCCCTTACTTATATTGTATACTTGATCTATTTCATCTTATTTCTTGTATCATGAAAGTCTTTGCAGTTTCCACAATAACTCATGTCGTATACTTTCCTTATAACCTATCTTATATACTATCTGTACGTTTATCTACATTCTTATACTTTTCATATATTGTTCTTTCATATGTCTTTTACCTGTCTCTAGTCTTTTTTCATGTTGTAAGTCATGTCTCTATTCTATGTCTTTGGCATATGTTATATCTATACTTTTCATACATACATATTCATACTTGTACTATCGCGTACATTCATATTCTATCTATCATCTACTTTATCTTTCGTATACTTTCATTACTTTTCATGTGTTTCATATATTTTCATATGATATTCATATATTATGCTTTTCGGAGTACTTTCATATCTTATACTTTCATATGATTTTCATATACTGTGCTTTTCATATGCTTTTCTCTTTTATACACTGTACTGTTCATATACTTTTCATGTACTGTCATCTTGTACATTACCTCTTGTTCTTGTAACTGTCTATACTTTCATCGCATAGCAGTGCTATGCTTCACATATCATGTCATTTCCTTTTGGTTTCATGTCTGCAAATACCTTAGAAGCGGATACGGGAAACTATGTGTACCCGAAGGTACTATCACTGTACAAGGCAGTGATCTCTGTCTGTTAATACCCGAAGGTATCGTCACTGTACGAGACAGTGACCTATGCCATATGCTATCGGTACCCGAAGGTACTATCACTGTACGAGGCAGTGATCTCTGTCTATTGTGGTGACCCTTGCGGGGCCACCTGATCCAAACGGGATCTATGTCATCGACCCAAACGGGGCCTCGATATCTGTCTATGAATATGCTGCAGCAACTGTATCTTCCCTATAGGCATGCCTATCTATCCCTCTACCAGGTCCTAAGCAGACAATCAGCTTTATTACATTTTCTGTACATATCTCATAAGCATGAATAACTATTGTTATCATATTTGCTTATGCATATATACTATCGTTACTTTACTCCGTATTAGTTCTCATATATCTCTATATTACATATAGTCATATCTTTTTCTATCAATTTGTTTTGTCTATCATATATCATGAATGCATCTATGCACTCTTATTATTCATATATTCATATATAGTTTTCTATATTCATATCTCTTTATATCATTTACGTATTCCTGTCATGTCTTCATCTATTCATATACTTTCTATATTTCTATCATGTATGCTCTTACTTATTCATATATTCATATCGTATACGCTTATATTCATGTACTTTTCCATATTATTTACTTTGTCATGTCTTTACTATGCCTATCATTCATGTACATATACTTATTCTTATGCTTTGTCATCTTTTACTTATCTCTATCGTTCTTAGCATTTACGCATTTCTATCATGTGTTCCTAGCATGTTCCATCTTATTCCTTTCGGTATGTCTATCATATATTCCTATCATTTACATATTCCTGTCATGTCTTTATCTATTCATATACTTTCTATATTTCTATCATGTTCCATCTATTCGTTCATGTATGACAATCATATGTTCACAACATATAATCTTATATTCATATGTGCCTATCAATTGTGTACTTTTAGACTATTGTATCTTATGACATATCCTATCATATCTTATCATATCTTATGACTTATACCTATCATATCTTATGACATATCCTATATTAATATCATATTCATGTTTTATGAACATATCTATACATATTGCATTTCTATATATTTCCTTGTTTCATGGCTACATATAGCACTTCATATACTTATGAAGTATAATGTGTATGAAATCCTCATTCATGTATTCTTATTCCTCTATGAATCTATTTCTTAGGAATTGGAATCAATCGATCGGTCATCCAGCCCAAGTTATGGCATTTTCATGCTAGCTAGTCATTTCTGGAATTTTTTCTAGTAATGATTTGTACTCATTTTTACGGGGTCTTAACTTCATATTTTGACACTATGTCCTTATACTCATTTAAAGCTAAGGTGCTAAGGGTTATTCTCTTTGGAATCACCCAATTGAACGGAACTCAAGTTACGATAAAACAACCGGGACTTCTCTATGTTCAACACTTGAAACCGAGAATTTGGTTTTTACATGGTCCCACTTCGAGTGGATTTTTGGGCCCTTAGAGTCATAATTTGATGATATCTATTTCTATATGGATGGTTTCCTTGAAGTCTATTTTAATTGGCCACTTGAATCGCTCAAATCAGGATAGAAATGAAGCGAGTTATGGCCAAAATACAAAAGCGGTCAAAAGCGGAAAACAAAACAAGGGTGTGGGGTACACCTAAAAAATCTTAGGTACACTTTGTACTTTGACAGAACACAAGTGTCTTAGGTACATGTTCAAGATATTGCGGTGCACATCACTCTGGAATGCCTAGAATGTATTTTCTCCCCTTTTCATGCCCTTTCATCCATGGATCACTCTTATACTTCCCACACACATCAAAATCATTCCAAATTCATCTTATAATCTCTATTATACTCAATTCCTCTTTCAATGGATATCTTTCTTCCAAATTCTTTCATGAATCACTTCAAAAACCATTCTAATATGGGTTATGACCCATACACAAACCAAACATGATGTTTAGTTAGGGTTTGATAATACTAGCTCAAAGATCTGTCAATGGCTGAATCCATCCTAAAAGAAGATTCTATGATTATCTTGTACCATATGGGTTTTTATCAACCCCCTTTTCAAGAATCAAGTTTGGATACAATTTTATCGAACCCTAGCTGGAGATAATATATTCACCATCTGGCTTGCCAAAATTCCATGTGATGTCTAATCAAAGTTATACAAAAAACCATATAGTTCCATACCTTAGCTTGATCTTGGCTTCTCTTCCTTCTCTTCTTCTTCTTCCTCTTCCTCTTCTTCTCTCTTTTCCTCCTTCTCTCTACGGTTCTCTCTCTCAAAATGAGACCAAATGTTTGGTCTTAAGTCCATGTTTGTTAAGGCCATGTTTGGCCAAGTAAATAAAACCCATTTTTGGCTTAACTTTCTTTATTTGCACTTAAGCCCTTCCATTCATTCCAATTTCAATTCCATCTTTTCTCTATTTCCATATTAGCGCTTATTGATTTATGTCATTTGGCATATAACATTGATTTATGCCATTTATGTCCTAAAGTGGTAAAGACCACTTTACCCTTGTCTCTAATATTAATTAGGGTATTTGTTTTATTTCAGAAATTCATATTTAGCTTTTAATATCTGCTGCTTGAGTCAAGCTGACATATTTCGGGATGTTACAAGTATAACCCTTTAATCGCAGATAATTTCCTTGATAACACAATGAATAGTCTGATGTGCCCTTTAGATATCACAATATCCTTTTAACTGCCTTCCAATGTTCTTGACTTGGATTAGATTAATATCTACTAGTGTAGCACCCCAAAATTTCGTTAAAGGTAAAATTGTAAATTATAAATTAATTAATTAGTTAATTTAATTTAATTAAGGGTAAAAGTGTCTTTACAATTTAAAATCTAAGTATAAATAGATATTTTTCTTATTTTCCCATTCTGAAAAACCCTAGCAGTCAAATTAGAGAATTGGAGAACGTAGGCGTGAAGGTTTGGAGAATCCAGAGTTTGAAGTTCAGACTTTTTTTTAAGGTAAAATCCAACTTTAGATTAACATTTTATATTTGTTAGTCAATTCTGAATACATTAGATATTTTTAATAAAATTTTCTATTCAGATTAGAGTTGGTTTATTAAAATTACTAGGATTTAAAATTTTAGAGAAGAATTAGATTGAAGTTAGGATTAATTTATTTTAATTGTTTTGGGTTAAACTATTGAAATTATAAGTTTAGATTGTTCAATAGATGAAAATAGAAATTTTGAGATTTTTAGAAGAATATATCTAAGCTATGAAAAATAATAAGTTGGTTATGCCGTAGGTGCATTGGGTTAGAAAAAAAAAAGGTTTAATTTGAATACCTAAAAATTTTAGGGCTCTCAAATCTATTAGTTAAAGTAATAATAATAGTTATTTATTTTTGTGTTATGTTAGGTGAATAGTAGGCCTTCCGAATTATTTTTCTCCAAGGTTTTTGAGGACTTCGTTTGAGGTAAGATACATTAATACAATTTTTCAAAAAAAAAAAAAGGAAATAATTTTCTTTTTTTTTTATTATAATCTGTAAGGGAAATTAAGACAGATTGTGTAAAAGAAAAAAAAATTTATTTGCTTTATATGTTATTTTGAACTATGAAAAAGGTTATTTATATTTCTATGCATGAGTCAAATGCATGTTTTGCATGAAAAGTATATTTGATAATTTTATTTGCTTGTGAAAAGGAAAATTTTAGAGATATAATATTTTGTTTGATAAATTTGAATTGATGCAAAAAAAAAAAAAAAAAAATTATGGTTTATTTGTATTGTCGTGGGATATAATAGTTGACCTTTACATTTTCTTAGTGGGAAATGTAATTGATTTGAACCCCAGCTTTTAGGGGTTTGGTTAGAGGTTATTAGTACTAGTAGTATTTGGTATGTCCATCTTAAAAAAGAACTATTTGAGGTTAGCCACCTATTTGTAAAGTCCCACCAAACTGGGTATCATTTGTTATTTGATAACCAGAGAAATATGTTTGGAATATTTTGATTCGGAATTGATGTGAAATGCTTTCGTTTTTGTATTAGAATGTTTAAACTCCAATATTTTATAAGAAACTATTATTCCCTATATCTCTAATAGAAGTATAGCCAAAAACTTTCGATCCATGAAATTGTATTAGTGTACCTTATTGGGCTTTGAGCTTACCCTTTATTTTTTTAAAATTTTTCAGGTACCCTTAGTTCGGGAGAGAAGTGACGGTTAGGACGGGAAAATGGTTTTATTAGAATATTTGTTTAAACTTCTCTTGGGACATTGTTTAGATGTGAAAGTTTAGTTTCTATTTGGAATATATGAGTTTGAAGTTATTTGGATAAATATACTTGGGTTAATGTATTGGTTTCTTAAAGTTGATATTTGAGGATGTAGAATTTTGTTCTACTACTCTGAACATGATATTTGGTAATTGGTAAAATTCCGAGTTACAATGCAGATGCCTTTGGAACATTTCCACTTTGAACCCTTGGGTGTGAAATGATCGTCATGCCCTGTAGTGGGTTTTGGGGCGTGATAGAGTGGTATCAGAGCAATAGGTTATGATCTTGTTGGGAACTTGAATTGATTTGGATTTGGGATAGATGAGTGACACATTAGATTAAGTTTTAGTTTCATCAAGAATAAACTCCTCTTTGTTACGAGATTGTTTAGTGGTTTCTTATTGATTAATTTAGTATATTTAATGCTTTATAGGAGATCATGGCACTAAGAAGACCAACATCTTCCTAGAATAGTCAAGCTAATGATGATGTACCTCCTCCAGTTAAGGGTTTGCCTCCCATGAATGCAGAAGGGCTTATTCGATATCTTGGAACTTTAGCTGGGTTGGTTGAGCGTCAAGGCTGAAACATACGAAACTAATGGTAATGGACAATCATCATTTTCTAGGGTAGCTCCTTTGATGATTTTAAGAGGTTGGGTCCTCCTTATTTTCTAGCACTTAGTCCGACGAGGCGAAGAACTTGGATTAAGATAGAGAAATTTTTTGAGGTCATAGATTGCTCTGAGGAGCAAAAGGCTTCTTATGCAACTTAATTTTATGTTGGACAAAGAGGTAGATCATTGGTGGCGTATGACTAAGAGGCTTTTGGAGGATCAGGGACTAATAACGTGGAAACAGTTTAGGGAGGCCTTCTACGAGAAATACTTTCCTGACAGTGTTAGGTGACAAAGCGAGGGAGGTTTGTTCGTGCAGACGGGGAGAGATGACCGGTGGCTCGAGTATGAAGCAAAATTCTGAGTTGTCACATTTTGCTCCACCGGTTGATTGCTACGTGAGAGGAAAAGGCATTCAGGATTTCAAGATAGTTGAAACCATGCCCGAAGAACAAGATATCTATTCTAAAGCTTGGTGTCTATTCAGAGGTTGTGGACAGGGCTCTTATTGCAGAAAAGGATAATGAAGAGTTGCATCAGTATAGGGAACAACAAAGGAAAAGAAATAGGAGTGATGGTGCTGCAGGCGTCGATCACGAAAAAGTCTACTCTTGAAATCAAAATAAGGGAAAGTAACACAACAAAATTCAGATGTGGTTTGTTACACTT
Organism: Tetrastigma voinierianum; assembly: GCA_016808115.1. Lineage (NCBI taxonomy): Eukaryota > Viridiplantae > Streptophyta > Magnoliopsida > Vitales > Vitaceae > Tetrastigma > Tetrastigma voinierianum. The sequence continues at coordinate 288,189 of JAEQBH010001642.1, forward strand.
GTGGTAAAAGCATGGAGGGAGGCCATGTTATAGAGATACTGGAGCTTGCTTTGGTTGTGGAAAGCAAGGACATTTGATTTGAGATTGCCCAGAAAATAAGGGGTTCATCATTGGGAAGCCTAAGGAGGAGAACAAAGATAATAAATAGAAGCCTAGGGCCCAAGGACGGGTATTTGCTATGACTCATGGAGATGCTCAAGCTACTTCTGATGTGGTGGTAGGTACTATTCGAATCCACACTTTGTTTGCTAGTGCCTTGATTGATCCAGGCTCAACACATTCTTTTGTTTCAGTATCTTTTGCTGCTTTGTTGGGTATACCTGTTTCTAGTATGGACTTTGATTTGATTGTTGCTACTCCTGTGGGAGATTCTGTTGTGACTAGTAAAATGCTTAAAGATTGTCTTGTGATGATTGGTTATAGGGAAATGCTAATTGACCTAGTATTTCTTGACCTTCAGGATTTTGATGTAATTTTGGGGATGGATTGGTTAGCTTCTTATCATGCCTCTGTAGATTGTTTTGGGAAAAGGGTAACTTTTAGCATCCCTGGTCAACTTGAGTTCAGTGTAGAGGGGAAGCATGTGGATAGACCACTGCATATGATCTCAGCCTTACAAGCTAGTTCCTTACTTAGGAAGGGTTGCCAAGGCTTTTTGGCTTATGTGGTGAATGACGAAAATGGGTTGAAGTTGGAGGACATACCCGTTGTGAGTTTTCGTGCCTTTCCCGGATGATTTGCCTGGCTTGCCACCAGAAAGAGAGGTGGATTTTACCATTGATTTAGTCCAAGAAACAGTTCCTATCTCTAAGACTCCATATAGGATGGCACCCGTAGAGCTTAAAAAGTTGAAGACTCAGCTTCAGGAGTTATTAGATAAGAGTTTTATTAGACCCAATGTTTCACCCTGGGGAGCTCCTGTTTTGTTTGTGAAAAAGAAGGATGGCTCAATGAGACTTTGTATTGATTATAGAGAGTTAAATAAAGTGACAGTAAGGAATAAGTATCCTCTTCCTAGAATTGATGATTTGTTTGATCGGCTTGAGGTGCATGTGTGTTTCTAGATTGATCTTTGGTGCAGGTATCATCAATTGAGAGTGGTGAAGATGTACCTAAGGCCCACTTTGGGCTGATGGGACCTCGGTGTACTTTGGTTATGCCTTTTGGTTTGGTAATGCACTGGCGCCTTTATGGATTTAATGAATAGGGTATTCAGACCACATCTAGATACCATTTGTGGTGGTTTTATTGACATTTTGGTGTACTTAAGGAGTGGAGAAGAGCACGAGCGTCATTTGAGTATTGTGTTGCAGACCCTATGAGACAAGCAGTTGTATGCCAAATTGAAGAAATGTGAGTTTTGGTTAGATAGAATCTCTTTTCTTGGGCATGTGGTGACTAAGGATGGCATTTCTGTTGACCTTGGAAAGGTAGATGCTGTAGCAAATTGGAGGAGACCTAGTACTGTGACTGAAATTCGAAGCTTCTTGGGACTTGTTGGTTATTATAGGCGATTTATTGAGGGGTTCTCTAAGATTGCCTTACCTATGACTAAGCTGACACAGAAGGGTTAAGTTTGAATGGTTTGATGAGTGTGAACATAGTTTCCAAGAGTTAAAGAACAGATTAGTGACGACCCCTGTTTTGACTATCCCTTCAGGTTCAATAGGATTTGTGGTGTATAGTGATGCCTCTCATCAGGGTTTGGGGTGTGTTCTTATGCAACATGAGAAAGTTGTGGCTTTTGCTTCTAGACAGTTGAAGCCTTATGGCGAAGTGCGCTCATGATTTGGAGTTAGCTACGGTAATTTTTGCACTTAAGATTTGGAGACATTTCCTTTTTGGTGAAACTTGTGAAATATTCACAGATCATAAGAGTTTGAAGTATTTGTTTTCCCAAAAGGAATTGAACATGAGGTAGAGGAGATGGATAGAGCTACTTTAGGACTATGATTGTATCATTCAGTATCATCCAGGGAAGGCAAATGTTGTAGCTGATGCTTTGAGCAGGAAATCGGTTGGTTCCTTAGCAGCTATTAAAGGTTGTCAGAGGAAATTAATAAAGGATTTGAGGAGTTTGCAAGTCCATCTCAGAGTTTCAGACTCAAGAGCACTTGTGGCGAGTTTTAGAGTACAACCAGACCTAGTTGGAAGAATTAAGGCCCTACAAAAGAATGATTTGCAATTAGTGCAACTTATGGAAGAAGTTCAAAAGGGTTGTAAGCCTGAATTTTTTCTTTCAGATGATGGGATTTTGAGGTTTGGGACTAGACTTTGTGTCCCAAATGATGGAGACTTGAGAAGGGAACTTTTGGAGGAAACTCATTGTTCTAGGCTTACCATCCATCCAGGGAGGCAGAAATATGCAATTTGAAACATAATTATTGGTGGAAAGGTATGAGGCGAGATATTGCGAAATTGGCTCGATGTTTGGTGTGTCCATGAGTGGCTAGAAAGCATCAACAACCCGGCGAGTGCTGTGACCACTTTACATTCACGAGTGGAAGTGGGAACATATTCTTATGGATTTTGTTCTGAGATACGAGAACATTGGGGTAATAATACTATTTGGGTGGTGTTGATCGATTAACAAAATCTGCTCACTTCTTGCGATGAAGAAAGTCCCGACTTCTCACATGGACCAGTTTAGCTTCATTGTATGTTAAGGAGATTATGAGAATGCATGGGGTATCTGTTTCTATTGTATCTGATAGAGATTCTCGTTTCACTTCTAGATTTTGGCATAGTCTACAGAAGGCGCTAGGTACTAAGTTGAGTTCGATCTTGCCTTCCATCCCTCGATGGTCAATCGGACGATGCTTCAGTTTGGAAAGATTTGTTGAGAACTTGCACTTTGAACCTAAAGGTGGTGGGATATTGTTACCTTTAGTAGAGTTTGCTATAATAATAGCTTTATTAGCATTTGGATGTAGCTTTGCACGAGGAGGTTATATGGTAGGAAATGTCGATCTCTTGTTTGTTGGGATGATATTTGAGAAAGGAAACTTTTGGGGCCTGAACTTGTGCAATTGACTGTAGAAAAGATTGCTTTGATTAAAGAAAGATTAAAAACAACTCAAAGTAGACAGAAGAGTTATGTAGATAGTCGTCGGTGAGATTTGGAGTTTGAGGTAGGTGACCAAGTTTTCTTAAAAGTTTCACTGATGAAGCCCGTGATGAGATTTGGGAAAAAGGGAAAACTTAGTCCTCGCTTTGTTGGTCCATTTGAAATATTGGAAAGAGTAGGCACTTTGGCGTATAAAGTGGCCTTTCCTCCAAGCTTATCTAAGATTCATAATGTTTTCCACGTTGAGGAAATATGTTTTTGATCATTCTCATATTGTGAAGTTGGAGCCTATTCAGATTTCTGAGGACTTGACTTATGAGGAAGTACCCATTCAAATTGTGGATGTGATGGATAGTGCTACGTCGTGCTGTTGTCGAGTTGGTGAAGGTCCGATGGGCGATCTGGTATTAGGAAACCGCGGGAATTGGAGGAAGAGATGAGAGAACATCCATACCTTTTTCAAGACCCAGGTATGTCAAGTTTAGAGGACTAAACTTTTATTTAAGGGGGGGGAGGATGTAGCACCCCAAAATTTCGTTAAAGGTAAAATTTTAAATTATAAATTAATTAATTAGTTAATTTAATTTAATTAAGGAGGCAAAGTGTCTTTACAATTTAAAACCTAAGTATAAATAGAGATTTTCTTATTTTCCTATTAAAACCTAGCAGTCAAATTCGAAATTGGAGAAGCGTAGGTGTGAAGGTTTGGAGAATCGAGTTTGAAGTTCGGAGCTTTTTTTAAGGTAAAATCCAACTTTAGATTAACATTTATATTTCTTAGTCAGTGAATACATTGGAGAATTATTTTTAATAAAATTTTCTATTCAAATTAGAGTTGGTTTATTAAAATTTTAGGATTTAAAATTTTAGAAGAATTCGATTGAAGTTAGGATTAATTTATTTTAATTGTTTTTGGGTTAAACTATTGAAATTATAAGTTTAGATTGTTCAATAGATGAAAATAGAAATTTTGAGATTTTTAGAGAAGAATATATCTAAATTGTGAAAATAATAAGTTGGTTATCTTTAGTAGGTGCATTGAGTTAGAAAAAAAGAAGTTTAATTTGAATACCTAAAAATTTTAGGGCTCTCAAATCTATTAGTTAAAGTAATAATAATAGTTATTTATTTTTGTGTTATATTAGGTGAATGGTAGGCCTTCCGAATTATTTTTCTCCAAGGCTTTTGAGGACTTCGTTTGAGGTAAGGGACATTAATACAAAATTTCAAAAAAAAAAAGGAAATAATTTTCTTTTTTTTTTATTATAATCTGTAAGGGAAATTAAGACAGATTGTGTAAAAGAAATTTTTTTATTTATTTGCTTTATATGTTATTTTGAACTACGAAAAATGTTATATATATTTCTATGCATGGGTCAAATGCATGTTTTGCATGAAAAGTATGTTTGATAATTTTATTTGCTTGTGAAAAGGAAAATTTTAGAGATATAATATTTTTGTTTGATAAATTTGAATTGATGCGAAAAAAAAAAAACTACGGCTTATTTAGCCACTTTGATAGCGGATATTATAGTTGACATTTACATTTTCTTGATGGGGAATGTAAGCGATTTGAACCCTGGCCTCCCAGGGTTTGGTTATAGATTCTTAGTCTTAGTAGTGTTTAGTTGATCCGCCCAAAATGAACAATTTGAGACTAATGGCCCATTTGTAAAAGTCATGGCCCAGGCGTGAATTTGTTATTTGATAACCCGAGAGAAATATGTTTGGAATGTTTGATTTGGAATTGATGTGAAATGCTGGTGCAGCGTAGAATGTTTAAACTCCAATATTTTATAAGAAAAATTATTATTCCCTATATCTCCTAATGGGAAGTATATTAGAAACTTTCAATCCATGAAATTGTATTAGTGTACCTTAATGGGCTTTGAGCTCACCCTTTATTCTTTTTAAATTTTTCAGGTACCCTTAGTTCGGGCGAGGAGTGACGGTTAGGACGGGAAAATGGTTTTATTAGAATATTTGTTTAAACTTATCTTGGGACATTGTTTAGATGTTAAAGTTTAGTTTCTGTTTGGAATATTTGAGTTTGAAGTTATTTGGATAAGTATACTTGGGTTGATGTATTGGTTTCTTAAAGTTGATATTTGAGGATGTAGAAATTTGTTCTACTACTCTGAACATGTTATTTGATAATTGGTAAAATTCTAATTACAATGCGAATGCTTCAAGTTGTTTCTACTTTGAACCCTCGGGCTTAAGGTGTGAAATGATCGTCACACCCTATAGTGGGTTTTGGGGCGTGACAACCAGCCATCCCAACAACAGGACAGATATTAGGTCTAGTACACATCATAGCATACATTAAACTTCCAATCGCACTTAAGTAAGAAACTTTGCTCATTTGTTCCTTTTCTTATGAGGTTTTAGGATATAATCTTCGACTCAAGGTCTCGCCTTTTGCCATAAGAGTATCTATGGGTTTACAATCTTGTATTCTAAATCGCTCAAGGATTTTCTTGATGTATTGCTCTTATGAAAGAGACACAAATTTCTTTGATCTATACCTTGAAATCTTAACTTCAAGGATATATGCAGCTTTACCCATATCTTTCATTTCAACTTTGGACGACAACCATCATTTTATTTCTAAAATGTACTCCTTACTATTTCCAGCTATCAATATGTCATCTACATATAAAGACAAGATTACTAACTTGTCTTTCGACCTTTTAATATAAACACAATGATCTTCTTCAATCATTTCAAAATTATGACATTACTACATTATGAAACTGAATGTTCCATTGTCTTGAAGACTGCTTAAGACTATAAATTGACTTTAAAAGTTTGCATACTTTATGTTCTTGGCCTTAAATTACCAAACTTATTGGTTGTTCCATATAGATCTCTTTATCCAATTCTCCATTGAGAAAAGCAGTCTTTACACCCATTTAATGTAATTCTAGGTCCATACTTGCAACGATAACTAAAATTAAGCGTATTGAGGTAAATCTGACAATAGGTGAAAATGTTTCTTCATAATCTATTCCTTCATGTTATGTATACCCCTTTGCGACTAGGCGGGCTTTGTATCTTTCAATTGTGTCATCAGCCTTACACTTAATTTTAAGGATCCATTTGTGACCAATCGATTTACGTCTTTTAGGTGGATCAACTAATTCCTAAACTTGATTTGTTTTCATTGACTCTATCTCTTCTTCCATTGCATTCATCCATTTTTCTTTAGCAGGACAATTGAGAGCTTCTTTTATATTCTTTGCCTTTTCTTCATCTTGTGGACTGACAATAAATGTTTCTCCTTCAATCTCAAATCGACGACGAGGAATCGGTTGACAATTCGTTCACCTAAGTGGGATTCATCTATTTCGTTGTTACTCCCACTCGGACCAACAAGCATAGTTAGATCCACTCCAGGGTGTGTTTGGGTGATTTTAGAAACTAATTCATCATTTCCCAAAACACTCCCACTCGAAGAGAATGGATCCAATTTTGTGCAGCGGAAGCAATCTGGTCATTAGTTTCATACAATAAAAGGTCTTCACCTATTTGTCCTTGTCTAGGGAAATCATTCTCTAAGAATGTGACATCTTGTGATTCAAATTTAGTTATGTTACCACCTTCTTGCTAACCTATGAAGATATATCCTTTAGATTGTTCATTGTATTTTATAAAAATACTTTTCTTTCCTCTTGGACCTAATTTTCCGTATTTATGAGAGGAGTTATGTACATAGGCAGCACAACCCCAAGGTTTTAAGAAACTTAGGTCAAGTTTCCTATTGTTCCATAACTCCTTGTAGATCAGTAATGCTCCGAACTTTGAAGGCACTCGGTTAAGTACAAATGTGGTTGTTAATAAAGCATCACCTCCAAAAGGTGATTGGTAAATGTGCTTGAGCCATCATTGACCTAACCATTTCAAGGAGGGTCCTATTACGTCTTTCCGTAACTCCATTTTGTTGTGGTGTATAAGGGATGGTTAACTGATGTACTATTCCCTTTTCATCACATAATCATTTGAACTGATTAGACAAATACTCTCGACCTCGATCGATTCTTAAGGTTTTAATTTTCTTATCTAATTGATTCTCAACTAAGTTCATAAACTTGATAAAGCAATCTAATTCTTGTGATTTGTGACAAATTAGATAGACATAACCATATTGAGTGAAATCGTGTATGAATGTGATGAAATAAATTGCTATGTGCCTAGCTCTTACGTTCATTAGTCCGCGTATATGCAGATAGTTAATTACGATGGAAATTCGGCTCTAGTTCCTTTTCAGGTTTTCTTAATAGCATTTTGTCGGCCGAACCAGTAACTCCCGCAAGTTGACTACTCGACTTTGTTTAGATTTCTCAATAAGCCTTCTTTGGTACAATTGGTTCGTGGACTTTGGTCAATGACGAAGTCTAGCATCACCGAACCTCATTATTCGTAATCAACAACTGATGTAATATAAGAAAAACATTCATTGCTTTCACCATGTTCAACATTAAGAACTATAAAACCATCATAGAAATAACCAGAACCATAAAATTGTTGTCCTAGAAATAAATCAACACCTTGTCCATGGAATTGTAATTTAAAGTCAAGTTTAATTAAAACCAACACTGACACCAAATTCCGACGAATGTTAGGAGCAAATAGCACATCAGATAGGAATAAGGTTTGGCCACTATGCATTACTAACTTGCATGTGCCAATTCCCTTTACTTATGCTTTTGAATTATTTCACCACATATATATCCATTTCGTTAAATGCGAGGATTAGTCGAGAAATTCCATGAAGGCACTTACATCCTTCACTACATGGTCAGTGGCTCCCAGAGTCTACAGTCCTGAAAGGGTAAGGTCGAGTTAAAAAGAAGCAGGCTAGCAATTAATTGTATTAACAACTATAAAAAGGTCATTTACCTTCTTGGGCTCTTTGCAATCACGTGCAAAATGCCCCTTATTGCTATAGTTATAACACTTGAGCTTGGACATGTTCTTCCTTTTCTTGAAGAAGACTTTTTTCTTTCATTTTCCAGGTTGGTTAAACTTTTGTTTTTTCGTTCCCTGAGCATCTCCTTTACCCTCTTGTTGATTCCAACTTAGATATTTTTGTTTGCACCACTTTCCACTTTGCGAGCTGGAGCCGGCCATGTAGGCATCATCACTTGTCTTACTGGCCATGAGGCGATCTTCCTCAAGTTCTAGATGACAGTCATGCATCTTTCATAGCGTTCCCGCCAAAGGGGTGAAACGTATCACTTACTGCGACTCTTTTTGTTCATCAAGAAGAGGACTCAGATCCTTAAGTTCACTTATCATATTTGACATTTGCCTTAAATGTTTTTTCATGTTATTTTGAGGGCGTTTTTTGTAAGTGTCAAATTTTATGGTAAGTGACCTTAGTTTTGTTATAAACATACCACCAACCTTCGTGAGAGCTGACCACATATCCTTGCATCTCACGCTTCAAACTCCTCACGATGTCATCATCCATGTCGCTTAGCAAATGTGGGATGCGGGTAATGGAGTTCTTTGAGTCTCATGTGCCTCACGATCCCTTCTATGTTAACATCAGACGTTTCTGCCTCGTGCTCAGCCATGGATATTTGTAAAACCTCAAGAGCTTCTTGCTCTTCTAGTACGTATTGGATTTTCATACTCCAAATCTCGTAATTCTCACCATTTAATTATTCACCCTTATTGAGTTCAGCAGTTATGTTCTTAGCAGCAATTGCCATTTGTTTTACTACAAGCAGTCAATTAGGCACTATAATCAATTCTCAAAAATACATAAATGTTAAATCAATTGTAAAGTGTCAATTGAACACAGTACAGAGTCAAAGTTCACTATGTTCTTAATCAATGCCTATGTACTCTAAATTCAATTAACCACTTTTGTACTAATTGCTGCCTTTAATTTAAAGTCATTGAACTTTAGCTAATTTGTACTAAATTCACATGCTCAAGGATGAATTCCTTAACAAGTTTCATATAAGTTCTCGTGTGATCATAAGGGTAACCATTCCATAAAGAATCAAGAACTCCTTGTTTATTTGGTGATCTGAGACATGACCTCAAAGCCTTATATTTGTCAATACTTCTCATCAAGCCCCCTTCCCAAACAATTTTTTGAATTCAACCATTGATTTCTATTATATAGTTCACTAGACAGTCAAAATTATAATCTTGACATGTGCTTCTAAGTTCATGCTTCCAAAATCCTTTATCATAATTTTTACTCAATGTCGATGTCTTGGGGTTCTAATGGCCTTTATTGACCTTATTTTTTCTTGCCATATTTATGGTACAAAAAAATTAATCAATGAGATTCGAACTTTTCACATGTTTCCAATATATATATTTTTTTATCAATATTATTTAAATTATCATGAAACAAATCCACAATTTAGTCGTAACAAATCCAATTTTTTTCTTATATGTATATTTATGAAACACTATACTGTATAAAACAAATCCATACACTGTACTTTAAAAAATGAAAGTATAAAATGACTATGATACTATTTGTTGGTTTTGCTTTACCGATGTCTAAGATCATGTATGTTTAGTCAGAATTCCAATCACAAAAAATTTTGTTTTCTCTTGTTTTGATAAAATATTTTAAATTTTGAATTTTAAATTAAATAACCGTGAAGTCACATCATATGTGTCCGACGCGGAAAAAAAAACTAAAAGAAACAAAAGCAAATTGATAGTTCAAGTATAATATATTAATATTAGAATTTGGCTTGACTAAAAGATTAAATAGTTCAATAGTATTGTAACTTACATTGAAAAAAGTTTGGAGTTTGACTTATATTTTCGCATTGAGAGAGAGATAAATAAATGCAATGTTTGAATTGGTAAGAAATTATAAATCAAGTCCCTTCTCTAACATTTGTGTATTTATTTCGCCATCTATCTATATATTTAAAAGTCCATAAAATAAAATTTAAAAATAGATAGTTCAAGAAACCCATATTTATGCCAATGAGGCCTAACGGCTAAGGGTTGGACGGAGAAAGAATCTAGTTCAAGTCTTGAAAACAAATATTGTAATGTTTATTGATCCAAACTTGTAATAGATTAATAAATTCAAGATACAAATTATTAAAAATAATAAAAGATGAAACAATATTCAAGTTAATAGTATAATAAATCGATATAAAGTCTATAAATTTAATAATATAATGATTATAATATCTATAATTCCAGTTATTCAACATACTCATAACCATAATTTAATATATTCGATTGATCGGATACGCTTTGTCTATCTAAATATCTTCTATACAAATAAAACATCGTAACAAGACGACGAAAAACATTACGTCGTAACAAATCGACGACAAACTAAACGCTGCAATAAAAGACAACAACAATACGAAAAATAAGTTAAAAATTAAATCTTTGTAAAATAACAATTTTATTGAATAAGAAAATGAAAAAAAGAGATATGAATAAGTGATTTTAGGACAAAAATAATGAAAAAAATCATCCATGAAGAAAATGAGCTAGAAGAACAAGACCAAAGAAAATGAAAATGGCATTTCCCCGGTTGCAAGTGCCTTACACAATTGAAGACCCAAGAGGGACCCTTATGACCAATGGACAGACAAATGAGCGCAATAAATAACTACTGTATTTATTATATAAACTCGGACAAAACAAAGAGCTGAAAAGTCTTTAAACCCCCACGTTATTTGGAACTGGAAAGGATCTTTAAATCCTAAATCACTTGAACCAATTTGTGCCACACCAATTGTTATTGATAATTGTGGGTGTTCGGATCAACTTGCACACCTTCCACGAGACCCTAGAATTAACGATGAATTAAATTTTTAAAGGACTCCAGCGACTCGTCAACTCACACTACTTGTAAGAAACCCAAGCTCGGGATTACCCCTGTTGCTGACAACACCACTATTACATCCATGATTATTACACTTCATGTAAGGCTGCCTCCTTCACCAACTTGTGGTCCATATATGACCACAAATAGGTACACGTTGATGATAGATTATAGTCACCGCCTTTAATAGTGTGGTCTATACACAACCACACATGAGATATGTCGACAGTCATATATGGAGGCACGTTTTAGCTACGTCAACATTACAATTACCCACATATTCTTTATCTCCTTTGTGATGGACAAAGACTTATAGATATCAAACGACTATCGTGTTAGTCCCAAAGTTCGTTCTCATAGGAATATACCATAACAGATGTGATGTGAGAAAGGTGATCTTGAAAGAGCAATCTGTTTTTCGTTATCATATTCAGTTAATAAAAAAAGCAATGACTGAATGTAAGAATCTCACTCTATATTTATTATACTGCTTTTTAAATGCTTATTCAGAGAAAAACATAAACTTTCATACTTTTCATTCTCTACATCTTTAGATAAAGATCTCCTCCTCAAACTCCCTACCCCCAATATCTTTAGATAAACATCCTCATTGTTTCCACTAAATTAACCCTTCCCACACTATACACTCAAAATACAAAATTGTATGTCCCAGCCTTTTTCTCAAATTTTAGATTTTGCCTAAAAATAACATTTTCCAATTTATTTTTTCTTGAATGTAGGCACCATGATAGTGCTAGATGGTGTGAAAGTTGTATTATTGATATTGGCCATTGGGTGATATTATATTTATGATGGATAAATTTGAAGATATAGCTTTGACTTTTTTGGGCTGGAGATGAGAATCTCATTGGTCCAAAACGTAAAACCACTCTAGTCAATGTTGACATGTACCCGTATGATTAGTGGGTGACATCTTCATAATTAACATAAGTTAGATTAATATTTAGAGGTTGACTCACAAGTCACAACATGCATGCAACTTATAGTTATAATTGTCTCTAACCTGATTCATTAATCAAAGTTAGATTATATCAACATGACGTAATATATATTCATCAACGACGAATTAACTAATTACCGCGGTTTTAATTTAATTGCTTTTTTCACTATAAAATAATTTTATCGATTCAAATCAAGAATACGATAAACATGTTAAAGTCGCTTAAAATCATGTACATTTAAAACAATATTCAGTTTAATACATAATCGATCGACTAAACTTATATATTCGAGTAACTGAGCCACACATTCGACATTACCACATGCAGCATCACTCTACGATTCCGATTGGCAACATATTAACAATCATCGATTCGATTTATCACAGACCGGATATACTTTACTAAGCCAATCGCTCTTAGCGACGCAGCCTGCACTTCATGCCTGAGGGTGGGGGGCATAGATTAACAAATAAGGGCATTAGCCCAGTTTGCTCAATGCTCTTCCAATGTAGGGGGGCATATGCCCCCGAAAGCACTAGCTATCTCCATGACTGATCGTCCTTACATGAATAAATGTTGCACCACCACCACGACAAAAAAACATCACACCAAGAGAACGATTAAAACACTTAAAAACAAATGAAAACCTAGATATTGTAGAATAACTATTATTGTGACTAGAATACCTATGATTCCATTTATGCAACTTATTGACAACCATTGATTTGATTTCTTGTTGCTAATCGAATATACTTTACTCATCTGAATCACTCTCACACTAATAAATGACGCATGACGATGACGACAAACAAACGTCGCATCAAAACGACGACAACCAAACGTCGCACCAAGATGACAACTAAAACATGAAAAAACAAATGAAAACTTAGATTATATGGAATAACTACTTTATTGAAGAAGAAAATAGTTGAAAGAGGCGTAGATGAGTGATTTCAAGTCAAGAATGATAAAAAAATCACTCCTCTTTATTTATAGAAAAAGATACTAGCAAAGAAAAAGGAGGCAAGGTTTTACTGGTAACAATATAAAAAAAGGTTGTTCTTTTTAGAATTAGATAATCTTAGGTTTTGATTGAAAAACCAAGTGGGACAGGTGGAGTGCCAAAAATCAAGCCATCACATATTGAATTGAAATTGAAAGACAGCTCTTATTTACTTAACAACAAAGAAAAAGAAAATAAGACTGAAATATATATAAATATAAATAGCATTAAGTGCATAGGGCTTCCCTATCAATGTGGAGGATGAAACATCTCACTCAAAACACTCCATCATGAAGAAAACTGGAAGAGAGAGGTCGGCCTGGTCGCTCTCTGAGACGAAGAGAAGGAAGAGGCCAGTAAGGCAAAGAGGCAAACTGTCCCTTTAGTCTCCTGATCTTACATCTCTCTTTCTTGTCATTTTTCTTCCCAAACAAACAAATATTAGATCAATCACACTCTACACTCATCTCCATAGAAGTCAATTCATTATACAACTGTTTTTTATGTTTTTTAGTTTTTATTTTTTATCAAAAGTTCCAACCCGTCAGGGATCACCACAAATTCAGACATGGGGGTGGAATCTAATATCATATTATGGGCTCAGATGTGGAGTCATGTCCCAAATCATCTTTTTTTTTTTTTTTAAATCCTAAAATAATTTGTATTTTAAAATAATGTCAAAACCAGTATTTTTTTCATCACATCATCAAAATCATTCACCAATAGTTTTTAACTTTAAAAAAAATTTAAATTCAAAAAATTAAAACCATAGTTGATTACTACAAATTTTAAAATTACTATCACTAACCTTGGTTTTACCATTCAGCTTAAAACAATAATCACTCACCAACCATGGTTTTGATAATAGGGATAAAAAGATACTAGTTTGAATATTATTTTGATACATGAATTAATTAATTGAGGATTTAAAAAAAAAAAAAATTTATTTTAGGACATCGCTCTCAAATGTGAAGGTGGTATATTTATTGAAGGTATAATTCGCCAAAAAAAACAGCTAAGAAAATGGAAGGGAAATAAAGACAAAACAGTGGAGCAGAATGCACAGACATATACAGAAGAGGGAGCAGTAAGATGGAAAGAGACCAAGAAAAAGCCACTTTTTTTGTGTTTGCTTTTTCAACATGTTTTTTTTAGGTCACTGTACAACAATTATACATACGAAAGAGAGAGAGAGTTAACAAAGAAAATCAAAAAGCTTGTATTCATCCTATTTAATTTCCATGGGGTTCTACAATCTACATGCACATACATATACAGGAGAGGGAGCAGTGAGATGGAAAGAGAGACCTAGAAAAAGCCACTTTTTATGTGTTTGCTTTTTCAACATGTTTTTTTTTTTTTTTTTAGGTCACTGTACAACAATTATACATACGAAAGAGAGAGAGTAAAAAAGAAAATCAAAAAGCTTGTATTCATCCTATTTAATTTCCATGGGGTTCTACATTTTGTTTCTTCAATTTCTTCCTCTCTTTTTTTTCAACCAAAATACATACATACACAGTTGGGAGATATATCATAGAGAGGAGATCGAAAGCCCCACGTGACTAAAATCAGATTTTCTGAGGAACCAAACACAGAAAAGAAAATCTTCCTATCACTAACGAGCGATGTCTATCTGCAAAGACGCATTGAGCTCCAGTTGTTCTGCCTCCCACCGAGCTTTAGCCACAACCCCATCATGCCCAGGCACGTATTCCTAATAGAACAAAGAAAATCATAAATCATCAGGCAACAAAACAAACCAAAAACCCGGTAATTATAAGCTAAGGAAAAATTTTAGGAATATTCTATAAACATTTTCGGTCACCATAGAAAATATATATAAAAGAGAAGGTCTTGTAAAGACTATTCAGTGTTTGGAAAGATGTAAGGTGGGTTTTATGATATATTTTCTTACAAGCAAACTTAGGGTTTTCTGATTTTCTGATTTTTCTTACTTGTCGCAAGTGAAAATTAGTCCGTTAAAACCCCGTTCATCTTTTAAGTATTCTCTTTATTTTTAAAAACTATTCTGAAAAACAGTTTTCAAAAACCAGAATCAAACTGGCCAGTGATTCATAGAAAAAAAATTTCCACCCACCTCAAGTTTCTGGAGGAGATCTTTGGCGTTAGGTGCGGAGACGATGATGTGACGGTGAGAAGGATAGATGAAGCCATCATCGACGGCTTTGTCGATGAAGGTGAGGAGGTAGTTGTAGTACCCATCCACATTCAGCAAACCCACCTGTATATTATTATTATTTATTATTCATTCATATATAAGATCTTGAAAAATCCATATTTTAATTAATCCAAAAAAGATGGAGGAAGAGGAGAAGAGATGGAGAAGAGATGGAGAAGATGAATTTTTACAGGCTTGTCATGGATTCCAAGCTGGGCCCATGTGATGACTTCTAATAACTCCTCCAATGTTCCATAGCCACCTGGTTGAACCCAACCCCAACTAAAAATATTAATAATCTCATCATATATACTTTTGCATAATAAACAGCGATTAAGAAGAGAATAAACAAAAAAAAAAAAAAAAAAAAAACACTGAGATTTGTTCGACGAATGTGACCTACGTCCATAAACAGAGAAACTATTTTATTGATAGTGGCTTTCTAGTACATAATATGGAACCCTTATATATAAAAAAAACAACCCTATATTAAAGCAGGTCGTTCCAAACGAGTCAAGTCCATACCGCAGGTGTTGTTCCCCGCACTCTGCATGATCAGTGTTGGGCTTTCGTCTGGGTCATCACACTGATAGATTTCAAAAAAACTTTAATCGAGCTCCCAAAATATTTTGGGTCATGTCATAATTCGGATTACCACAAATTTCCGGTAATTGAGAAAGAGAAAGAAAGAGAGAGACCTGGTAGGGCAATAAAGCAATCGGAATGGCGGGCCATCTCTGCTTTCCTTTGATGCATGTCGGCTACGGGTAGAACCTCACCCACTGTTTCCCCAGTTATCTGCTCCAACATAAACATGACATTTTATTCTTATTATTATTATTATTATTATTATTATTATTATTATTATTATTATTCATGATCATTCAGGAAAAATGAGAAAAAGACCCAGATGAGATTCTCTACCTCCTTGCACATCAGAGTTTTGGGGATGATTCTGAGACCAACAAAAAAGTAAAAAAGAAAATAAGAAAATCATGAAAATGGAACAAGAAAATCCATCCAAAGAACATGAAAGGCTTTCGAATTACAGTGCATATATATATATATGTATTATACATACCCAAGCACATGTCCACCTCCACGATGAACTTCCTGAGAAACCAAACCCATTAACCCAACACTTCCTCCGCCATAAACAAGATCCAACCCTCTCTTCACCTTCACCCAAAAAAAAAAAAAAAATCAGGAATGAAAACAGAATAAAAAAGAGAGGGAGAATTTGAGTACCAGTTCTTGAGCCAATTCAAGAGCAGAGTCTCTGTAGCTGTTTCTCTTCCCACTGCTGCTTCCACAGAAAACACATACATTTTTGAACCTTGACCTCACCATCTCTGTTTCCTCCATTTTTCCTTGTTTGTGTTGTCTAATGAGAAAAAGCCCTTTTTATTTTATCAACTAAATTTTCCCACAAAGTCCTTATACTAAAAACAGGAGAGCATGGACCATGCCTGAAATATGCATATATAGACACACCAAATTTCAAGCCATGATAATCTTTTTTCTGCATCTGCAATCCTGGCTTGCCACCTGGAATTTAACTTACCCTCAAAGAAATTTTAAAATATTTTAAATTATTCGCCTTCTAGAAACAAAAAAGAGATGAAATTATACAAGTCATTGGTTGCTTAGCCGATACAAATGTCCAATTAAAATATCCCATATGGTAAATTCCTTATCATGAAGAGCTAATCACTTGAAATATTTTATTTTTGCCTCCAAAATAATGCTCATAAATTCCATAAAATAAAAAATATTTACTGGGATATGAAGGTGATCCGTATGAAAAGTAGTGATAGAATTCTGATAAAGTTTAATCTCAGAATCACAGATCTCAGTTTGGACTTTCTACTGATGGGGGCAATTCTTTTTTTTTTTTTTTTTTTTTTGAATTTTTGAGAAACGGCCAAAATCCACAGCCACGTGCCCCTCGGCCTGAAGGACAAAAGGGTTGGCATTACATGTGACCACTGCAGCAGTTAAATTTTGGCCCAATTTTGTAGGGGTGGTAATTCGTGTAATAAAAGTCTTTTTACAGTATTCGTGATCCGAATATGAATAATTAATGGATCAAAAATAATAAATTTAAACACGATTAAATTAATAATCGAAAACATATAATCTATTTATTAATTTGATAATTAAAAATAATATAAATTATAATTAATTTATCAATATTTAATATAAAAAATATATATAATAGGTTAATCTAAGATAAATATTAATTAACATATATAATAATTAAATGGGTTATACGGTCAATATGAATTTGATCCAACCATTATTATATTTAATCTATACCCACAAGTCTATCAAATTTGACCGGCCTACAATTTTGAAATCATTTTTATTTTTTATCTTATTTTCAATTTTTGGGTACAATGGTACAATCCAATCACAGTATCATTCAAGAAAAAAAAAATTTCTCCACTTATACTAACCTTACCAACTCTAGTGACCCTACCTCACTGTTAGTCTGTTATAAAACATTTGGTTTAAAGTGGATTAATAGAGTAAAGAGAGTAAAGATAAAAATAAATTTAAATTTAAGGTGGAATTAATTTTAATATTTTTTTGGTCAAGTGTCTTGAACGATGGTATGCAAACGAAGATGTTTTAAGTTAAATCATTCAAACTAATCCTTATATGCATCGAGAAAAACATAATATAAGCTTTATCATATAACAAATATAATTATATTTTTAAGACTAGAATTTGATTAGTGGTTAAAGCTTAAAGAAACTCACCTACTATTAATTTTAATATTTGACCCTAATTTATTTATATATTTTATAATACCTATTATTATCGGTTTGTGCTTTTAGTCTTTTAGACCTATGTCAAGCAAAAGGCTTCTTCATGGACCCACCACCTGATCAAATTCCCTCTTAGACTTCCATTACCAATTAAAACTACATAAATAAATGATAATAATTCCACTGCCCACACCCCAACTCCCAACATGCCATAAACGAGGGAGAAAAAAGAAAAATAAAAGTCAGAAAAATAAAACTAGCCACATTCCTTGAATTTGAATCCACCTTTCTGGCTAACCAGCTCCATCTTCTTAGTTGAAAGGGACAAAAAGGAACACCTAAAATAAATGAAAATTAAAAATAATAATAATTAATAATAAAAGAAAAGAAAGTTGTGGTAATCTTCTTGGAATTTTCCTATGAAGATGTCGCCATCCATGGAATGTGATCGATAATCCCAGCATCATTGTCATAAAACAATATCATTCTTCAAGGCTTAGGAAAAGAAAAAAAAATAATCATTCGTCAAAAGGTCTTATCCTGAAATTGGACGATTTCATTAATTATGGTAAATAATAAGACGTAAGAAATAAATAAATAAATAACACCTTAAAAATATATCACATGAATGAAAAGGATCACAATGATAATAAAGTTCTAACATAAAAAATAATTATATTTTTATAACTTAAACTTAAGACAATTAGTTAAATTAAAAAGGACCTCAAATCACTATTTAAAGTTGTAAATATATATTTTTTTAATCTCATAATACTAATAAAAAACACTAATATTGAAAACGTAAAGAATAAAAATCTGAAGGAAGATGGGGGTATGAGTTGGCCACGAAAAGTCTGAATAACGTGGTCAACTGTTTGATCGAATTCCCATCATTCATGACGTTAGCATGAGCACTGGAGGAAAAGCAAATATGAATATAAATGTTTATAATATAAGCTTTGTTTTGGGGCAGTGGAGTTTCCGTATACAACTTTTGCAACTGTGATTTCTTGAAAAGAACATGCATGACTTTATACTAATTTTCAAACTTTTTAGTATTATATTATCCCCCCAGTTAGGAGGACATATATAATTATGGGACCCATTGTTGCACTTCAGTTGCGTAAATGGGGTGACAGAAGTTGGCTGTCTCACAAATAGTATACGAGAGAGAGATAGAGAGAGAGATCGATAGAGAGATTAATCAAATAAAAACGACTTTATATCAACCTGAAAGTGGAAAAAGAGGAGAATGTTAGGCAGGGGATGAATTTGGATCACAGGATGTAGGAGTAGTGAGACTTCTGCCTTTTTGGAGATGGGATTTAGGTCCTAGATGATAGGCCCCACATTCATTCCCACCCCCTTTTTTTTTTTTTTTTTGATGAAAAAGAGAATAATTTTAATGATTCAAATTCTAAAATAAGAATACATTCGACACTAACACACATCAAATCTCATTAAAAACTCTGGGTACATTTACATGGGCCTATGGGATAATAAAGACAACGACCTGCCCAAAAGCCTGTGATATCTTTACAATCTCTTCTACGACGTAGTGAATTATTACAATATGCTGATATCGTTTCCTCACTTTGACTTAACCTAGCATCTCTCCCTTCCTTAGATGTTTTCCTTTTTTAAACTTTGAACGCTCTACCATCTTAAAGTGTAGAATTTTCACATTCCAATTAAAGATAAGGCTAGTTTTCAATCTATGTCTAAATTGGGGATAAGGTATACAAATGCCTTTGATATTTTATACGTCTGACTAATTTCTTAAACTTTTTCGAAATTACGTTGTCCATAACATTTATTTCTTACCAACATGTTTTACTATCAACAAATGGCCATCAATGATGATTGATGTCGTTGACGTGTCACTTCAAGCAATACATGACACGTCACAAATTATATCATGCGCAGTGACACATTACAATGTTACATCCGTCGGGCTTCACATGCTCACTAAGACTCAAAAAAAGGTTTAAAGACCAAGTTGGACATATGATCAAATATTAAAGATATTTGTGTTTATCCCTCTAAATTGTGTTTTTTTAAGTACTTTTAAAATAAAACAAAATAATATGCAACAAGAAAAAGAAAGACAAAAAAGGAAATCCATGGGCAAATGAGAAGAAATTCACTATTATGAAAAATAAATAGGATAGAAGATTAGAGTATGATGACTATTAATTTAAAATACATAAATTATTTGTATTCAAATTCTAAATATACCCAAATCTTAATAAAATCAATAATTTGCTATGGAACCTTCACTAAAAAATAATAACAAGTTTATGACGATGAAACACGAAACTTTTTTATCAAGATCAGTACAAATAATACCAAAACATGTCTTATAAAAATTTGGATCACCCAAATTCAATTGATGATCATGAATGTTTTTGTTGGCTCTTTCTAACTCAATATACAATTCCATTTATTGTAAACCATAAATCACAAAGGGGATAAAAGGGTGGGATGAGTTTACCGAAAATTTCAAATTCAAATCCAACAACAAAATAGTATAACGATATAACGTAAAGTGAATAAAAATCTCAAAAAAAAAAAAAAAAAATCATCCTGAGAAATACTTCTGCTAAACATGATCAAAAGGATATTTATTCCCAATGAATATCCAAGGAATATGAATCATCCTTTCGGTCAAAATATACCTAATATTGCTATGACAACCTTATCTTATCTTCTTATCTATGACTTTTTGTTTTAACCGAAAACTTGAGAGACTTAAAAAATATGCTTAAATGGAAAATTTTGAGAGACTTCACCCCACTAATCAATAATGTTCATACACCGACGCCAATTCTATCTCATCTCTTAAATTTGACTTATACACACAATACCCAATTGTTCTACGAATCCAGTCTGCATGAC
The DNA here is from genome assembly GCA_016808115.1 of Tetrastigma voinierianum. NCBI lineage: Eukaryota > Viridiplantae > Streptophyta > Magnoliopsida > Vitales > Vitaceae > Tetrastigma > Tetrastigma voinierianum. The sequence continues at coordinate 308,909 of JAEQBH010001642.1, forward strand.
AGTCTATCCAACTAGATAGATAGCTACTCCCATCCTCTACGTGTAATTATTGCCTCTTTAATTTTCAGATACACCAAAACTCTCACATTTATCTTCGAATAAAAAAAAAAAAGGTTTTAATATTGATTTATGACTGGAATTTGGTTTTGGAACATGACTGTCCCTAAAAAGAAAAAGTTAGAGAAGAAAAATAGAGATATATAATACTCTATTATCATTTTCATATTAATAGTAAAACTTTCTTTTTTGTCTCATAGTTTTTTTCTATAAAGGTTTTCATATAAAATTTTGATTTTTTTTTGTTTTTATATTTTATTATTGTATAATATTAAATTCTGCACACTGCCTATAATTCTTGGTAGTTTCCTAGAAACTCATAACCTCACCCCCAAGCTATGGATCTTAGTCTTGGATTCTATGTTAGCGACGGACAAAACAAAGTAATATACAGTTGTAAGTCAAATATCAGACCGGAGGGTCGACTTTTATGAATAAAAAAAGTTTGAGAAAAAAAAAATTGGGATATGTATTATGTAATCATTCTTATATTCATAATTGAAGTTTAGTTTTCTTTTTTGACAATTGACAGTAATCTTTTCTCAAGTTTCCACATAAAATCTTGGTTTTTTTTTTCGTATTTTATTATTATGCCACCTATTCAAACATTAAATTCTGCACACCGCCTGTGATTCTTGGCAGTTTACTAGAAACTCATATCCTCGATCCCCCCAGCTGTGGATCTTAGTCTGGGATTCTATGTTAGCCATAGACAAAACATAGCCATACACAGTTGTAAGTGATGCTACCATTTGTAAGTATTCATTAATAAAATAAAAAAAAAAACCCAATTTTATAATCTTCTTGCCTGTAAGTTGTAACATGTCTTTTTTTGTAATAATAACACAGCCTGGCTCCCCCTCGTGCATGTACATTCAATTATATACTGAAACAGTTTGTAAACCAAAAGCTGCCTCTCTCAAGCTTTTGGTCTCATCCTCCGTACTAAAAAGGATACTTCATCGTCCTTTTCCTCAAAACCCTAGATCCATTTTATTTATATATATAGATGTTCTTTTTCTGTTCTGTAGTTGATAATTCTCAAAACCCTAACTACAGGGCTATATCATTCTTGGGTAAGGTCATTTTTTTTGGTTGACATAGTTAATTAAAGATGTCGCGTCCAAATTTTGATGCTCTGAGAGAACTTCACGACTGCGCAAATGATCGTCTCCACATTCACTCCCCCACAATCCAACAAGCTCTCGTCAACCACCAGCAAGAAAGATGGGTTCACGAGATATCGGAATCGGCTCTGAGGATTCTCGACGTCTGCAGCTCGACAAAAGACGGTATCCTAATTGTTAAACAACAACTCCAAGACCTTCAATCTACGATCCGGAGAACCACCGTCGGCGGCGAGACGGGGTTCGAGAGCAAGCTGGCGGCGTACCGTCTGTACCGGAAGAAGCTGAGGAAGGAGATGGTGAAGTGGCTGCAGTCACTGAAAGGGATGAAGAAGAAGAAGAAGAAGAAGAAGAAGGCGATCATGGAGTCGGACCGGGTGTCGGTGGTGGTGGACGACAACCTAATGGCGGTGGGGAATGTGTTGGGGGAGGTGAGGGAGACGACCATCTCCATTGTTGATTCTCTGAAGTCTCTGCTGTCGATTCCCAGGACTAAGTGTGGATCGTCGTTGGGATTAAAGTTGATGAGGATGAGTAATCAAGGGAGTGTGTGTGAATTAGGATATGATGAGAAGACGTTTGAGGCAGTGGAGATGGCCATAGATGATATTGGATTTGAGCTTGACTGTATATTCAGGCGTCTGATTCAGACTAGGGTTTCGCTTCTCAACATACTCTCACCAGCCACCTAAAATATTGTCAAATTGCACTACCGTCTGGTTTGGCTTGTCAGGTTAATTGGGAAGAATTAAACTAAAACCTAACGATTCTTTGATTCTTAATTTAATTTAATTTAATTCTCTACACGAATTGATATACATTTAAATAATCTTTTCACTGTAATGTATTCTTTTCTTGTTTGAATGAAATTTGATATATGTATATCCTCTCTTTTTCTTTTCTTGTTTGAATGAAATTTGATATGTATGTATCCTCTCTTTTTCTTTTCTTGTTTGAATGAAATTCTCATTCTGAGTCTCAAGTTTCACTTGCCCATTGGACAAAAAAAGATATCTTTGACGGACTTATGATACCTTCGGAAAAGTTTCATTCATCTTCTTCAAAGACTTTCATAAAAAAAAAGAAAAAAAAAAGGGAATATTATCCTCAGCAATTTCAAATTAATTTCTAAGTAATTTTGAAAAATTAATTGCATGAAATCCGGGAACTAGAAATAAAACCATTCATGACTGTTTTAAAAACCATTTAACATAAAGCGAGGTGGAGCATGGGAGATGCATGGGCAATCCAACAAGCGGCACTTCACACTGATTTACAAATTCCATGGCTTCGCCACGTAGATCTTAGAAAACAACTGTGTTCCAGCTGCATCAGAATTAAGTTCCCCTACTTCATTAAGCTTTTGGAAATGTACTTCTGTTCCCATTTTTGAAATCTGTTTTATGTTCTTAAAAAAAAAAAGTAGAAGAAAAACAAAGAGAAGATATTTGATTCCCAGTTTTTTTGTTTTAAAAAACATAACAATACTGAATTCAGATAATAAGAACAATTCTCGAAGAACACCAAAATGATATTCACTAACTTTTCAAAAACTGTTCTCAAAAACAAGAAGCTCTACCGTTTCAGAGAAGGCTGATGATGGAACATGGAAGTCTAGCATTTTTTTTTCTTGTTCTATTCTCGATTGTGTAAAAAGGCCCACAACTCAGCAATTCTTTCAATTTCAAGACGGTTGAAAACACATACTCAAGGTAAAGGGAAAAAGAGCCTAAAGGGTAGAAGAGAATCATATTAAACAATTACTGGATTGGATTCAGTAACTTATCTAAATACATTATCATCCTACTCCCATGCCCAACCCAATAACAGGGGATGCTATGGGCATGTTTGGTACCTGTTTTTTGAAAACACAAAAAACATAAAAAAAAAAATTATGTCCTCTGAAAACTCTTCTTTGTTCTTTAAATATAGTATGTTTTTTTTTTTTGTGTTTTTTATATTTTTCAAAAAAAAAAAAAAAAGGAAACCAAACATGTTTTTCAGTTTTTCTTGTTCCCCTTGGTTTTTTTATAACAGAAACAGTAAACAAACAGACCTATGTAACTCACAATAAAAATGTGACAGAAAGATTAAAAAAAAAAAAAACAGAGAGGCCACATAATGTTCTGAGAAGTTCAAACCATGCATTACAGAATAAAGTGGTTGCATTTGAGTTATACAGAGTGGCACCATGCTCATCACAATCTCCCATTAAAGTCAATTTATTTAACAGAAACCAACAAAGATGTTCCAGTTTTTTGGCACTGCCAAAACATTTTATGCCTTTGCATTTCAGCTCTCCTCGTCTCCGAGTTGCCTGGAAACAACATAGAATGTTTATGTAAGGTAGAGAGAGAGAGACTTAAAACACTGTTGTATTCTATTGAAGATTATTTCACCTGGAGAGATAGAGAGACTAATTACTCTTGTATCCTATTGAGATTTACCTCAAAAGCCATATAGTTTTCTGTGCAAACAAACTCCAGTCTAAGATGGTGTTTGTTTTTTGGTCAATGCCAAAAAATCCAACTATTCAACTTTTTTTATTCAGCTGAAAGTGATATTATACTATCAATCATTATCTCAGATAGTTTTTTTTTTTTTTTTTGTTCAAATCAAAAAATCAAAATATTTCACATTTTTTATTCAGCTGTGAAAATGATTTAATAATATCAATCATTATAATTAAAATGAACCTGTTAATAACAAGTTCAACTTCAGCTATATCGTTGACATTAATAGGTCACTTTTAAGTTTTAACTCAATAAACAAGCCAAATATTTTGACATTTTCTATTTCAACCAAAAAAAATGTCTCTAACCCACTCCCACTTGGATGCAATCCTGTGATTATATTTACGTGGTAGACAAATTTATGTGTCCTAAAGGTTGTGTTATCAACTTCTTTTCTATAAAAGTAAAAATATATACTATCACGTAATCATGATCAATGTGTAGGGTTTATTATACATGTGACACATTGAAGCACAAAACCAAGTCCATGAATTTACTAGAAAGATCAATGAAGGCAACATCATCACCTGTTCAAATGGACAAGAATACTATAAAAGAACTAATAGGCCAATCAAGTTTCTTTTTCAACCAAGGCTGACCCAGTTTTACCATCTATCTATTAGCAGTTGCTGAGAAATTACCTCATGTTAGTGGTGGTCACCATGGCCGTGATCATCATGACCCTCCCAAGGATGTCGCCAGCCCTAAAAGATACAGCATATAGACGTGGAAAATTCAGGAGAATTTCTTTTTGGGGGTAGAAAAATGAATTGGGACAAAAACGCAACAGAAATTAGAACCTACAAGTACTACAGGACCATCTTGCTTAGCTCTGTACATGACCCAAAACCTGAAGCATCAAATTTCAACAAATTTACAATAAGTCAAGCCACCATTTGATGTTTATATTAACAAATGTTGCATGGTTAGATGTATTGAAACAAGGTAGAACATTCATCCACGACCAGACGCAGAAAGGCCTGGGTTCAAACTTCAACATCCACTTTTAAAGCTAGAGATCTATCTTAATGCTGCAGTTAATCCTTGAAGCAGGCCCATCCTGGTCTCCAAAATTGTACTTCCATGGAGTCCATTCTCATCCTTATAGTTCTCATTTCCTGCCTCATACACTAAGAGCACACCAAACAAATTCCAGTTTAGAAATATATTACTCTTACCTATCAAAAAAAAAAAAAAAAAGAAAAGAAAAGAAAAAAAGCTGGAATTTCTTTGGTGTGCTCTTTAGAAATATATCCTGGACTGACCATCATATTTCCTCTTCTTCTAATCAAGTTGTCAAAGATGTAAGAATTGAGGACCATATTCTATTTTCTTTCGGTAAGTCCTTTTTTCCTAAATAAAAAAATAAATTTAGGAGACATTGGGCTTGTTTGGTTACAGTTTTTGAAAACTACTCTTTGTTCTCAAAAACAAGGAGAACAAAGAAAACATGGATAATACATTTGGTTTCCAATTTAATTTTGTTCTGAAAAACATGAAGAACATAGAAAACACTAAATTTAGAGACTAAGAACAGTTTTCAGAGAATACCAAAATGGTGTTCTCTGTGTTCTAATAAACTATTCTCAAGAACAATTTTCAAAAATAGGAACCAAACAAACCCATTATTTCTAGACTTTTATGCTGAGCTTAGGTGGGAAGAGATTAGAGTAGCAATAGGATGTTCCAAGTCCAATTCCAAATACAAAAAAGGTGTTCCTTTAAACAAGCAACATGTTTAGATGGAAACTGTAACCAACAATATAGGGTGTCATTTGGATATGTATTCCATTCTAAAATTTCTAAAAGCATTTTGTTCCCAATTTTCATAAACAGTAAACAAAACTGGTGGTGTTAATTGTTATTTTATATTTAAATAAAGCATCAGAAAATATTACAAATCATTCCACAAAATATCCATTGGTTCATCATTGATATCAGTTAAAGAAAACATGTGGGTAGTCAGTTGAACACCCAAAACACACTTTCTAAGTGCTTCCATTTAGATTACATATCAATTAATAATGCTGTCCAAGCAGTATGACCCAATATGAGGGTGGGGGTGGGGAGGCATGAAGAAGCAACGGTTAGGCAATCCTGCCTAACCGTTGTACTACAATGCCCACCCCTCCCCCCTCCCCGACTTAATTTTCTAGGTCCGCCGTAGGTACCAAGCGAATCATTGATCTCATTCTAGTTTTTAACAACATTAAAGATGATATCATCAAGTCAAATGAAGCACTCCAAGCCAAGAAGTTGGTGGGAAAACAAGAAAAATCACATAATTTGCCCAAAAATCCTCAACTTGCGTATCAGAAAATATTTCTAATGCCTCCTTGAAGCACCAAATTGAGTGTACCTATTCCCTACTTTTTGGCATTTCGTCAAGCAACCCCAAAGTCTTGCCTAACAGTTGTACTACAATGCGCCGGCAGCCCCTCCTCTCCCTGACTTAATTTTCTAAGTCCGCCATTGGAACCAAGAGAATCATCGATCTTGTTCTAGTTTTTAACAACATTAAAGAAAATATCATCTAGTCAAATGAAGCACGCCAAGCCAAGAAGTTGGTGGGAAAACAAGAAAAAATCACATAATTTGACCAAAAAATCCTCAACTTGCATATCTGAAAATATTTCTAACGCCTCCTTGAAGCACCAAATGGAGTGTACCTATCCATCAACAGATTCCATAACACCATACTACTTTGTGGCATTTTGTCAAACATCTCCCTAGCAACCCCAAAGTCCAATGCTTAAATGCCCATCAATCATCACATTCCACGATAACACATTCACATCTAGACTAATCTTATCTCTCATTCGATCACAAACATCACCACCTTCAAAAATGAACTACATCCCAAATCAGGTCAAGTTCTAATTGTTCAAGTTGATTCTGTAGTAATAAGATTTGAGTAAACCCAACTCAGCCACTGTATGAGCAACCGTTTATGAACATTATGAGAAAACCTTTGTGAAGTAGAAACACAAGTTACATGTATACATGAAAAATCAAGATCTAATACTATAACATACAATTTTCCAAACGTGGAAAATTGATAGATGTGCATTTGATTGATTTAATATATTTGCCAAGAAGGCAGCAAGCATCCTACAAGACTCCAAACAATAAATTCATCACTCCCCAATCCAAACTCCATCAGCTACCAAGGAATTTTCTTCTTCCACTCACAGCTCTCAGTTCAAAAGTTGGCGTCAACTAAAGAAGGAATGCTAAGCAATTATGCCTCAAAAGGCCATTGTAGCATTTGAATAGACCCTGAATAAGGGGTCCAATAGTTCATTGCTCTTAGGGAGCTCAGATGTTGGAATTCCGAGAAAAGAAGTTAGGTTCATGCATGTTGCAGAATATATTACATATTTATTTGAGATCACGATATCTATAATGCAAAAAAATTGGCGAGCTTCAGCTGTGACAAAAGAGACAAACTGGGCAACAATGTATCCTTTTAACAGTTTTTTGTTAAGTTTTGAAAAATGAAAGTAAAAATACATTGCCCAATGTACATTTTTTTTTTCTTTTTAAATTATCATCTGAAAAGGAAAATTAGAAACAAAAGTGTAACAAAATGGCAGGCAAGATTTTCGTTGTAGTTCCAGGCAACGTCAAAGACATAACTCCTTGTTTTAGGCTCAGGTCAAGCCCTCAGAAACAACAGCTTTGCAGATGGTGGTAAACTTCTAAGAGCCTTCCTAAAGATACCTTTGCAAGAAAATATTCAACTGAATATTTAAAATTTAACATAACAAATATCAGAGGAATAACAAGTGTATTCAATTTGTAATCCCATTAACCCTGAAGTGGAGAAACCAATTGACTTTCAAACCACAGCACTAAATGACATCTAAAAATAGATCTGTGAATATCAAGAATTGTAGTACAATGGTTAGGCAAGTTGCCTAACCGTTGTACTACAATGCCCACCCCTCCCCCCTCCCTGACTTAATTTTCTAGGTCCACCATTGGAACCAAGTGAATCATTGATCTCATTCTAGTTTTTAACAACATTAAAGGAAATATCATCTAGTCAAATGAAGCACTCCAAGCCAAGAATTCGGTGGGAAAAGAAGAAAAAACACATAATTTGACAAAAAATCCTCTCAACTTGTGTATCAGAAAATATTTCTAATGCCTCCTTGAAGCACCAAATTGAGTGTACATATCCATCACCAGATTCCGTAACAATTAACATCGTACTACTTTGTGGCATTTTGTCAAACAACTCCCTATCAAGTTAGCAACCCCAAAGTACAATGCTTAAATGCCCATCAATCATCACATTCCACGATAACACATTCAAATCTAGACTAATCTTATCTCTCGTTACTTTCAAACCACAGCACTAAATGACATTTGAGAATAGATCTGTGTATATCAAGATACTCTAGAAACTTACTGCCTTCATGAAACAAGAGAATGCTGCTCCGTATTATGCAACTATTCGATGCCGTTGAAAATAGGACATGATCAATAAGAAATTCTTTTTTTTTTATAAGTGATTAATAAGAAATAATTATCACACTATTCAAAGTATATTGGTTATTGGAAATGCAAATATTCATGAATTTCTAAAATGGACGCGGAAATTCAATTGAATGGTTATGAATTATAACGAATCAGGGCCTATCCTATCTTCAATTCCAAAAAACCTAGATGCTAAAGCACAAATGTATTTCTTCTCTCTTCCTCTTTTCCTAAGAAGTTCCGAAATGCCCAAATCGAAACTAGACCCCGAAAGAGCTCAGTACATAAAACCCTACCAGACCGATTTCAACCCTCCAAACGAAGATCACAAGCTCGTGCGAAAGTTCTCTACTGCCAATCTATCCCTCCTCCTTCCAATCATTCCCTAAACGAATACTATCCATCGGCAACCTAAGAAATTAGGTCAAATGATACAGATCCAGAATGATAAACAACACGAACAACAATTTAATATCATATCCGTCCCGAATTTATTGTAACCGCGTGATCGAACACACCAATTCATCAAACAGATGAACGCCCAACAAAATAAAAATAAAAAAATCGAGGGATTTGAGAGATTGAAAGAGAAATGAAAAGAGTGGTTACCACATGACGGCGCACAAGCCCTTTCCGGTGACAGTATGCCATCGCTTGGGTCGGTGAACGGTGATGCCTTTGTATGTAGTGCTATGTCCATGGCCTCCTCCCATCGCTCTCTCAGTCCAACCCTAGCGTTTGCCTCCCCAGAAAAAATGGGGTGATCCTCTTTCGCAAAGCTGCGGTCAGCGACAACTGATAACAGTGATAATATGAATATATTTTATTATTAATTTTTAAGTCAGCATATTAGTTATATCGTAGTAAATTATCCCGTTATCAGAATCCAAGACACCCATTTAACATCGCGCTACTTTTTAAAACGTTAGATAATCTTATCGCGTAATTTGATATAATGGAACTTTAAATTGTATAATTAAAGTCGAGTGCAAAACTTTGATCATGTAATTTTTTATATTACGATGGATGTCCAGGTTATCAAAAAACTGTGTGCAAGCTCGACTAATTCCACCTATCAAATAATGATATTAGTTTTTTTTTTGACAATCAAGCACTTTGATATAATATAGTAAAGCTATTTACATTAATTTCGAGCACTTAGGACCCATTTCGGGAAGTCGCAGATATCACCCATGCTTTTTAAATTTTGAACGATTCTGCCGTCAGGTTAGACGTATGAGCAGTAATAATAAATAATATAATGTCTTATCAGTGAAAAAATTTACTGTGTACTACGATACTTGATAACAATTATTGAAGTCTATACAAAGTTTTTGATGTGCTTTGCTCTTTTTTTCGATTTATTCGAGTAATGGTTTAAAATCTTAATTATACAGTGAGACGGTTTTCTACATTACAACGAAAGTGTTTAGCTTTCAAAAAAATCTTAATCAAACATAATTATGCTTCCTGAAATATTCAATAATAGAAAAATGTTTTATAATTATAATTTTATAAATAATAATTAATTTTCGTTGACCACGCCCTATAGGGATCATCGAATCAATAGCAATAAGCCTTGCTTGAAGAGGCTCATATACGAGCGTCTAAATAATACAGATGGAATTCAATTAATCGAGATTTAGAGGAAAAATTTCACCTCTACCATCAATAGGGTTAAATAGGACATTTATAACCACGACCGGATAAGCCTCACTCATGGGTAATAAAGCAATTCTTCCTGTTGCTTTTACAAAACTTCCCTCTTGTATCATCGAATAAATGCCCATTAATACAATATCAACATTATTTGATTCCAAATTTAAGCAATGCCTATTGTACCTTCTTGAATTCTACTAATTCACACCTTATTCACTTCATCAAGATCATGAATCACGAGCAATGTCATCACCTACTTGCGAAGCCACGATACAGTGTACAATCTTTACTTCTCTATTATATTGTTCAATGCATTACTGGATAATATTACTAATTTTAAATTAAACTAGGATGGTTACCATGAATATTTCTTAATTCTTTTTTTGGAAAGAAAAAATAATGCCTACAGTAGTAAAGACTAATTAGTTTATTTCTTATTTCTTTAATCAACGAGCATGCCAATATTAGCGATAGTAAGTAAATGTAATTCCTTGTTCAAACAGCTATTGAGTAGTTCTTAGAGCTCCTTATGGGTTTATTTGCAAAAACCGGGTTATTTGGACTTGATTAGTAAACAACTTTCATTTGTTTAAAATGAATGGTTTAACTTTTTGTAATTTTCTAATTGTTCCAAAGAAGTATTATAAGTTGAATTAATCGAGTCAAATTTTCTCGTTCTATCTCGGGAATATCCATTCACTCGTGCGATACCTTCCATTTCACTTTTTCGTAGAATGGGCTGAACTTCGAGTTGTTCAATGGCTCGCGTGGATTCTTACAGATTTTTGGATAGTATTCCAAGATCATCTATTTTGATTATCTAATAAATCACTAATTAAAATAGATTATCTTTCCATTCATTCACTTCCATGATCCCTTCACGAAGACAAACACGAATTTTTGGATTCATTTGACTCTCGCGCTCAATTACTTACAGTACTTATACAGAATTTATATCTTTTTGTTTGGAGTGTAATGAGCTGTCCTCTCTTCTACATTCATATTCCCTAAAAATAAAAATAACCGAGAGCTAGTCACACTAATCCAAGACAAAAAAAATTCAGAGGACTCTTCTGACCAAACATATTATGTAGTTGTCAACAAAGTTGTTTCTTTTATTTTTTATTCAAATCCAAAAAAATTATCCTTACTTTATATATAGACATAGGTCATCAATTCAGCATTGGATAAAATTAAAAAAAGGGAACAAAATACCCATTTTTCCAATAAATGGATCAAATCATTTTATCGACATGAGTGTTCTATATCGAAAAAATTTCCAACTATTTATTTTGAAACTACCTCCCCATTAATATAGTGGTAGAAAGAATACCATCTTTGAGTCCTAGACTTCAAATGGTTTTAGCTTTAACCATGTTGTATTCTTCTGCGTCTTAGTTGATAGAGAATCAAATATATTTACCAATGAATCACGAAGTACTATGGTTCTTACATATGATTTCTTAATTTATTCAAAAGTAATTCGCGAGGATCATGCACACCTTCTTTCCCTAGTTATAACGAAAAAGTGCGGGTTAATTCGAATCTAACTTATTCTTGAAATAAACAACTCGCACACACTCACTTTCCAAAATGATCAATACACCAAGCACTATACTTAGATTTGTGGATTTGTTGCTAAAATATCGGTGATGGCTTCACGAAACCCCTAGCGGATGGCGGTGACCCAGGAGCTTGAAAGAATCGGTTACATTTTTCATATGATCTCTTCTTATAGATAGACTAAAAGAATCAAACATAGTTCTTTTTCTATCACTTCACCCCTTATTTTATTTTTGATTTTATTTTTTATTAATTTATCTATTTCTAAACAGAATCAAAATAAATATTGGAGTTTATAATTCGTGCAATTGAAATTTCCAAAAGAATGATAAATGAGATCTAGGAGTCTCATGTCAATTATGAAATACTTCATTTGTTCCAACACTTAATAAAAAAAGGTTTTCATTGGACTAAGAACGGGAAGGGAAGAAAGAAAGCGAGTCGGTTTGCTAATTCCTCATCCTCAAATCAGTCCTTCACATGGGTTATTCTCTCAATAAATAAGTAATTGTAGTAGTTCAATCTGGATATAATTCTAAAAAGCAAGCGATAGGTCCAAGGAAATAAAATAAGAAAAAATATACGTATTTTCATATTTAAAATTCGACAAAATGATTTGCAAATAAAAGTGCTAATACCACAACGGAGTCCATAAATTGTTAAAGCTTCATAAAGCTAGACTAAGTAATAAAAATTACCTCGTGTTTTTCCCTCGCCTCATTTGTCTTACGATACCTTCTATGGCTTGGCTGCTTGTGAGTACCTTGACCAACACGGAGTCCAGTAGAGCAAGCCTACGGCCCGATCTGGCGACAATAACGGAGCGACGAAATCGGAGGTCATTCGGATTCATGATAAGTTAGTTCCTTGCAACAAAATAAAAATAGTTAATGTCTGATCAGCTTGATAGATTATGACTTTATTATTCCATTGATAACATTCATCCAGTCGAAGTAACTAAGAACTCTGAATTGAAGTAATAATGTTATTGAATCATCATAACTATTTTGATATTTCTTTTTTAGTTCCTATACATGGTGTCTTTGGGAATCCATAGGACTTTTGTTCTTCCCAATTTCTTTGTTCCGAACCATTCTTTGGATTCTTAGCTCTTTTTCTTGGTTTCATCCCTTTTCTTTATTCATTCAATTCACTTAGTCACGGATGGCTTGGGAAGGACCTATTAGAATCCCCGTGTAAATTCACAATAGTAAGTCAAATTAGATATATCTTTAGTTCATATATAACTAGTCATAATATGACATATACATGTCATATACATGTATTTTCTTCATAACACAGCTTGACTATTCGTATCTGATTCCATTCAGGATTCTACTCAAATCATTCTTCGAAACATCGACAAGAAATGGGAATCGTTCCATAGAACATCTTTTTTTTTATTTAATCGCACGTCATAAGTCATAAACATATACTATAAGAATTCTTATTCGAATTAAGACTCCTAATATTTCATATTGGAATTGCCTGAACAATATAAATAGAATATTTATTCTAGGTAAGAATGATGGACCAATGGGGATTTTGAAGGGGAATTTTAGGAAAAAGATCTTTTACTTTTAGATCCCTTTCCCTTTTTACAATTCCCTAATATCCTAATCATTTTTTATATTACTCTAGATCATATATACTGTAATTGTATATTTTTGTTCCCTACGTAGATTATCTTAAACCATTTAATTTATCGCATACGTTTGACTAAGCTAAAAAGCTTGTTTCGGTAGTCAATGATGACCTTCCATGGATTCACCTATATGGCAGCGACTAAAGTTTAAAAATAAGAGCTTAGATACCACTTGTAAATAATCAAGAGAGGAACATGACAAGTATAGGAACAATTGAAGGTACTGAAACAAGAACCGCTGACTACTAATTCATCATTTAATATATTATCGAAGAGTCGAAAACTAAGTGATAAAGGTTTTGTAAAAATCTTTTAAGATGTTAATCGTGAAAAGTTGGAGTCGATTGAAGTATTCTGAAATAACCTAATCCCTTTTGGTAAGACCCGCATACAAATAGGTGGTGATGTGAGTAAAACCAAAGCAACAATAGTATTTTTATCATTCGTAGGTCATGACTAACTCCCATGAGTTAAGCGTATGATTTTCCAAAGGTAAAAGAGCCTGATCGAATTCGAACAAAAATAAATAGAAACATAGTTCAATAAAGGAACCTAAGACCATATTCTTCTCAATTTGAGTTTGCTCACGTCTTGAATAGATTCAGGACATATTTGAAGAAATTCGACCATCGATAGGAATGGTTTGTGGATTAGATCAACTAAATATTGAACCTAATAAGATAGCGATTACAACCCGCGAAGTAATAGAGTACTTGGGCATGGACTTGAGAGCACTTATTTGCCAATAGAAATGTTGGCCGACTTCCACACTAGATGTATCGTATAACCCTTTTAGTGTGTTGATGGAACATGATAGAACATTCATATTGCCCTCTAATAGGAATAGAACTTTAAAAGGAATTATTTTGATTCAATAGTCTCTTTCTCGACTTACCTACTTGAATTGTCTATTTTGAATACGAATTAATCACATAATATCCCTGATGATTCTTAAACTCATATATTTTTAATCCTTTTTTCTTGCATGTTTTTAACAATTTTAGATCTATTTGTATGCCAAATTATGGAATATTTACCAACTTTATGTTTTGCAAGTGTTATTTGAAAAAAGAGAGAAAACAAGTAGAAAAGAAGCAAAAAAAAGGTGAAAAATGCAACAGTCTTTATCGCGACATGATTTTCGTATATCGCGACACAAAATTCAAGCAGGCTAAAGGAACTATGTCGCAGCAAGCAACTAAATGTCGCAACAAAGCTCAGACATAACTCAATGGCTAAAAGAGAAATTTTGTCGTGACAAAGAGTTTTTATGTCGCGACATTATTGAAGAAGATTGTGAAGAAAAATGTCGCGACAATCCGTGACTCTATTGCGACACCGATTAAAGTAGAGAGCAAAGAAGCTGTGTCGCAACAATATAATTTATGTCGCAACATAAAAAGCTGAAGACTAATAGATGAACTCTATCGCGACAAAAGACAATCCTATCGCGACAGAAATTGCTCAGATTACAACATAAGTCAACTGAAACAAGTGTTTTTATGTTGCGACAAAGTTTTTAGCATCAAGCCAGCTCAAGGAAGAATTTTTGTTGCAACAAAGAAAATCTTGTCGCGACATAACATTCAGAATTCATAACGAAACCATAAGTCTACATCCGTGACAAAAAGATTATTTATGTCGCGACAAAACATGAAGGAGGTGAATTCCCTATCGTATGAAGTGAAGAAGCGACCTGAAGGATGGCGACAACAAAGAAATTCTTGTTGTGACATAATCAAGAGTTGAAAGCAAAGGCACATTGTCGCGACAAAGAAGTTTTATGTGACGTTAAAGCTATGGAATGATAAAATTACGTCGAGACGAGGAGAAAAATTAGGTCGCGAAGACGAAATTGAAGAAGAAGCCGAGGCATAGCCAGAGGCAATTGTGTCGCAGCAAATAATTCTATGTCGCAACACACAACTCAACAAGCTAGAGGAATTAGAGAGAAAAGTCACATCACGATCAAGGGTTTCCTATCGCGACCAGTATAGGACTCGAAAGAATCTGTCGCGACGGAAAACTCTATTGCGACAGAGTTGATAGGCTCAAAAGTAAATGCTTGTCGCGACAAGGAAAATTATGTCGCGACAAACTCTAGAAGGACTAGAACATGAGAAGCCGATTGCAAACAAGTTTGGTGTCGCCACACAAGGCATTCTTGTTGCGACAAGAACAAGACTGCTGAATAAAATTTATGTCGCGACATTATCAAAGTATGTCGCAACACAATCCAAGAGCAAGCCCAGAGAACAGGTCGCGACAGAAAACAAGAAGCTATGACAGATGCAGCCATAAAGACTGAAAGCTCTATCGCGACAGACCTTTCTATGTCGCGACAAAGGACTTCTGATTTAGGCGAAAATTTTGGGGATCCATAATCTGATTAACAAGTGAGATGACATTGGAAGCTACCTTTATAAATACACGTTTCTAGGGCAATGTGCGCAGCTCCCGCAACTCCAGGACGTCTGGGTGGAGGAAGACTCTTGTATTTTTATTTTTTTATTTTCCATTTTTAGTAGATTTAGTTTTAGTGTAGCTTTATTTTGTTAGTTTTTGGGTTATTTTTCTGGATTTGGGTATTGTACTGAAGTGCAGCTTCCAGCTGGTATTTCTTTATAAAATCATATTTTTCATTACTATTTGATTTAAATGAATGATGGAAAATTTATGGAGTTCATTTATTTCAGTTCGTTTATGATTTCAGTGAATTTTCCTGATCAGATAGTCACTGATATGAGTGAA
The DNA here is from genome assembly GCA_016808115.1 of Tetrastigma voinierianum. Classification (NCBI taxonomy): domain Eukaryota; kingdom Viridiplantae; phylum Streptophyta; class Magnoliopsida; order Vitales; family Vitaceae; genus Tetrastigma; species Tetrastigma voinierianum. The sequence continues at coordinate 324,709 of JAEQBH010001642.1, forward strand.
CCGGTTTTGAAAAGTTGAGCTCACTAGGAATTGGTCATTGATGATAGTCATTTTTCTGCATAAGGTGGAAGAAAGATTTAATTATAATTTTTGAATTTATTTGATTGGTATTGTTTATAAATTTACTTGTTCATAATCTTAGTCACAGTGTACGATCTGATCTTGTATCTACGCTCGATTTCTAAGAGGCCTTGAGTGACACAAGATGGAGAATCTTGAGAGTGTAGAGCGGAGTTCCTTGCAATGGGTATGATAGACTAATGCCTATGAAACTAATGAGCTTTGAAGGATTACTCAGGATAGATGTAACACTTATAATTTGAGGATGGTTGAATGAGTATCTATTTAATCACTCATATGTCTCTCATCTTTCTGCTGAATTGACTCTGATCCCGTGTTAGCAAAGATCTAATCAAGGAGATGAAAATTTTCATCAGAAGTGTAGGATGAGGTGTTAATCAAATTGGAGAAGGCTTGCAATATCTTGTCTATGGGGGCAAAAATTATTTAGTCCTAAGATTTGAGTATGAATACTGAAAAGGAAAAATACTTAAATCTTTGAAAGAGGTACATATTACAAGTAATTGATTAGAATCATGTCTCAGAAATGAATATGAACCTTTAATCGAGTGAAAGATCGTTTGAGGAGAAATCCAAACTATACTACCTTGCATATTTGACAAACTCAGTTTTCCAATTTATGGTTGAGCTATGAATAAAAAAGATGCAGAAAGTGATTATTACTAATTAATCATTGTCTAGTTTTGTCTTACTCAGTGAATCCTCAACCCCAATTTTATTAAACTTTACTTTTGTATATTAAAGATTTCAGTTTATGACTACACTTTTAGTCCTCTTATCATCATAACAGTGAAGTTCAAATAGTAATGATCTTGAGTAGTTGGAGTAGTTAGTCTTTTGATTTATCAACCTTCCTCGTGGAAACGATATCTGGACTTTAAATATCCACTTTTATTACTTGTACAATATGTGCACTTGCAGTGATCAAGACCACACACACAAATTTTAAATGAATCATTTTACAAAAAAAGAACAAATCCCTCTTTTCATGTATATAAAAATGGTCTTAACAAGTTGTTGGCACCATTGTTGGGGACTGATAAGTTCTTGAGTGGTAGTACCAGAAGTTTGGCATACACTGATCATATCATACAGTTTGGTCTTAACAAGTTTTTGGCGTCGTTGGCCGGGGATCGAATTGATGAATTTTAAGATTAATATTCTAACCAAAAAGGGATTTACTAATTTGGACATTTTTCTTTTTGATATTATAAATTTCAGAAAATCACAAAAACAATGTTAATGGAAGTAGCGAAGAAACTCACGACATTTTCTATGAGACTTAAATGGATATATGCTTGTCTCCAGCATAATTCATTTGATCTTAGTGTGTTTCTATTTCATGAAGATTTTAAATACATAGAAAACAAGAAGCAGATCTGCTGCCTTTAAACACTGAAATTGAGAGAACATTAAAGAATTTGAGGAAGATCACAATTGCAGAATCCAAAAGTATGGAAAATCAAAGAGAAAGACTGTAGGCTATTCCAGAAGAAGAAGAAGAAGAAGCAAAGAGAACTCAATGGCCTAATACTATGAAGGACTTTTGGAGGCCTATTATCTAAGAGGAGTACTCTGTAGTGAGACAACCTGTCATAGAAGCCAACAAATTTGAGCTGAAGCCATCATTGATTACCATGGTACAGTAGCACCAGTTCACTGGTTATCCCTCTGAAGATCCCAATGAACATATGGGAAGATTCATGAGGATGGTCAACACAGTCAAATTGAATGAGGTGAGACGGGTAATCAAGCTACATTTCTTCATTTTCAGGAGATGTAGCGACAACATGGTTTGATTCATTGCAATTAGATCGTTAAGCAGGTTGGGAAGAGTTGGGTGGGGGCCTATGAGCGGATTTTCCTCCGACTCACAACTTCTAAGAGGAATAGGAGAAATAATTGTCTTGAGCAAAGGGAAAAGGAGAGTCTCTTCAACACATGGGAAGATTTAGAAATTTGTTAAAAGATGTCTTATGCATAGAATAAATCTTACTGTAAGATGGATATATTCTATCATGCCATGAATTATGCCTCGAGGGTATAATTGATAAATCCCTCTTGTAGGGCTTTTAAAAGAGTGCATAGGAGCGAGAACAGGCGATTGAAGACCTTGCCAAATGCAACTACAAGGCTCCATCTTAAGCTTTAGGGAGCAACAATAGATTGAGGGGAAGTGGTTTGATTGAGCTGAATCGTATGACTGCCATAGAAGCAAAGATGGATGCAGTGATGAACAAACTAGGAAGCAATGAAAGGAGAATGCATACTGCACATGAAGTGGGAGCAATAAAAAAAGGTATTAGAAGCAGTGCTGAGGAACTAGTTGAAGAAGAGCCTTACCAAGTTGAGGAGACCAAGTATATGAGTGAGCAAAGAAGTTATGACTTCAAACCTAACTGACTTGCCTTACACTATACACTAGCACTAAGGAACCACTTAGAAAACCTTTCATATGGTGGAGGAGCCTGGTGGGCCCTGGGCTGGACAAAATTTTATAAGGCTTATGCTGGCCCGGGTTCCAAGAGCAATGGCCCGAGCGGAGGATAATAGAGGAGAATATCGGGGGTCGTAAAATAACTCCCGATCATTTGAAGATCGAGATCTTCCGTTTCATGTCAAAAAACAAAAGAATTCTGAATATGCATGAGAAAATATTTTCTGAACTTGAAAATTTCCAAGCAAACACAACTTTGTTTCAGACAAATACTAATGCCTCTTTAAAGAATTTGGAGACTCAGATAGGGTAGTTGGCTCTGAACATACAAAATCAGTCCAAGGGTTCAGTTCAAGTAGTGAGGAAGGATCCCGAGGAATGTATGGCAATCACTTCTAAGAGTGGCGAGGCTGGATGAGAGAAGAATTGAAAAGAAGGACAACTGATAGAGAGAAATTATCTTTGAAATTAGAGAAGATTTTGCAAATACGATTCGAAACTCTGAGGAGGAAGAGAAAACAACAAAGATGCAGCCAGAGCAACAGGTGGAAAAAGGAAATCTAGGAAGAAATGAAGAGGTCTTAGCTTATGAACCTCAAGTTCCATTCCACTGAAAGGTTACGAGGAAGGCAAAATTTAGAAGCAATTCTCTAGATTCTTAGACATGTTTAAGAAGATAGAGATCAACATTCATTTCTCAGAAGCATTGACTCAAATGTCTCTTTATGCAAAATTTATGAAGGAGATATTGAGCATAAAAAGAAAGATTGTTGAAGAAGGAATAGTGAACTTGGCAATGACACACTTGTCACAGTAATTGAGAATTCTTGCAAAAGAATCACGGGATCTAGGCGGCTTCACTGCCTACGAAAATTGGGCATGTTAATATGGGAAAAGCAACATGTGATTACGAAGCCGGCATAAGAAGCTTGATGCCTTTTCGGTTGCTAAAAGACTAAATTTGGGGAACTTACTCCCATGACCATGACCTTAAATGATGGAAGAACAGCCCCGTCTAAGGGCATTACAGGAGATGTCTTGATCAAAGTGGGAAAATTCATTTTCGGTGGACTTTATGTAGTCATTAATATAGAGGAGACAAGCAAAGTGCCACTTTGTTGTTAGGAGACCTTTCGAAATTACCGCCCTTGTTGTTAGGAGGCCTTTCAAGTGCCCTTCTTTGGATTGGAAGTAGACCAAGCAAAAGTTGTTATAAAAACTCGTATGCCACCTACAACAGTAAAGGGGATAAGAAGCTTCCTTGGACATGCTGGTTTTTACAAAAGATTCATAAAGGACTTTTCAAAAATCTCCATACCATTATGTAGACTGCTGGAAAAAGATGCAAAATTTGATTTGATGAATCATGCAGATCTGCATTTGATGAAATCGAGTCAGTTAGTGGCTTGACTCCCATCATGTTGACACGACTAGAGCGACTATGAAATTATGTGTGATGCCAGTGATTATGCAATGAGAGCTGTATTGGGACAAAGAACTGAAAAGATATTCAAGGTCATATACTATGCCAGCAAAACCTTTAATAAGGCATAAGAGAACTACTACACCACAGAAAAGGAGATGTTGGCAATGGTGTTTGCTTGTGAAAAAATCAGGCCTTACATATCGGGGTTTCATGTTATAATACACACTGATCATGCTGCAATTAGATATCTAATGGCAAAGAAGGAGGTCAAACCAAGACTGATCAGATGGGTATTGATGCTGAGGTGATCTTGAGATCGGGTAAGAAGGTAGTGACAATGTGATAGCAGATCACTTGTCTAGATTGGAAATCACTGCTGGAAATGAAAAAGGAACCGAAATAGAAGAAAATTTTCCTGATGAGCAGTTGTTTTTGTTGTCAATTTAAACACCTTGGTATGCTGATATTGTCAATTACTTAGCTTGTGGAGTTGTGCCACCTAAATTCAACTACCAGCAGAGAAGAAAATTGAGAACTGATTGCAGATTCTATATTTGGGATGACCCACTACTTTATAGAAGAGGAGCATATATGATCATAAGGAGATGTGTTCTAGAAGCATAACAAGGTGGTATTATGGAGAAATGTCATGCATCACCATATGGAGGACACTTTGCAAGAGACAAACAACTCGTAAATTCCCGCAATCGTGCTTTATCATTTCACCATTCAAAGACTGCTTTCTGAAAGGGGTAAACATTGTGATAATTATTAGAGAACGGGCAACATGTTAAGAAATGAAATGCCCCCGCAAGGAATTCCGTAGTGTATTATGTTTAGTGGAATAGGACTTCATGGGACCTTTCCATCATCATTTGCAAAATATACATTCTCCTAGTTGTGGATTATGTATCCAAATGGGTAAGCATCACTGTCCTGCAAATGATGCCAAAGACGGTGGGGTTTATACAAAGAAATATTTTAAGCAGACGAAGCACCTGTATCAATTTTCTATTGATGAGGGAAGCCATTTGCAACAAATTTTAAAAATCTATGAGCAGATTTGAATCAAACATGTGATGGGTTCGCTTCCATCACTCTCAAATGGCAGTTATAAATTTCCAATAGGGAAATAAAGAAAATTTAGAGAAACAAGAATACAAGGTGAAGGATCGGTCTATAAAGCTAGATGATACATCACGGGCTTATAGAACTACTTACAAAACTCCCATCGAATGGGCGTCCCCATGCACTGTATTTGGAAAACCTTGTCATCTCCCTTTAGAACTGGAATACAAAGCTATATGGGTCATCAAGAAATTGAATTGTGACTTTCAAGCTGTTAAGAAAAAGAGACTACTCCAAATGAATGAATTTGAAGAGTTGAGAAATGAAGCTTATGATAATGCAAGAATTTATAAAGAAAAGACCAAGAGGTGGCATGATCAAAAGATTATGAGGAGGGAATTCAAGGCTGGAGAACAAGTCCTCTTATACAACTCCAAGCTCAAGCTATTTCCAGGGAAATTGAAGTCAAGATGGAGTGGTCCTTACATAGTGGTAACAAGTACACCATTTGGAGTAGTAACACTAAAAGATGAATCTGGAAGTGAATTTAGTATAAATGGTCGAGACTCACATTATCTTCGAGGAAGGCATAAATGAAGTAGATCCAGATCAAGGAAAAGTGGAAAGGGTTTTGGTCGAAATGAAGACATCTCGCAAAGCAAGTGTCCGGCTAAGGACATTAAACTGAGCGCTGAGGCAACCCGCGTAATTTCATTTTAATAGCCTGATTAATGCTGATTACTTATGAGTTTGAAGTTTTAGTTTTAAATTTTTGTTTTAATTTATTATGAAGTTCGATAGGATCGCTAATTTTTTTTAATACCAGAGAAGATCAACTGAAAGAGATATTATCGACATCACACTTTCAACTAAATGTGCGTGAAAAAGAAACTACAAGGGGGAGTATTTTTATTTCCTCAATTTGTTTTTTTATTAATACCATAGTTGAAGTTCGGGGAATATAAGGATTTTAGAGCATAAATTGTTAGACAACTTTAGCCAACTACTAATACCTCGTTGAATATCTTCATGAATGATATCAATGAAGAAAGAGATTCATTGCTTATACTGAATGGAGATCGCTTGGAAGAAATATGTATTTTCACAAGTATTAACTAAGTGGAAGACTTTATTGCATAATGTCATTTTGGGTTTGAATGGTTGAAAGCAAGAAAATATGCAAAGAATTCGAGGTGTGCAACAAAACTCGTCGCGATGTAGATTGTTATGTCGCGACATCGACAAAGTTGGTGCTAAAATAGATAGCAGAAAGGTTTGTCGCGACATATTTCTGTGTCGCAACAAATGAAGAACCGTGGGCCTCGTAAAACATGTCGCGACATAATTCAATCGAGCATAGATAAATTGTAAGCCATGGCGCTTTTGCTCTGGGCCACGACAAAGAATTGTCAATTCAAAATTCAAAGGAAAATTTGTGTCGCGAATAATTATTTCTCTAACGCTTTAGACATAGTATTAAACAAGGAGCACAATTTAGGTAAAAAATTTGTCCCGACAATTAAAGAAGCACAACAACTCTTGGCCTATAAATAGAAAAGTTTGAAGACTTAAGATTCACCTGCCTCATAATATTCAAACCACTTAGTCTCCCTCACCAAATCTCTCTCACTCATTCTAAACCCTAGATCCTTAACCCGCTCTCTCACAATGTTTGAGCCCCAAAACCTCGTTCCAAACCTCAACAAAATCATGGAAGAATATGATGAGTTGGAGAATGAAACAGTTCAAGCCACTCAGGTAGTAACAAGACAAGTTGAAGAAAGAGCTGAGGTAAACGATGAACTTGAGCAAACAGTGGAAGAATTTAGGAAAAGGAAAAGAAAAAATGAAGAAGCGGAGAGCAAATGAACAAAAGTCGTGACTAGGTTCCGACATGGCTTATATTGCTGGAGAGATAAGCTACAACACACGGGATTTCATATGAAGAGAGGCTTCAAATAAATGGGTTTCTCAATTCTAAGAGTCAAGAAAGCAAGGATGACATATGTTTCATGAGCATAAAGCTCCCTGGATTAGAGATGTGGTAAAAGAGTTCTATGCCAATACGGGTGGGGATGAAAGATAAGGCTGTTCCACGCTAGAGGGAATGATACCTCTTCGTAAAGAAACGTGATTGATCCTGGACAAGACAATCTTCAAGAAACGAAAAATGGGTCAAAATTCAAAAGACTGGTGGAAACACTTGACTACCAGAAGATTATAGACTTACTAATCGATGGCAAGGGGAAGTGGAATGCCACCAGGAAGAACCCACACGAGTCCATCGCTAGAGGAGAACTGACTGAACCAGCAAAGGTGTGGTTTTATTTTTTATGTTCAGTCATGTTGCCTTCCAAACTTTTATCCACAGTCAGGGAGAAAGAGGCAGTCTTATTATATGCCATCCTCAAAGGCTATAAATTCAATGTGGGCAAGATAATAGAAAACTCAATTCTAAGTTATTACAGAGGAGAATACAAAGGGTTGATTCCCAGCACTGATTTCAAGATTCTACATCTTGGGGGGTGTCCAAGGAGACTAGGAAGAAGAGGAGAATTACCTCAAGACATCACCCCTGACATTAACCGGAATCACCAAAAGGGCCTAAAAATAGAAATAGGGGAAGACAGGTGGAGGCTATAAGGGAAGAAGAAAAACCAGCAGAAACATATCAGCCACAGCCTGAAGGTGAAGCACCAGAGCTACCACAGAGGCAACGAAGATTGAGCCCAGTACTGACCTTCTCCCTTGAGGCGAGACAAGTCCAACCATATCATGTTGAAGGCTCAGAACCTCTAGGTAACAACTTTGTAGTCCTAGAGATGCTCAAATCCATAAAGCAAGAACTGAAGAGACAAAATTCAAATTTTGTTCCAACCCGCAACTCGTAGATGAGCACAGGAGGCCGAGTTGAAAAGAAGGACCAATACTTGAAGAAGCTCAAAGGCAGGAGATGAGGAATGGAACAAAGAGATGGGAGAGAAGAGAGGATGAGTCGAGGAAGAACCGAAAGCAAGAGAAGATGCTTTGCTCCTGCACCAGCCTGTAAGAGACAAAGTGAGCTACTCAAGATCAAAGGCTGAGAGTGGAGGATGCTATGGAGAAGAACTTTGTCACAGGCTGCGTATGCCTTAGGTATCCGCATAAGGAGCAATCTCATAAGGAGATAAGAACTCTAATCGAAAAAAGGGACAAAGAATTGGAGGGCACCCTGAACTACAAGGAGAAATGCTGGACGAAAAGCTTAGATATGATCAACAAGAACCTGATCAAAATGTACTTTGCCCAGGGTGAGTTTGAGGGAACCCTGAATTCTATTGGGCAGAGATAAAAGGAAATGATCAAGCAACTAGCCCTAACTATGGATGGTCCACAAATGTATGGAGAAGGCAAAGAATCAAGACAACCATGTCCAAACTCGAGTTCTCACCTCACAGAGTCGGGTATGCTAGATCCAGTTTAACCTACCATCCTCCTATAGTATGAAAGAAAAGAAGAAAATAGCTCACCCTGCTCTTCCATATATTCTTCTTCTCTGTACCTAATGTCCATCCTTAAAACATTCCAATGAAATATAAATCAGGCATTTTTGTGCGTAAATTGGTGTTCACCCCGCTTCTCGTAGGAATATTCCCAGGTGTTTGTGTATATGTTCTTTCTTTCTTTATGTTTAATTTTGAATGAATGGGAACTGATGAGGTTTCAAGGAATAATTAATTGAATAATTGAGAAACCAATTACTTGGATCTAGTTATCAAATTGCTGCAATATGTTTGGTTGATTGGAACTGATTAAAGAATGACATTGTGCTTGTTGATTTCGTTTGAAATAATGCATGATTTAATTGAACCTCTTGACTAGTAAAGCAACACAACAACAAATCTCAAAACCAAACAAAAATTTGATAGATGCATTGGGGTAGGATGAAATGAATGGAAATGGAAAGTTGTAAGGTTATGAATACATGTGTTGAACTTAAAGATTAAGAAAGGCTTTAATAAATTGATGGAACAAATAAGACCTATAATTTCCGCTTTCAGGTAAACGCTTAATTATAAAAATCTGGAGCAAACTTTACACATGGTCAAAAATAACTCAAAGAAATTTTAAGCAAGATTAGAAACATTTTATGATCCATCACAAAGAAGCTCTCCAATGTCCTAGAACTTGTTAGATTATTAGTCAAGGCGAAACTTAGGCAAACACTACTAATGTAGAAATGATTTAGTGTCCTGGAAGTTTTAGTCTTTCAAAGTTTCGTCTCTTTATAAGTGATAAGATACACTAGTTCCTTATTTGAGCCTATAATCAATCTCATCATCAACCGGCAAATGAGAGGCAAATTTTCTTCCCTAAACATAATCCTACAAAAGAACCCTTATTTTCCCAGATTATCAGACAAAGCACATTAAGGACAGAAAAGGACAAGTTTGGGGGAATATTATTTCAAGTACTATAAAAGGATGAAAAGCGATGAGAAAAACAATGCAAGGAGATAAGAAAAGATGAAGAGGATTATGAAAGAAGCTGTGAAAAGTAAAACATCAAGAAGGAATGAATTTGGTCTTGTAGCCTTCCTCCCTTGAATCATTAAGTTCTTAGGGGTATTCAACACCTAGTACCTTAATGCCATTTGGTATAGGAGTTATTAACCCAAAGTTCGTTAAGGGTGGTAGAAAGCTTAAAAAGACCAACATTGCACCATTCCACAAAACTTGGTGAGAGATAAAAAATGAAAAAGCTTCTAAAATAAGGAAGAGAAGTTATCTTTTGTATGTGGGAAAGGAAAAGAGAAAAAGATACCACAATGAAAAACATGCAGACAGATGCACAAACCTGATGGGAAGGTTGGAAACTTACACTCAAGATAAATCAAGGATGTATCAAGAAGGCAAGAGTGTAAGTTGTCAGTGAAATCTAGGTAAAATTAAGCCTAAAGTGTCAAATTACCCACCTAATTGCCCAAGCCACACATTACAAGCCTAAAAGACCTATTTGATTCTGAAGGTGGTGTTATGCCTACATTAGTGGAGATTAATATGATAAACAAGCATATGAGACTTTAAAAATGAAAGAGAGTATGCAACTGAGTATTATCCCAGAAGATTAACTGATCTGCCAAAGAAAAAGAGTAAAGACCAACACACACACAAAAATCAAGATTGAATGATAAAATTGTTACACACTATGAATTATTGGTTGGTTTAGTGAACTTAATCGAAAATTTTCCTGATTCTAGATTGGAAACATGTTTAGAAGTAACTCTACAACTGACTTATGTTTCCTGCCTAATTGAGCTTTAAATAGAAAAATGTCCTTAAAAATAAAAGGCTGAATTATTTGAGGAAAAACAAAATTTCTTTTCTTTGCTTGGGGACAAGCAAAACTTTAAGTTTGGGGGAATTTGATGAGTCTTAAACTCATCTATTTTTAATCTATTTTTCTGGCATGTTTTTAACAATTTTAGATCTATTTTTATGCCAAATTATAGAATATTCATCAACTTTATGTTTTGCAGGTGTTATTTGAAAAAAGAGAGAAAACAAGCAAAAAAGAAGCAAAAAAATGTGGAATATGCGGCAGTCTTTGTTGCGACATGATTTTTGTATGTCGCGACACAAAATTCAGCAGGCCAAAGGAACTACGTCGCAGCCGGCAACTAAATGTCACAACAAATCTCAGATAGAACTCAATGACTGAAAGAGAAATTTTGTCGCGACAAAGAGTTTTTCTGTCGCGACATTATTGAAGAAGATTGTGAAGAAAAATGTAACGATAATTCGTGACTCTATCGTGACAACGATTAAAGCAGAGAGCAAAGAAGCTGTGTCGTGACAATATAATTTCTGTCGCAACATAAAAAGATGAAGACTAATAGATGAACTCTATCGCGACAAAAGACAATTGCTGCTGGCGTAAATTACCAGACATAAACACAAGTCAACTGAGACAAATGTTTTTATGTTGCAACAAAGTTTTTAGCATCAATCCAGCTCAAGGAAGAATTGTTGTCACAACAAAGAAAATCCTGTCACGACATAACATTCAGAATTCACAACCAAGAGCAACAAAATCTCTGTCGCGACAAAGATTATTTATGTCACAACAACCAAAACATGAAGGAGGTGAATTCCCTGTCGCAACAAGAAGCTGAAGAGTAACACAAGAAGGATGTCAACAAAGAAATTCTTGTTGTGACATGATCAAGAGTTGAAAGCAAAACCTGTGTCGCGACAAAGAAGTTTTCTATCACATCAATAAAAGTTATGGAATGATAAAATTATGTCGTGACAGAGAAAAATTAGTTCGCGACAGAAATTGAAGAAGAACTGAGCATAGCCAAGGAAATTGTGTCACAACAAATAATTCTATGTCGTAACACAAAGCTCAACAAGCTAGAGGAATTAGAGAAGAAAAGTCTGTCGCGACCAAGGAGTTTCCTATTGCTACAAAATTGCTATGACTCAAAGAACCCATCGTGATGCAGAAAACTCACGCGATAGAGTTGACAGTCGAAGTAAATGTTTGTCGCGGATTAAGGAAAAATTATGTCAAGACAAACTCCAGAAGGACAAGGATATGAGAAGCTAGTTGGAAACAAAGCCTGTGTCGTGATTACCGCTATCTTATCGCTACAAAAAAACAAGACTCATTGACAAAATTTATGTCGCGACATTATCAAAGTATGTCGCAACACAATCCAAGAGCAAGCCCAGAGAATAGGTCGCGACAGAAATAAGAAGCTACGATAGATGCAAAGACAAAGACTAAAAGCCTGCTATGACAAACCTTCATGTAGCAAACAAAGAGACCACTCAGCTGCACTCGGGGATCCACAACGCACTAATGAAATGAGGCCCAACATTGGAAAGCCTATAAATACACGCTTTATGGCAATGTGCGCAGCCCCAACCTGCAGTGATCGCCAAAGGAGGAAGACTCAGATTTTTATTTTTTATTTCCATTTTTAGTGTATTTAGTTTTAAAGGTAGCTTTATTTTGTTACTAAGTATTTTTCGAATTTGGTATTGTATCATGGCAGCTTTCCAAATTGCATTTCTTGCAAAATCATCTTTTCTTACGTTTGATTTAAATGGATGATGGAAAATTTTAGCGGAGTCTATTTATTTCAGTTCGTTTATGATTTTGAATTTCATCGATAGCAAGTCACCGATATGAGGAACCAATGGAAAAGTTGAGCTCACTGGAAATGGGTCATTGATGATAGTCATTTTTCTGCATAAGGTGTGAAGAAAGCTTTAATTAGAATTCTTGAATTTATTTGATCGGGTACATTTATAAATTTACTTATTCTCAAGACTAAGATCGTACCCAATGCAAGGTAATCAGATCTCGCTCCCGATTTCCAGGAGGTTCTCTGAATGGCTACGTAGATGGAGAATCCCGAGAGTGTAGAGCAAGCCTGGTGCAGATGGATTTATCAATACTATGGAACTAATGAACTTTGAAGGATTACTCGTATAGATCACCAACTTACTTATAATTGAGGATGATTGAATGAAGTATCTATTTAATCACTCATAGTTCCATCTTTCGTCGAATTGACTCGATCCCGTCTTGTATGAAGATCTAATCATGAGATGAAATTTTCATCGAAGTGTAGGATGAGGTGTCAATCAAATTGAGAAGCTTAAAATATTCAGTTTGCAGGCAAAAGTTATTTAGTCCTAAGATCTGAGTATGAAGTACTGAAAAGGAAAAATACTTAAATCTTTGAAAGAGGGTTACATATTACAAGTAATTGATTAGAATCATGTCTCAGAAATGAATATGAACCTTTAATCAGTGAAAAGTATGGTTGAGGGAGAAATCCAAACTATACTAACTTGCATCTTTGACAAACTCGCTTTCCAATTTGTTTGAATATAAATCAAAAATAAAAGGTGATTATTACTAATTGATCCATGTCTAGTTTTGTCTTACTCAGTGTATCCTCAACCCCGGTTTTATTAAACTTTACTTTTGTATATTAAAGATTTCAGTTTATGACTACACCTTTAGTCCTCTTATCATCATAACAGTGAAGTTCAAATAGTAATGATCTTGATTAGTTGGAGTAGTTAGTATTTGGATTTATCATCCTTCCTCGTGGGAACGATATATGGACTTTAAATATCCACTTTTATTATTTGTATGACTCCAGTAATGCAGTGATCAAGACCACACACACAAATTTTTTGGCAATGAATCATTTTACAAAAAGAACAACCATATTATGTATATAAAATGGTCTTAACAGTTTTTGGCGCTGTTTAATCGAAAAGTTCTTAAGTGGCGCACTTAAGCTGGCATACACCATCACATCATACAATTTGGTCTTAACAATCCCCTGTTTTTTTATCTCTTTTTTGAGATTCAAAACTAGTAACCGATTCCATTTCCATAAATCTATGAGCTACTAAAGTTATTATTTATCTTATTATTAATCAAAGATTTCTTATATAGCTAGAACGACCCTCAAAAATAGCGAATACTAATTTATTAAGAATTAGTTGGATTGAAGCTATAGCATCATCATTCGCAGGAATCAAAATATCTGCGAGATCGGGGTCGCAATTTGTATCGATTAAACAAATCGTTGATCGTTGGAATTCCCAAAGTACATTCGGTAGTATATTCTTCTTTCTAATCAATGATTATTACAATATCGAGTAACCCGTCATATATTTAATCCCACCCAAATATGTTTGCAAGTGAGATAATTGTCTCTTCAACATAGTTGCATCTCTTTTCGGAAGACGATTGACTCTCCCTGTCTTTTGTTCCATTCTCAAAAACGAACAATTCTAATAAGATTTGTAATATGAATACCTTTATGTTTTGCCGAGATATAAGGTTCCATTCTAGGATTCCATTTCCTAGTACCATGACCAAAATGAACTCTTGCTTGCATCATCTCTTCCGAATTGATGTTCCAATATCTTTTTGTCATTTCTCTACCCACTTTCTCTTACCAAAAAAAAAAAGAGATGAGGTACCCCGAAATAAATAATCGTTCCGATGGAACCTTCTCTTATATTGGAGTATCGGAGATTGGCCGTTGATATATGATCCAAGCCATTTAATTATTTTCTTTTGTTTTTTTCTTTATTTATATTGCCAAATCAAATGTCAGACCAAATACAGATAGTTAAAAGAATCTACTCTTAGGAATCATTAAATCCCATAAATGATTGTTCTAATGTGTCATGGAAATTCTTTGAGCGCAAGAATCAAATTCTCTGTGGTGGTACAAAATATCTCTCATTTCCCTCTCAGAACAAATTATTCACTTTTTGGTTTCTTTCGATGGGATGTTGTTATGTTGCCTTGAGCGGTGCACTTATCCTTTAAATCCAGGTACCAATAGGTATATCCCCCCCGAGTGTGCTTTCTTTTACACCTTCCGATGATGATACAACCCCCTTGGACGGCTTTTGCTAAAACTCGGCGGATTGTAGCTTCGCCTCGGATATGAAACTTTGAGTATTCAAGGCGCTTCCGTTATTCGATAAAATGGATTCGGTAACAAATAGATTCTTTAAAGCCGTGATTCGTTAAATAGTAATCAATTAGTTTATCTTGGTGAAAAAAAAAAGAATTAGACATTCCATCATACAGAGCCATACTTTTTGATGTTATGACGTACAATAATTTCTATGCCTATTATGGATCTAGACCCCTGGGATCAATAAATATTTGGATCTTATTAACCAAAGAATCACGACTTTCGCTATAGTTAGCTGACACAAATCAAGAATTCCCAAGAATTCCAAGAATTCTTGTTATATATTTCATTCAACCTCAACTCTTTTCTAGGTTTATCGATATGGAATCAATTGAACGCACTTCTAATACTTGTTCCACGTTTGGAAGACCCTGTGTTATATCACTAGATCTTGATTTTTGATATATAAATGTAATTAATGTATCTCATGTAAAGTTTCCCGTAATGTCCATGAGCAGTTGCTCCCGGAAGTAGCCAAATGAGCAGTGATCTTGGCCTCTGAGTTAACGCATAGTGGAACTTGACTGATTTTAGGGTGTGATTCGTTTTTTAGCTATCTGAGACCTTTTCACAAATAAGCGTCGAAGACTAATTGGCCTGAATGTCTCTTCCACAAATAATTTTGATGGAAAATGCAATTCAAATTGAATGGATTCCAAAATGATGTTCTGCCTAAATTGGGATTATAAATTGTCATTTTCTCATTAAATAATATTTGATGTTTGAAAGTCTGTTTTAAAAATTATCAAGAATTTGGAAATATTTAGTTACTAGATATATGATTATGAGTTGCTAAATGGTAAAATGAATAAAAAATTATTAATTTGAAGGGTTGTTCCTAAAGGACCCAATGAATTCCTAATTGGAATTGGGGTATCTTTTTTAATTGATTCTTTTCTCACATTGTGAGATTTTCCATCGTTGAATGGACATGTTCGAGAACAATTGGACGATGACAAAATTATCAAAGATTGACATTCCTTATTTCTATCTAATAACGTATGAATAGTTTATTTATTTATTTTGTCTTTGTCTAAGTTATTGTTGAATCATTTCCTTCGGATAAATGGAATAAAATGGATTAACATTGATGTGATCTAACCCATTATCATTGATCAATCCTGAACTTGACAGATCATTCCGTTTTCCTATATATGAAATATAGGATTTCACTACGTTAATTGTTAGGAAATTTCAAATCAGACCATTTGTTCTTACTTCCATAAAAGAAGCATGGGTATTTTCAATGAAACTTTTGTTTCTTGGTACCAATTCAATACTAACCAAGCCAGAATTTAGTTGAATACTTGTATGAAATTCCCGAATTGGTTTTGCCATTCATAAGGATATAATTGACAACTTAAAGGTACATATTATCCCTTTCTGTGATATATCACGAGGGAAGGGTATTTTAAATTTATCTGTCGGCTATTTATTGTGACTCTGAGTCGAACCAAAACAAAATATTTTCTTGGTAGGTGCTTGATCCATGGACATAGTCCAATTTTTCCAATTTTTGATTCTTTGGAATTATTTTTTCTTGTTCTGGCATTGAGTATCAGATGCCGTGTCGGGATATCTTATTTGTTTCTCTAGGAAGCTGGATATCTCAGGAAAATATTTAAGTTCAATCCTTTTTTTTCTCTCTACTCGGACCAATCCACTTTTCGGCTTCTTGTATTTAAAAGTGATTATTCATCTACTACAATGATACTATTGTTCCGTATCATTATGGAAGCAGATCAGGGTAAAATATGCACTTCCTCGGGAATGAAAAAAAAATCGATCTACTTTCATTTGCTATTTTGGCTTAAATTCTTTAACTCCTCGATATTCAATCAAATCTCTTTTTAACGATGAATGCTCAATCTGTTTAGTAATTCCTGAGTTGTTTCTTATGTATCTAGGATCGTTAAAATAAGCAAGAATACTGTTTCTATGGAAAATACCATTGATAGGTGATGATGCCTTTTTCAGCGGATTAAATTTGGAGCGTGTAGGAATTCGTTGGGCCGGAACCAAAGTATTGTGGAATTTACAGTGCAGAGAAGGCTACGGATTGTCGGGCCGGAATGGGGGTGCTCTTTGAGGTGGTCTGTGAGCTCACAGATATAGCACTCCTCTGCAAAAACAAGAAAGAAGAAAGGGCCGGCAGGGGCTTCGCCCGTGGCCGCTCCGATGCCTAAGTCAGTTTCTTTCTGAGAGAAAAGATAGACTGCTTAGAGGGCGAATGTGTTGCGTACCTTTCACCGATGGGGTGACTGGTATTTATAGTATATGTTTTTCCCAATTGGATGGTGATAAGGATTCTTTCTTAATGGATGGAGGATTTTCTTTCTTTTATCGGTATCAGATTAGATTAAAAGAGCAACTTATTTAGAATTATCTTTCTTCCTCATTGGTGGGATCCAGACGATGCGGGATGAAATTTGTTATGCTCGTGGAATTATCACTATTTTCCTTGCTAGTGAGATTTAGTTGGATTTGCGGGATATTATGTTATTTAGGATTATTCTATTTCCCCGCCCATCGATGGGATTTAGTTTGATTTGCGGAATGCCAAGGCTTTTCCATTGCCCATCAGATCCTTTAGTGCGTGATTTGAGCCTTTATTTGGGTGGCGTCGAGGCGAGTGTTTAATGGGCGTACCTCTTCTTTGGGTTTGGCGGTGGGCTGTCAGTGACCCGTTTTTCAAACCTTATCGGTTGCCCCGGGCCCTTGCGTGCGTTGTCCATGGGCCAAAGTATGCGTTCTTGCCGGATGCAATTTCCGCGTGCGCTGGGGCTGGGTTGGTAGGGCTTTGTCTCGAGTCATGTCTTTGCGATGTGATGACTCTTCGGTTTTCGCGCTCATCTTTCCCACTTCTTTCAATTTCCTTCTGTTTCTTCCGCAGACATCCTTTGTCTTGTGTGCCCCTGATCTTGAAACTTTTTCTTCGCTTTTAACGAGTTCGGACTTCCCTCTTCCTTAGTTTCCATTTGAACCTTTTGTGCAGAGTCCTTTTCTGGCATCTTTCCTGAGATAGCTTTTGAATTTATATTCTGGGGCCGTGCGTCTTCTCTCTTTAGTGTCTTTTAGGTGTCGTCGAGCATCGGGGTTGTCGGCCAGTTTAGTTCTCATTACTGCTATCACCATAGGTTGGGTCGTTCTTCTTCTGGCGTATTGGAGGTGACTCTTGAGGTGTGCTCTTGGGTTAAGGCGAGGCGCGGCGCCTCAGCTGGATCGACCGGGTGTCTTTGAGAGATGCTAGAGCGCCCCCTTTTCCGCCCAGACAAGGGTAAGGGGAGAGTAGACAGTTAAGTATCTGGGGGTCGGAATGCTAGAATTTCGCCGTTTAGAATGCTTTGGTGTGTGGGGCTAGCAGGTTGGCCTTGTATGGGGCCACTTTCGCCAGGTGTTACCGACCTCCTTTCGGCGTCCAAGTCTAGTCCCCTGATGTTTTGACCTCTATGTGGTTTAGTACCTAAGATGGTATGCTTCTTTGGAAGTAACTTTCGATATGATGCTTCACTTCCCTCTGCATCCCTTCATAAGGGGTTTTGCGACACTTCAATGTCTGTCCCTCTCAACTTAGCCCAATGGTTTGGGAGTATTTTGGATTTGGTCTATTGGTTTTTCTTTAGGGACGGGGGCTTGGTGTTGATATGGCACAACCAGCTATCTTTTACTTAGCGAATGAAGCCAGTGAGGGGCTTCACTATTTTCAGTGCGGCGCTCCTCACGGTGATTTCAGTCTTCCCTCCTCTCACAGGCTTTGGAAGGAATGTTACTTCTTTGTCAGTGGCCGCAATTGGGAATACGACCCTCTTGACAAGCACGACACCTTGGGCGTTCCGATTGCTTGGATCACCCCCGAGAATCTACATGAGTGTCGCTTTGTTTTTGGTATAATCTTTATGAGGTCATTTGATATCTCTAATTCTGCATTGTCTTGCCTCTAAGGTCGCTCGACTCACGATCTCGCCACGAAGATAACGTAATGATCAGTGGTGGAGTGTCCCCGTCCCTCGTGGGCGATCGGTTCGGATATTCCACGGCCGCCTTAGGCTGAGGTCAGCCGCTCTGGCATTTTGAGGCCCCTTCGCCTCCTTCGGCTATGAAGTCTCTCCCATTGGACTTTCATTTGCCAAGCCACAGGAGGCCACGGTTGGTGGAAGTTGTCTTTAGTAGTCCGGACGTAAACGGAAAACCTTGGACTCAGTTGAGAAGACCAGCCGGCACGGGGCGAGAGTTCACGAGTGGGGCGTCTTATGCTTGCTCCTTCTACCCACGTTCGAACATCGGGGCAGATGTTGTCGCCCCCGGCTAAGGTCATTAAAGCTTCGAGTTCGCAATCCCGTTCTGGGTCCGTTGCAAAGGCAAAAGGCTCCCACGGGGGGCGTAAGCCGTAGTTAAAAATGATCGTACCCCTCCTGGTTGGAATCTTTGCACAAGCGTTAAGCCACCTTCACCTGAGATCGAAGAGTTGAAGAGGAAGGGTTTAGTGGCGGGATGGCGACTCCTTTCTCCTCGGCCTTAGGAGCTTCACGTGTTGTCGTTCATCCTTAAAGATTATGATCTCAAGAGGTCGGGCTCGCTGCGTGTTGAGGAAGCTTTGGCTCTATCCCTCCAGGGGGTTGCCTCTGTAGGTTCCCATATCTTGTCGTGTCTGATTTCGACCTGAGTTGGGTGTTGATCCTGTGTTAGATGTTGATTTTCTTGTTTGGGTGTGGCGGAGTGGCTACTCATTTGAAAAGGATTTGGCCAAAAGCCAATCTAGCGGTGTTTCAAGGCTATCCGGTTTTACAAAGCGGTGGCTTCCCTTACATACGACGGTGGCCCGTGGGATCGGGTGCGCGTATGACCAAGGAAGCGGTGAAGCTTAAATCTAATTTTGAAGCATACCCGTCGGCACGTGCTCGGGCCCGGGTAGAAGATGAGGGCGAAGCGGCGAGAGCGCGTACGAAGGCGTGAGGCTTTGGGAGGTTCGAGATGAGGCTGCGGGCTGCCTGAGTGACTTTCTGGGGCCCGGGGACGGGGCTGCGATGCGCTCGGTGGGCTTCGGATGGTTAGGGATGAGCTTCTTACATCTCGGGGTGTTGCGAGTCCCAGGAAGAGCTACGTGCGGTCAAGATGAAGCTGCGATAAAACGGCGTTCTTCGGGCGGGGCTTGTCGTGAGTTTCGGTACATGCTTCGGCGGAAACGCTGGCCCGAGGAGTCTTAGTGAGAACGCGTGGGGACCTCCATTAGCAGTAACTTTGGTTGCTGTGGAATGAAGTGCAGGAAGATTGAGGACGGGGCACATGCTGATGGGCTTCTGGGTGGCTTGCCTTTAAGAGGAAAGCTGCTCATGCCTACCCCGGCCTGGACTTCAACTTTGACATCCCTAGCGGCGAGGAGAGGTGAGAATCCCTCTCTGTGGCTATGCAGAGAGCCGGACACCCCGCATTTGAGCCCTTCCTTCTTCGCCCCTCTGCTCACTCCTTGATGCACGATCTCGGCGCATATTGACATAATTTTATTTTATTTATTTTTCTTGAACTGGACCCGGGACGTATGTAACCTTTTTCCTTAATAAATGTTCTTTTTCACTTTTATGCACTTATGCATTTTCGCGGCTGTGCATGAGCCCAGTTAATTTCTTGGCGCATTACGAGTTGGCGTGCGAATTGAGAAGCTCTTGGGGTTTGTATGGCTAGAGGATTGAGTAGTTGAGCTCTCAAAAATTGACTGCTGCAAGACTCTTGTGTTTGAGAGCTTTATGGGGTACATGCTTTGTGATCGACTCTTAGAGTGCGTGGCTGACAGAAGTAGTCAGGCTCGTCGTCGAGAACTGGCGGCTCTGGTAGAAGGCCTTGTGGGATGAATAGCCTGGTGATCAGGCTCTTAGTACATAGCTTTGTGCGAGAGTATAGTTGAGCGTCAAAGCGTTCTTTGGAGCTCAGTATTTGAGGCCTTGTGAAATTTGAATAACTTTGGTGATCGACTCTTAAATTTTGCATAGCTGTGCGAGTGGTCGAGGCTCGATAAAGGCGAGTTCTTGGAGCTCGGTATTGTGTGCCATTAAGAGTGAATAACGTGGTGATGTTTCTTAGGGCTGCGTGACTGTGCGGAGTGGTCGAGCTCGTTAAGGCGGAGCTCTTGGGCTCCGTGGCCCCCGTGGCCTTGTGGGGTGAATAACTTTGGCGATCGACTCTTAGTTTGCATGGCTGTGCGATCGTCGAGCTTAATCGTGACTTCTTTGGGCTCGGCGGGGCCTTGTGGGCTGAATAACTGGTGATCGACTCTTAAGTTGTATGGCCTATGCGAAGTGGTCGGAGCTCGTTAAGGCGGAGCTCTTGGAATGGTATTTGTGTGCGCAATGATTTGGTGCTTTGAGGGTGATCGACTCTTAGGGCATGGCTTGTGCGGTGGTCAGGCTCGTCAAGTGACTCTTTGGGCTCCCGGGGCGGCTGGGGCCTTATTAGAGTGAATAACTGAAATCACGACTCTTAAGTACGCATGGCACAGTGTAGAGTAGTCGAGCTGTCAAGTAATTTCTTGGGCTCCACGGGCGTTGAGGCCTTGTGGGGTGCGAATAACTGGTGATATGACTCTTAGGCGCATGGCTGTGCGGAGTGGTCAGGCTCGTCGGCGGCGTTGCGTGCAACCATTCGACTTCTGATTTTTTTTTTTTTGGAAAGATGCGAGTATCTTTAATGCTCTCATGGAGAATTGGAAACGATTGTACGAATTTCCAAGTGCTTTGGCCTTCTTATAAATGGCGGCTTCATTGCTATGGGTTGCCGGATGTCGCCATTACAGTGCGTGCGAGATCTGTGAAATGGGCGTCCCAGGCTTGATCGTCTTCACCGAGGATCCGCTTGAGGATTCTGGTTCAGTTTTGTTGGACCTGCGCGCAGGAGTTGTGTTTTCCACTAGTCTCCTTTATGGGGTTATGTTATTCCCTGGCTTAAGGTGTGCTGGGAATACGTTGGAGAGGCGGTACATTTCTTGTGCCGCTTTCTCTATTTTCTATTCTTCTTTCTCTTCCTCTCCTTTCTTCTCTTTCTTCTTCTCTTTCATTCTCTCTTCCTTCCTTTCTTCTTTTTTTCCACATCTCAGTCTCCCTTTTTCCTTTCCTTTCGCATAAACTCTTTCCATCCCTTTTTCCTTCTTCTCCTCTTTTCCACCTCTCTGTTCTTCTTCTCCTATTTTCCACCTCTCTGCTGTAACTCTTTATTTTCATCTCGTTTTCCTTTCCTCTCTTTCCTTCTTGAGGATTTTTTTTTTTTTTTTTAGGGGCAAGCATGCGTAAACGGAGGTGTAATAGATGACACTACTAGTTGTAGTGGAATGTAATTTGATTGGACTAAAGGGACTTTCTTTTTTGATCATGAACTTTCACATTACGTTGTATATAATTTTAATTCTATGTCTGAGATTGTTTAGGAGCGTCTAATAAAATAACTGATAGCGCTCAAATGCGTCATGCGAAAATTGATAATGCTTCATTTAAGATTACAAGCGAGGTCTATTGATAAAAAGCGCTTAGGTGTTCGCATTCCAAGCATGATGTAATTTGCTTTCCTACATGCAGACTCGTAATTGCCTGATTTGATGACGGGGGATATGATGTAGGGGCCTTCCCAGTTGGGGCCTAGTTTTCCATGCGCTGGATTTTTCTTGTGATGGCGGGCTTCTTTAAAACTGGGTCCACACAGCATGTAGCTCCTGGGGTTTGACTTTGGTTATAATACCTAAATGCGTCTTCAGCACGTGGTAATCTTCAGTGCGCCTTAGGACCTGCTCACGCTTTTCATCTAAGAGGTCCAAATTTAGGCGGAGAGCCTCGTCATTATTTGTGTTCCTTTATGCATGACTTCGATCGCCAGGGACTTTAACCTACCTCGACGGAGACTCTGCTTGATTGCTAAAGGCTAGGGCGAATGGGGTTTCCTAGGTTCTTGACTTTAGCAGCGTGATCCTGTAGGCCCGCAACACCTCGGGAGTATTCTACCCATTTGCCTTTAAGATCTTCCGTTTGGTCTTGATGCGGCCTTAAGGGTTATGATGGTGACTCACACTTTGAGCCAATTTAATTTGGATGTCTTTGGGGACAAAGTAATAATTCCTAATTCCGAGCTCGGCACAAAATCCCTGAACTTAGCGTTGTCAAATTACTTGTTATGCGATGCGGGGCTCTTGGGATACCAAACCTGCATATAATGGCTCGCCACACAAAATTGCGTATCTTTTGTTCTGTGATTGTGGCCAAAGGTTCGGCCTCAGCCCACTTGGTGAAGTAATCTACTGCAACGATGATGAATCTACATTGGCCCTTCCCAATGGGCAGAGGTCCCAATATGTCTAAACCCCATTGTTGGTAGGGCCAGGGGCTTGTGATTGATGTCAAGGGCTCAGATGGGAGGCGAGAGATCTTGGCATGCTCCTGGCATATCACGTCTCATTTAGTCATCGCGTCTCGTATTGTGGGCCATTAGGTATCACGCCTTAAGACCTTCCACAGCTAATGCACTTTGAGCTCCGATATGATTTCCGCATACACCTTCATGCACTTCCCTTAACAGCACATAGTGATGTCTTTTCCCGCTGATGCGCCCAGGATGGGTGTGAAGAAACCTCGCTTGTAAAGGCTTCCCGCTGTGATTGGATTAATAATCGCCGACCTTGTCTAATTTTAGATGCCTCTTTTGGGTCATCGGGTGAGCGTCCGTCTATTATACCATCCCAAATGGGGTCCGTCAGCCGGCTCGGGCAGGTGGGGCCTTCCTGGCACGGTCATAGAAGGCTCTGCGAGGTATTCGACGGCGTTAACTTTCGAGAAAAGCCCCCATTTGAGGTCTTCTATTGGTACATTTGTAGTTTGGCATTGCTCAAGGTTTCTGTTATAGGGATATAATATTCTAACTTTGGACCGGCCTGGCTGCATTAAATCCCGTACCCTTTTGAGGTATAGGATCATTCTTTCACTTTGGCCTCGTAGGTATCTTCTATTTGTCTTACTTCGGTGGGGTATTTGTAGACCTTAATTTGGTCAATTTCAGTGAATGGGCGAGGTTGAGGCTGTATGACGGCCTCATATTACCGACCTCGTTGATGGAGGCTTGGCGATTTGAATGCGGTGCGTGCTCAATATCTATTTCCTTGGGGGAGTCGAGGATTAGGCGGGAAACAGCTTCCTGTAGATTTGTGGCCCCATCTCTGAGGAGAGTTTCCGGATGGGAGGTCGGTGGTGTTTGAGGCGTTCTCGGCAGGCTCTATTGAGATGAATTCCATGACGAAGTCACATAAGACCTACCTTTTGTTGCAGTTTTAGTTTATATCTTGTCGAACTCGAGCTCTATGGCTACTTCATCTGACCCCAGCTAAGTCAGCTTATGTAACACTTGCTTCATCGGATATTTTGTTGGAACTTCTATGGTATGAGCTTGAAGAAGAAGTAAAGTGGAGCTTCAAGTTCTGGATTATAATACCAAGATTAGTTTTCCATCTTGGATACCTCTCCTCCGCTCCTCTGAGCTTCCTTGCAATAGTAAAGTGATTCTTCTTGTTTCGGTCTTTGTCCACTGATGAGACAGTCGAGAAGTGCGAAACAACTAAATATGAAGTGAGAGCTCCCCCTTGATGGGAGGCACGGAGAATGGGGGGGCTCAAATATGTCTTTCAATGCGAGAATGTAACCGCGCCGTGTCCCATTGAAGGCCTTCTTTAGAAGCGAAGAAAGGTGAGACTTATCAGCCTTGAATCACAGATGACGCGTGATCCTTCTGTCAAGCTATTTGGGATCGCTGCACAGGCGATGGCATGTCGAGCATAGCCTTTATTTTGTCTGGTTGCCTCAATTTCACCGGTTGTTGACTGTAAACCACAGAATTTTTCGGCTGATACTCGGCGCATGGATTGACACCATGTTGTACTATCTCAAGATCTGGAACGCCTCGAACATATGAGCTATGTGGAGCTTGGCAGTAGGAGATTTTACCAGCATGTCATCTATGTACACCTCCATGGTTGTTCCTATCTGCTTCTGGAACATCCTGTTCACTAACCTTTGATAGGTAGCTCCTGCGTTCTTGAGCCCAATTAGCTCCACGATATGATAGGTTCCGCAACGTTGTGATGAGCAGGTCTTTTCTTGGTCGATGCGGGTCCATCTTGGTTGGTTGTAGCCGGAGAAGGCATCCATAAAACCGAGGAGTTCATGGCCGGTAGTGGCATCCACGATGAGGTCGATTCACGGCAAAGGGAAACTATCTTTTGGGCATGCTTTGTTGACCGGTGGAAGTCGATGCAGTCGCCACTTGCGGATTTGCACGACAAGTACGACGTTGGCTAACCATTCAGGATATTCCACCTCTCTAATTGCTCTTCTTGGAGGTTTGAAACCTCCTCGTTGATGTTTTTGCCTTTACGGTGCTAAGCTCCTCCGCCTTTTGTTTGAGGCGGCGGAAGGATGGGGTACGACATTGGCTATGTGTGATTATTGTGGGATCAATCCCTCCCGTAATACCCTTTGCTTCCATGCGAAGACATCTTTGATTACATCTCGAAAAATGGGTGAGAGGGCTTTTGGGGTCCTGCTGGCGCCAGGCCCAGTGTAGGCGGAGGTGTTCGGTCGTCGTCCAGCGTCCCCCAGTTCCCGGCTCTTCGAGGGGGCTCGGTCGGGTGAGCCCGTCGGCGCATGTCAAGCTCGATCCAGTATATATGTTATCGACCGCTTTTGCTTCATGGATCGCGGGTATCACATTCCACGGCCACTCGTTGGTCTCCTGAACCATTCCTACTCGGCTTACGGTGGGAAACTTGATCATCGTGTGGTAAGTGGAGGGAATGGCTTTGTCATTGAGAGGATATGCTAACAACCATTATAAGCGGATGGGGCATTTACAGCGAGAGTCTGCGTAAGTGGATTGCACGGCATGGGGATCTCTAAGGTGGTACTAGTTGTATCGAGCCCAAGGGTAATGTACTTTTCTCAGGAGAATCCTGAAGTGGTGCTGATGGGTTCCATTCTCCTCCGCTTAGATGCCATCTTATCGAAGTAGAATTGAAGATGATGTCATTTGAACTCGTTGTCAACTAGGACCGATGGACCGTTTGTTATTACATTGCTTTCAATTACCAAGGGACCGTCGTAGAAGTCTTTGGCATCCCTCGGTCCCAGTCGGAGCGTTATGGATGTGTCGATGAAATGGTTTGGTGCGCTTGCCCTTCCACTACCTCTGCTTGACGATCTTGTGCGGATGGGCCTTATTGAGCTAGGTCGCCTCCTCCATAAATCCTCCAGAATCAAGTGGATTTCCCACAAAAATTCCATTGGTCTTTGGAGTTGTTGTCACGTCGAGAGGTGGTGGTGGTGTTCTTGGCGGAGCTGGTTGAACGATTTGAGGTGATTTTAGAGCCACGAAGTGTCAGATACCCACACCGTATTAAGTACTCTATTTCCTTCTTGAGTTGTATGCAATCATCCATGCGGTGCCCATAGTCCCTATGGAACTCGCAATACCTGTTGTTGTCTCTTGTGGCGGGGTCTGACTTTATTTGAGTTGGCCGCATAAAGCTGTTGGTTCGCACTTCTCGCGAGACTGTGATCACGAGGTACATTAAAGGGTGAACAGCAGAGGTGAATAACGTTATCGTCGGTTGAGTGGAGCCCAGACGATCTCTACGAGGTTTCCATGCTTTCGGGGCAGTTCTCCATCTTTCTTCGGAGACCTCTTAAGTCGCTTTGTCTTTTGGGGCTCTGTCCTCGTCGCATGCATCACTTTTTCTTTATGGGTGGAGGGGCTCCCTTTCTTAGATATGAGGCTTTCTTCGCCATTGATATCTCTTCTCCGCTTTGCAAACACTTCAAACCATGCTTTGCTTGAGGATTTTTAGAGATGGAAAACATCGAGTCTTTATTTGCACCCCTAGTAATCAGTGATGAATGGGTGATCACGAACTTTTAAGTCAATTATATCTACCGCCCGGAGACTCACATTGAACCTTTGACATAGGACCTCGAACTCTCCTGCGAGCTGCTTGATGGTCAATAGATAGTAGCCCGGCTTTCTATCGTCCTGGCTCCGATAAAGTGAGAGACAAGCGCCCAATGGATAGCTCGAATGAGAGATTGATGAAGCGGAAGCAATTAAACCGAGGCCAAAGGTGGGCCTTTAACGTGATAGCGGCTACGCATCGCATAGGGTCTTGATACCCGTACAGCTCCATTTGGTTTTGTAAGTGTTGAGATGATCATTGGATCTACGACACCATCGAATACTTCCACTTGTGGCATCTTAAATTTCTTTGGAAGAGGAAGTGAAGCACCTGCGTCCATGAAGGGTGACTACATTGTACGAGGTGTCCATAGTGTCGAGCCCACGTCCTCTTACCACCTCGGCTGCAGTGAGGCTCTTGCTGGGAGAGCTTTTGGACCTTGCTCCCCATGATTGCTCTCACGCTCCTTGTTGGGGTGGCGTAGTTCTTCGTTCTCGACATACCCTCAGAGTGTTGCTTATTTGCCTCCTCTCCGGGGGCCCGATTGCGGTCCATGCCCCCACAGCTCGGGTGGACTGCGCTTAAGTTTCGCGCCTCGGGAATGTCGGATTATTGTTGCCCTTCATGAGGAGGGAAAGTTGTGACCTTCCCGGGCTTGTTGTGCCTCAGGTGGGCGTTGCATTTTCTGGTGAGTTGCTGCAACTCTCTGTCGGGCGTTAGTTAGTGAGGCGGAGCGCCTCGCCTCGTTCGTGTTGGCTTGCATTGCTTCACAATGCGTGAAGGTCTATTGTCTGCTTGTCGCTGTGGGTCTGCATCCTTGGTGGATTGGCATTGCTCTATGTTCCCGGGTTGATACCATCGATGGCGAAGATCGATCTTTATTTGTAAAGGCTGTCGTTCCTGAGGCAATCCTTGGCCCAGTGATGCCTTTTCAACGGCTGTTTGGAACACAGCAAAGTCGTTAGTAGGAACCAAAGGCTGTGTGGTTAGTCTAAAGGCTACAGATCGTCGGTAGAATAGGGCCCTTCTTTGAAGAATTTGGTTTTGCAAGCTCGATAGCACTCCTATGCAAGAAACAAGAAGAAAAGGTCAGCGGGCTTGTGATGGTCGCTCGATGCTAAAGGCCAGTTTCTTTACGGGAAAAGCTCTGAACTACTTAGAGAATTTGAATGTGTTGTGTACCTTTCACTGATGGGGTGGCCTGGTATTTATAGTATATGTTTTTCCCAATTGGATGGTGATAAGGATTCTCTCTTATTGGATGGAGGATTTTCTTTCTTTTATCGGTATCGGATTCGATTGAAAGAGCAGTTTATTTAGAATTATCTTTCTTCCTCATTGGTGGGATCCGACTTGATCTGCAGGATGAGCTGTTATATCGTGAATTATCTTATTTTCCTTGCTGGTGAGATTTAGTTGGATTTGTAGGATAATATGTTATTGGGGATTATTCTATTTCCCTTATCGATGGGATTTAGTTTGATTTGCGGAATGTAGGCTTTCTCATTGCGCAACCATCCTTTGGCCGCGGTAGGCGCTTCATTTTGAAATTTGGCGTCAAAGGCCTGAGTGTTTCAATGGGCGTACCTCTTCTTTGGGTTTGGCGAGTGGGCCTGCGAGCCCATTTTTCAAACCCTATCAATAGGTATTTCAATCGAGATACCTGAAGGGGGCATTAGTTCTTTCTCTTCTTCTTGAGTCGATTGGAATGGAATGATGAATCTATTTCTTCACCTCTTTGTCATTAATCGGGAATTCTCATGTAGAATGCGATTCCATGGGATTACAACGACGAGGATATATAGTTCGATTAAGTTACGAATAGCGAGTCTACCTTCTTTTTACTAGAAGATCGAACTAAGAATTTGTGTATCACTTGATCATTAGTCACTAAGCGGTTAGAAATATATCTTCGTTCGACAGAAAGAGAACGAACGCTCATTTGATCTTGATCCTTATGGATCGAAAACGGGGGCTATACTGAATCGGGATGAACCCCCAAATAATATCCATAAATGACTTGTCTTTGGTAATAGATGAACATTACCATATGTAAATTCAGGGGCATGGTACACATTGGTACTCCAATGCATTTCTCCCTCTGAGTTAGAATAAATATGTTTTCGAACCCTTTCCTTAAAATTGAGAGTGTATGTTCTTGCGCGAATCTTAGCAATCACTTGTTCTGCTTCTACATATTGATCATTTTGAACTAGAATAAAACTTTTGGGGGGAATATTCACATTATGTATAATACCTTCACTCTCAATAGTTACATACAAGTCCTTATAACATAGAAGAGTAGGATGTCCATGACGTGTACCTGTGGGATGAACCCAATCCTCATTGAATTTTATTTTTCCATTAGAAGGGGCTCATACATGCTCTGCAGCACCCCCAATGAATACTCTGTCGGTATGAAAAGTTCTTAATGTTAGTTAGTGCCGGTTCTCCAATAGGGTGCCCATGATAATATCTCTGACTCTCCCTAGATTGACTAAATTCGCCATAGGTAGGACTTAATTATAACATAGTCGACAGATCCAAGATGTGCTCTTACAAGTAAAAGGGGTTCTAATCGATATTGTCTGTGCTTGAAAGGTTATGAATTGATTGACAAGCCCAATCCTAATATCTTGATTTCGAATGACGATGCATCGTGGGCCCACATATATATCATCTGCTAATACACGACTAATTAATGTTTGAATAAAAATTCTTTCCGGTATCATACCATTTCGAGGACTCACAAAAATATCTCGGATAGTGTCGCAATATGTTCTACGTACAACAATATGTTGAACTACTTCAACAAGTCTACGCATGAGATATCCAGCATCTGATGTTTGTACAACCGGTATCTACAGCCACCACTTGGGATCAGGTTGTAAGAGAGAATTATATATTATGTTAGAAATTTTCGCGTAGAATTGATTTGAATGGGTAAATCAATCATTTTGTCCTTGAGGGATCGACATTAATCCCTCTCATACCTACTAATTAGTATTGCACGAGATGCATTTCCTCTAGCTCGAAAAAAGACATTATATGAGTACGGATTAAAAGGGCGGTCGTCAAAAATTAGTATTCATTTCTTGTCGCAAATATTCACTTGTAGCATACCAAACCTCAATGGATTGGCGTAATTTTTCTACCGCGTGTACATTCCCATAATGATGGTGTTTTTCCAAAATCAAACTTTGTTGTTCAGCATCTTGGACTAGCCATCCTTTAGAAAGTATTGTTAAAAGATCATCAATTCCTAATGAAATGGATGTAGTTGTGGCTTGCTGGAAACCCGAAGTCTTTAGTTGATCGGGATGTGTGATATATATGCCATTACAGTGATCTATTAATAGCCACTGGCAAGTCTCTTGCATTAAGCGGTTCATTTATCACTTTATTGTGAAAGACTAAATTGGCCCTTTTTTTCCATAAGTACCTCCATATTCTGTTGAGTAGGATTTGACAATGGGTTTGAGTCAGTGGTTGTAAAACTTCATTTTCTCAATTTTGCTTCGAGTAGAAATTTAGGAACTAGGATCTTAGTTGAGCGGGAGGGCTCGAATTATCTAGTGTATAACATATAATTGCCCTTCGTATCATATGATTAGGTCTCTCATATAGACGAGGCCCGATAAAAGCCTTGAATGGCTTCTTCGATTTCTCGATAAAGAGAAATATGACCAACTTGATGGATTCGAATATATACAAAGAATCTCTTTTTACACTTCTTACTATTAGATGGTGCCCATAAATCTCATGACGGAATTGAATTCATGGTGAACTTCGAGGGGAGCTTATTTTGAAGCAATAAGGCGTTGATCTAGTTGCCACCGGAGCCACAAAGGACTATATAAATTAATTCTCTTATGCCGATAAGCTCCAATTGCATCATAGGAATTACAAAAAAAAGGTTCTTTTTCTTTCATATACCTATAGTTATTATCGTCAATTCTTTCATTTTGATAGTTTCTTCGATTACATGGATTATACCTATTTGCACAAATACCTCAACGATTCCCACTCGTTAATACATAGAGTCCAATAAGCATATCTTGAGTTAGTATGAAATGGATCTGATAGTGAGACAAGAGATTCATATGAGAAAACATAAAGTAAGCGAGCCTCGGGTCTCGTAGCAGATAAAGGTACATGAGCAGCCATTTGATCCCCCATCAAAATCTGCATTGAATCCCTTAAGACTAATGGATGTAAACAAATAGCACGTCAGCACCCACTAAAATGGTGGAATGCCTGATATGCCTAATCGATGCAGTAGGTGCCTGTGTGTCCCCAGGATGCCTATCCTGCTTCTGAAGTATTTCCCATACAATGGGTTCTTTTTCTCGAATTTGACTCTTAGCAACTCCTATGTTCGAAGCAAGACGTTGTTTAATTATACCACGAATTAAAAATGTATGGAAAAGTTCGATTTCTATTTCGCAAGGCAATCCACATTAATGTAATGAAAGTGAAGAACCTACAATAAGGACAGAACGTCCTAAATAATCGACTTGTTTGCCAAGCAGGGTCTCATGAAATCTTCCTTCTTTGCCTTCAATTGTTAGAGAAGTGCTTTAAAGGCAATCGCCATTAACACTTATTGTACGCGCAACATATTATTTAATATGTAAGGATTCTTCGTTAATTCGATATTCATACATTGAATTGATATAGATCTTTAATCGAACTAATGAAGTCCATGATACATAACATAGCATGAAGAAAATCGTGATGGGATCATGATAATAAGATTCCTATCATGTGCAATTATGTTAGTGTATAAATTATCCCTTGTCATAGGATCAACAAGGCCCAGACGTGTTGATCAGGACGAGTTAACACATGCATTACTCCTTGATTGGATCAAGCAGTAGATCTTATAAACTGTGATAAAGAGTTGATCAGAGTTGGCATGTGGATGCTTGCTAAGAGTAGCTAAGTACATCGAAGACCTATAATGAGACAATCATATTGATCATCTATTTAAATGTAGACAATTGTCTTATCATAGCAATAGTGCAAGTATCCTTAGACTTAAGGTGCTCAAGGATATCTTGGATGTTGATCCTGTACTTTCACCTTAATCCACGTTGCCTCTTAGGGGGTCGCTCATTGGATGAGGATTGGGTATAGTTTGAGGTGTTCAGAGGTAATTGAGTAGCCAACAA
Source organism: Tetrastigma voinierianum (assembly GCA_016808115.1). Classification (NCBI taxonomy): domain Eukaryota; kingdom Viridiplantae; phylum Streptophyta; class Magnoliopsida; order Vitales; family Vitaceae; genus Tetrastigma; species Tetrastigma voinierianum. Next base: position 356,368 of record JAEQBH010001642.1, read on the forward strand.
AGGATTCGCCACTCCTAATAAAGGGAGAGTATACCTAAGGCCTCTTATGCGAATCATTGCCAGGAATCTGTCGGAAGTGAAAATGTCTTGAGGAGTGTCTTCAAGTGCATAAAGGTTGAGTGATGAATCCAGGGACAAGATAAATATCATGGGCTGGAGTGTGGCATGCTTGGATCTAGTAGAACTACAATTGTCCATGCTTTGAACCAAGTAAGTATGGTTGGTGAAAGGGCCAATTGCGCGGTATTTGTCTATAGGAAGGGTATGCGGTCGGACCGTTTGACTCTCCAGGTCAATTAAGGGGTCATGATGTTGCTTGATACCAATCTTGACTTGCTTAATTCAATGGTTGAATCAAGTGGCCAACATAACCGGAACCTAATGGATCACACACTTAGAAGAGTGTGGGGCTTATATGAAACGGATTTGGATATGATCCAAATATGAGGGAGTTAATTCTCATGAATAAATAGTCACGGGATTAGTGGAATCCCGGGATCGAAAACCCTCACTTAGAGAGATAATAGGTTTAGGTTTGTACCTCGGCTTTGGGCCTTGTGGGACTCGCCATAACGCATAGGGATGTGTGTTTCCCATCATCACTTAGAGTGAGGGGCATTTTGGTCATTAGACATGATGGGGTTTTCCTATAAATAGAGATACTACGATACAAGGTGATGCTCCTTTTGAGAGAAAAGAGAGTTCATGAGAAAAGCTAAAGTGCTCTCATCTACAAGAAAGTGTTCTAGAGATTGAGAGACCCGGGTTTTGGCTTACTTTTTGGATCGGGACTTGGCTAGCACCGAGACCCTTTCCGAGACCATTGACTTGGAGGTTGTCGGCTTCACTCTTCGTGTGGATACCGTTAGAGGTGAACCTAGGACTTAGGTTAAAGCAAGTGCAAAAGCGGCCAGGCACATTTCGGTTTGGAGCCAGGCAGGTAATCCTACACCCTTACTCTTTGTTATAGAAGCCCAGGTTTGATGCTCTTAGGGAGATTACGTGATGGGTTTGTTGGGATTTTTTGTATTTATTTGCTATGGGCAAGTGTTGCCACCCACGAAACCGATTAGTATCGAGCAACCTTGTGTGCATCGAAAATCGGTTTGTTGAGGATTTTAGGTTTTTGGTACCCATGTTTTCAAAGTTTTTTGAAATGAGATTTTTAGTATGAAAGGTTTAGATCAGGTGTTGTTCTTGTTTTTATATGGTCGCAGAGATGATCTAGGATGGATTAATATGAAGAAGAACAACATGGAAGATTAATAAAGTCGAATTGGATTTTGCAACTTTGTCATTGAAAACCCAAGAACACGCGACACTGCGGTCCAATGTCACACGCAGCCTTACTCCCAAAGAACATCACGACGCTGGCTAACAACATCGCGACAAGAAACCATTAGAACTCAGAAACGCCGGCTGCGACGGATGTGAAGTGACGTGAAGTGGCGGATGCGGACCCAATGTGACTTGACATGACGAGCCAAACACCTCAACGCCGTGGGATACTTTCGCGACGCCGTGAGCTTAAGGCGGCAAAGGGGGTTTTCGCCAAGGTCGCGACGACGCATATCGCACGTGGATGTACCAAGTGCCTCACTCATTATGTTTCTTGCATGGTTTTCGCACAAGTTTTCAACACACTATTCTTATGTGTTTGAAATAGAATATGAAGTTAAAAACAGAACCGCTCAGCTTTAAAATTTCTAGAATCACGGATTTGTGGAAACCATGTTGAAATTACCTAAGAGAATTTCGACAAAAAACGCTATTTTTGGAAAATTACTGGCTCATGTTGAATCTAATAATGGTTCAAGGAGTTGAACCAATCGTTTTAAAAGGGTTTATGATTCAATAGTTGAATCTAAGTTCATGATCCAAGATTTTGGAACTGTATTTATTCAAGTGTTGGAATAAAGGGCTATTTGTTCAAGTGTTGAATAAAGGGTGTTATTTGTTCAAAGTGTTGGAATGAATCTGGATGCAGGGACAAATTTAGTTCAAGTGTTGAATTGAGGTCATTGTTCAAAATGTTGGAACAAAACAAAAATGGATCAATTTTATTTCAAGTGTTGAAAACCTTTACCGTGCTTTTGAACGCTGTCTCCCCGCATCTTCAACTCGGGATGGATTACGTTAAAGAATGCATGTTTAAGGGTGTATGTTAGCATGATGGATGATTATGGGACTTGCCCAATGGCATTGAGCATACCATTTGATTATTATTTCTTTTTGGATAAATAGGGCTCAGGTGTCCCCGCTTCTCTAATCTCTCTCTATGTACTTCTCTTCTCATCTAAACTCTCAATGTAACTCAGGTTATTCTTACAAGTTTACAATTAGATTACACAGATTGCGATGTCGTCAAGATTGTGAGAAAGGCATAGTGAGTAATATCCAAGAAAAGAAGACATTGAAGATTGTAAATTTGATTTATTTTAAAGGGTTGTAATAATCATGCATATCCCTAGGTTTGACTCAGAATAATTCCATTATGGCTCATGGAATTGATTTTTAGATGTCCATAATCATGCCATAGAGAAGATAACTATCCTTATACTCTACGAGATGAATGGATAATGCATGCTAATGAAAAGGATGTGAGACTTAAATAAAGAAAACCCTCCATTACATAATATTAAGGCTAACGTCTTCCACTATTACGGGCAGAACGCAGAGCCCCTTTTGAGATCGAGGTCATTGGCTAACCCCAAGCCTTCCTCCACAAGAGCATGTTATATCCATGGAAGTGAGTTTTTCTGATTGGTGGGCTGGCCTTAACTAGACTCATTAGCTTGTTGGGCTAACCCCAAGGTTAATGTTGGATAGAGACGCAGCTGGGTTAGCATACATAAGATGTACACGCGAGATGATAACCCAAAGATAAAGGCAATAAAATCATTTGATAACACCGATTCGGAGAAGGCATCGTGACAAATTGGAATAATTATCGATCTAAGATGACTTGTCGGGCTAACCCGTCACCGGCGATATTGATTCTCAAATCGCATTTAATGCAATTGTATGATCGGGCGAGACTCACCTTTCACCCGAGATATCGCCGGGCAAACCCCAAGGCGATTCTTCGCGATATGATATCGACTGCTGTAGAACCTCCATATAGGTTCTGACAACAATGAGGGCTATGGATTAGTTAAAAATAGTTTAGGTTTACAATGTGATTATCGTCGTAATAATTATGATTTTAAGTACAACTTAGTCATAATCTCTTTTATATCTAGGTCATGAAGAATCAAACATATCGACCATCGAACTTACGATCCATACTGGATGCCAATAAATTAACCGACCACCATGGATCAAGCATGAAACTGGAATTGTTCTCATGGCGTAAAATATAGCTTATGTCCTTGATGCCCCACTCCAAAGTCCCCATCTCGTCAGATGTGATCCGTTGGAGACCAGATAAGATATCGTGGCTAATTTGATGATGTATTTATTGTTTATGACGCGCTTTTGCATCGATGTCTCTGGGCTTCTAAACAAAGATGAGTTATGAGATAAATCGACATGGGCCATATCTAAAGGAGTTATTTCCATGAGCAAGCGAGATCCTCGAAGGTTCATGGTCTCCAACAAGCTATTTAAGATGCAGGACGGATATTCAAAGATAATATGCACTTAAGATGCATGAGTACATAGTTGGACTAATCGGGCTTTGGTATGACACGAATTCAAGTATAGACTTGATTCTCGCTGGTTTACTCCGATGCTTTGCATTTGTGCTTAATCTATTGTGGATGAACGAGCAAAGGAGATTCACCATAATTAAATGATCAACTCGTTTAAAATAAATTGAACCCACCTGATGGAAGGAAGGTAAACTATAATGCTCAGGAACTCTTCTAGCCCAAGAGAGTTCCCAGAATACAAATAAGAGGCAAAACTCACTACAAAGTGCTGAGGTGACCAAGAAAAAGGTCAAGGAGACATCCTCAAAAGGTACATGTCTATCAGCGCAAAAGAAGGCCATTGAAAGAGAAATCAGAAGGCCCACGGAGTCAGCAGAAGAAGGTGGCATGTGATGCACCAACACCTTCTAGAGGCTTATGTCATTGAAGTACATTCGCTTTCTTTATGGCAACCTCGGGTATTGATACCGGGTTGTGTCTCACATATATGTACCGATATGCGGGCCTAGAGATGCTATAGTAGAAACTCACAAAGGAGAAACCGAATTCTTCTGGTAATGTGCAAGAGTTATATTTGTTGCCATCAGACTTATGTTTGAACTCCTTTCTAAAGGGTTTTTAGTTTATATTTAGACAATTGCTTTAGTGTGCCAGCTTTGACTAAGAACATTATTTCTATTTCATGTTTAAACAAGAAAGGTTTTCATTTAAAATTTTGCGACAATAATTGTCACATTATGTTGAATGATGTTTTTTATGTTGGTGGTACCTTGAGTAATGGGATTTACATATTGGATATGTCAAATCCAATCCTGAATATCAATGACAATAAAGGCAAAATGATGAGCACTGAAATCACTATGAGGCTATAGCATTGTCAGCCAGCCATATAAGTGGGAGAGACACATGACTCCAGTTACACAAGGTGAAGCTAGTGGTCTAGATTTATGAATCATTTGACACACATGGAATCATGCTTGCTAGTAAATGACCAAATTACCTTTATGGAAAGGGTGAACGAGCAAACGGACTATTAGGACCCCAATAAGATACACCCGATGTATGTGGTCCTCTATGTCTGCGTGGAATGCCGAGGTGGTTTTGCTTACTTCATAACCTTCACATACCATTCATGATACGGGTACTTGTATCTCATGAGGTATAAGTCCGAGGCCTTGGAAAGGTTCAAAGAATCATAATGAGGTAGAGAAACAACTCGGGTAAAGCAAAATCACTTAGATCAGGATCGGTGTGTGGTGAGTACTTGTCAAGCGTCTAGGATTATCTCAGTGGGACAATGGGATTTCTGTCCCATGGATTCCATTTTATACGCCCACAACACAATGGTGTGGCTTTGAGAGGCAACCGAACTCGTTAGACATGGTGTCCATGACGGGTAAGGTGCACTGCCAAATCCTTTTAGGTTGGCGACTCGAGATCGCTGCTTATATCTTAAACAGTCCATCCGAAAGCCGGGCTTAGTTACTCCATATGAGATATGGACTAACAAAAAGCCCTATCTTTCTTACATGAAAATACGGTCGGTCTCCGCTATGCGAAGGTACACATCGTATGCTTGAAGCTAGTCCATTAAGTCTCGCTGTGATATCCTAAAGAAACAAGAGGATATCAATTCTACAACACTTTGGAGCAAAGGTTGTTTGTTTCCCAAGACGCCGCCTTCTCTTAGAGAAGGAGCCTCGGTATAAGAGCGTGGGAGCAAAGTGGAGCTTAGTGAAGTTCAAGATGCTCTAATGCACACGCTTCATCTGACCCTAACTCAAGTTGTAATTCACGATGATGAATTAATAGTCACTTTCTAAACACAAGTGTATCTGTAGGACAAGTAGATAATATGTCCCAAAGAGATATGGATTTCATTAGAGAACAAAGTGACGTATCGCAAAATGATGAGCCAACTACCTACGAAGAATCTCTTAACAGTTCAAAGTCTGATCAATGGCTCGATGCCATGAAGTCAAAGATGGATTCCATGTATACCAACCAAGTGTGGACTTTGGTTGATCCACCTGAAGGGATAAAACCCACAGAGTGCAAATAGATCTTCAAGAAGAAGACGGACATGGAAGGTAATGTGATTACCTATAAATCTAGGCTTGTGGCTAAGGGTTATCGTAAAAAAACAAGGAGTTGATTATGATGAGACTTTCAATTCAGTAGCTATGCTTAAATCCATAAGAATACTCCTAGCCATCGCCGTTCATTATGATTATGAGATATGGAAAATGGATGTGAAGACAGCTTTCCTCAATGGAAACTTGACCAGGAGGTGTATATAGGCTGACTTTGGGTTCTATATCTGGAAATTAATGGCAATAAAGTAGCTAAAACTGAGGGTCCATTTATGGGTTAAAGCAAGCATCTAGGAGTTGGAATATCTTTAATCAAACTAATGAAGTCCATGATACATAACATGGCATACAAATGATTCGGATCATAATCATATGAGTTATCTATATTGCAATTATGTTAGTGTCTAAATTAGCCCTAGTCATGGGATCAATGGCGGACATTGTTGATCGGACAGTGCTATGTCATACTCCTTGATTAGATCAAGCGTTAGATCTTATAAAAATTTGTGATAAAGAGTTGATCGAGTTGAGCGTGTGGATGCTTGCTAAGAGCAGCTAAGTCTGTCGGAGACTATAATGAAACCGATCATATGGATCATCTATTTAAATGTAGATGGTGTCATCCTTAATAGTGCAAGTATCCTTAGACTTGAGGTGCTCAAGGATATCTTGGATGTTGATCTTATACTTTGACCTTAATCCATGTTGCCTCTTAGGGGGTCGCTCATTGGACGAGGATTGGGTATAGTTTGAGGTGTTCGGAGGGTAATTAGGTAATATGAAGAGTTCACCACTCCCGATAAGGAGAGTATACCTAAGGCCTCTTGTCGGAATCATTACTCAGGAATCTCTGGCCAGAGTGAAAATGTCTTGAGGAGTGTCTTCAAGGGCATAAAGGTAGAGTGATGAATGCGGGAGACCAGATAATGTAAAGCAGGCTAGGTGTGGCATAGCCGTCTAGTGGGATCTGGTGTCCATGCTCTGAGACAAGTGGGGGTATAGTTTGGTGAAAGAACGAATTGCGCGGTATTTGTCTATAGGAAGGGTATGTAGTCAGGTAGTGACTCAGATCAATTGGGGTCATGATGTGTTTGCTTCTTGATACCAATCTTGACTAACAATTCAATGGTTGGTCAGTAGGCCGGCCTGCTTGGAACCCTAATGGAATTCGCACATAGAAGAGTGTGGGGCTTATATGAAACGGATTTGGATATAATCCAAATATGAGGGAGTTAATTCTCATGAATGAAAAGTCACGGGATTAGTCGAATCGCGGGATTGAAAACCCTCACTTAGAGAGATAATAGGTTTGGGCTTGTACCTCGGCTTTGGGCCGTGTGGGACTCGCCATAACGCATATGGATGGATGCTTGTTTCCGATCATCACTTAGAGTGAGGGGCATTTTGGTCATTAGACATGATGGGGTTTTCCTATAAATAGAATGCTATGGAAAACCCTAAAGATTGATGCTCCTTTTGAGAGAAAAGAGAGTTCATGAGAAAAGCTAAAGTGCTCTCATCTCGAAGTGTTCTAGAGATTGAGGGCAGGGTTTTGGCTTCCTTTTGGATCAGGACTTAGCTGCCTTTGGGACCCTTTTGAGACCATTGCCTTGGAGGTTGTCGGCTTCACTCTTCGTGTAGATCTGGGTTAGAGGCGAGCCTAGAGCCCCAGTTTAGCCGATTCACAAGCGACCCTGACCTGACTCGGTTTAGGCAGACACACGGTAATCCTACACCCTTCTCTTTGTTATAGAACCGGTTTTGATGCTACTAGGGGCCCTTGGATGGGTTTTTGTTGAGATTTTTTTGTATTTCCGCTGCTATAGGCAAGTGTTGCCACCCACAAAACCCTTCATCAATTATATCTGAAAACGACTTGCAAACCTTATTATGACCGTCCATCATTGGTTGTCCATGGATTCCATTATCATGAATTGTATCCACGGCTTCTCGTACCAATTTCTCTTGACACATTACCAATTCCCCTGGTGTAGATCTACTTGTTTTTAATAGAACGGTAAGAGTGTTGTTCAGATAGATAACTCTTCTATAGAGTTCATTATTATCCAAGCTCATTAGTTTACCCCCATTTATCTAAATGATTGGTCTCAACTAGGGAAGAAGAACCGGTAATAGACACAAAACCATTCATTATGGTTCTAAATTTGTTCGAATAAAATGCTTAGCTAATTCCATGCGTTTAACAAAAAAAATCCTTTCTTCTTCCAATTTTTCGATCTTCCCATTCATTACATGTGGGTCCTTCTTCCCCTAATTCTTTCCATTCTACCAATGAAGAATCTATAATAATTCGCAAATCCAGTCCGACTAATTGTTCTTGTTTTTAACATCGACCCAGTGTAATTTCTCGATTTTGAAATGTCGGCAGTGGGTGATAAAAAAAGTGGGATGATGTATTTCCAAGATTGAATTTCATATTCAAATGAACCTCGTAATCGTAAGAAAGTAGGTTTTTTTCTCTATGGGCCTAGCAAAAGCAAAATTGGGATAGAATCCTATAAGATCTCCCCACTTGCCCCAAAAATCGGACGTAGAAAGTTTCCTCTAAATGCAGCTCAAATGATTACAGACAAAGATAAAGGGGTTCTTGCTTTCAAATTCTATAAAATCCTCAAAACAACTACTCCTTACTCAAGTTCCCCGTGAAGACCAAACAACATTTCATTGATTCATTCTTCCTTATTTTTTATATTTTCTAAATTCTTTATTCAATTACAACATAAATAAAATATTATTGAGTAGTCTACTTCCTTGAATGATGAATCCTCTTAAGCTTAAATTAAAAATTAAAGAGTACCTAAATTCATAAGGATTTACTTGTCTATGTCGTTTCATTCGATCTTTTTAGCTCCTGACTTACCTCAGCCCAGTTATGCCGATCTTACTTAAGCTATATCGTGAATAGATTCCTGTAACCATGACATATTTGTTTACTTGAACATAAACAAAAAAATCTAAAGAAAGAGAAAGAGAATGGTTAATTCCAAAAGCAAAGAAAGAAGTCTTTTTCACAATTTTCACTAAACATTTCTATTTATTTGTTACAGGAATCAACTTTAGATCAATTCACACATTTGTTATTAGATTTTATGGTCTGAGCTTCATATTACTCCTCTTAGAGACATGTCAAGCGAGGCATCGATTGGATTGAATGGGATGATTTCTCATTGAATACGTAAAATTCAATTTCTGATCAATCCACATATCACAATATACTAGGCCTTCTAATTCTTTAAGAGATTTATCAAAAAAGATTTGCTGATATAAGCTATGAAAGCGTTTTAATACACACATGAATTCTTGACATGCAATTTATAGCCCATTTTGCGATATCTTCGTATCAAGATCAACAAATTGGACTCCGCATTGTTCACAAATTTTGGATCGTCTTTTCATCTCGATACTGAAATAATTTCCTGAAACATAGGTCACTTTTTATTGGGCCAAATTCTTTCTAAATGATATCTTTTCGGTTTATTAGTTTTGTAATGAAAAGTATGAGGTTTGTAACCTCAACTATCTTTCCATTAGGTATGATTTTATTAGCCCGAAACATTTGTTGAGGCCAGTCAATTCGAGTTGTGATGTTCTGGAGTGAGTCATAAAGAAAATTTTTGATTGGTCAGGTTGATTAAGCTTCCTTCCTATTTGATTAAGATTTTTTGAAAGCTAAACACTTTCTTTTAATATAGTAAGCTGTCTTCTTGTATAATTAAGATTTTAAATCATTACCGAATAAATAGAAAAGAGCCTGACACCTCAAAACTTTGTATAGACTTATTAATTATTCTGCAATAATGGTAAATTTTTTAATTAGTTTAGTACATTATATTATTTATACGGTGTTCCTAATTATTATGTATTATTATTTGCATATCTAGCTCTCGGTTAGTAGAATGTTCAAATTTAAAAGACATGATATTCGAAGGACTAAGGAGAGGTCTTGATTCAAGGTCGGTAAGACGGTTCTGACATTATAACAAGATAGCGATTGTTAAAACAAAACTAATATCATTATTTGATAAATTGGAGTGTCGGTATGAACAAGTTTGATAACCGGGACATCCACGATTATAAAAAAAATTATGTACTCGGGTGAGACCTTAATTTTTAATTACAATAATTTTATAACTGTTATCATTTGATTCATTTGTCCAGATTGTTCAACGTTTTAAAAGGTAAAGGTATAAGAAAGGGGTGCCCCGGGTTCGAGTCAAGGAATAATTTACAATATTGTAACTAATGTGTTAGCTTTAAAAAAAAATTATAATAATTTAAAAATAGATTTTCATGTTAGCATTTTCACTGTTATCGGTTGTCGCTGACCACAGCTTCGCGACCCGTTTTTTTCTAGGGAGGCAAACGCTAGGGTTGGACTGAGAGAGAGAGATGGGAAGAGGAGGCCATGGATATAGCGCTACATACAAGGGCATCACCATTCACGGACCCAAGTGATGGCATACTGTCACCGGAAAGGGCTTGTGCACCGTCATGTGGTAACCACTCTTTTCATTTCTCTTTCAATCTCCCAAATCCCTCGATTTTTTTTTTTTTTTTTTTTTGTCGGGAGTTCATCTGTTTGATGGTGGTGTTGAACTGGGGTTACTGTAGTCGGAACGGATATGATATTAAATTATTTGTTCGTGTTGTTTATCATTACGGATCATCGTTTGACTAATTTCTTAGGTTATCGATGGATAGTATTCGTTTAGGGAATGACTGGAAGGAGGATAGATCGAACTTTCGCTCGAGCTTGTGATCTTCGTTTGGAGGGTTGAAATTGGTCTGATAGGGTTTTATGTTCTGAGCTCTTTCGGTAACAAATAAACTAGCCCAGAAGCTACCTTGATTGTTGCTTCATAACAATCCAGTGGATTCTTCAGGCAAATAAACATTAGACATTCCATCTTACGAACCAACACTTTTGATATTTATTTGTTGTACAATAATTTCTATATACCTATTATGGATCACGAACCCCTAGGATCGATAAACCTTTTTGGATCTGTGCTTGAGAATGTGACTTTACGCTATAGTTAGCTCAACACCAATCAAGAATCCCCAAGGAATTCCAAGAATTCTTGTTATATGCTCGTTCCAACCCTCAACTCTCTTTTATACGTTCATCGATATGGAATCAATTGAACGCACTTCTAACACTTGTTCCACGTTTGGAAGACCTTGTGTTATATCACCAGATCTTGATTTTTGATATATAAATGTAATTAATGTATCTCCTTCATAAAGGATTTCCCCATAATGTCCATGAACAATTGCTCCCAGAGTAGCCAAATAAGGCTTAGCTGATCTTATTACTACAGAGTCAACTTCTTGATTAGAACTTGAGCGATTTTAAGTGTAGTCCATTTTTGAATATATAACTAAAATAAATTATCAAAATGGATTTATTGTGAATGTCTTTTCACAATAATTATGATGGAGAAAATACCAATTCAAATTGAATGGATTCAAAATGATGTTATTGCCTAGATCGGGATTATAAGTTATCCCATTTTCATCCATTAAATAATATTTAAGTGTTTGAAAAGTCGGTTTAAAATTATCAATTTGGAAATATTTAGTTACTAAGATATGATTATGAGTTATTAAATGGTAAAATGAATAAAAATTCGTAATTTGAAGGGTTGTTCCTAAAGGACCCAATGAATTCCTAATTTGAATTGGAATTATCTTTTTAATTGATTCTTTTCTCACATTGTGATTTTCCATCGTTGAATGGATTTCGTTCGAGAACAATTGGACGATGACAAAATATCAAAGATTGACATTATTATTTCTATCTGTATTACCTTAGACCAGTTTCATGATTTTTCTTTTTGTCTTTGTCTAAGTTATTTATTTGAATCCTTATTGGATAAATGGAATAACGGATTGACATTGATGTGATCGACCCATTATCATCGATCAATCTGAGCAGCGGATCATTCCATTTTCTATACTCCTTGAAATATAAAGTTCACTAAATTGGTGTTAGGATATTTGCAAATCGAGACCATTTTGTTCTTACTTCCATAAAGAAGCACGGTATTTTCGATAGGAGAGCTTGTTTTCTTGGGTGTAATTCAATACTAAACAAATTAATTAATTCAGATACTTGTGTAAGAAATTCCAGTCGGTTTGCCATTTCCATAAAGGATATAATTGACAACTTGAAGGTACATATTATCCTTTCTGACGGATCACAAGGGAAAGTGTTGCTAAATTTATACCTTCCCATTTATTTCGTATGTGGTAGGTCGAACGAAACAAAATATTTTTTCTTGGTAGATTGAAGTCATGGACTATAGTCAATTTTTTCAATTTTGGTTCTTCAGATTTTTTTTTTTTCTTGTTCCTAGTGGTATTAAGATGCCGATGTGTTGGGATATCTTATTTGTTTCTCTAGGAAACTGGATATCTCCAGAAAATATTTTAAGTTCAATCTTTTTTTTTCTTTCTCTACTCAGATCAATCCACTTATATTCTTGTATTTAAAGTAGAATTCGATGTATCTACTCAATGATACTATTGTTAAGTACCATTATGGGCAGATCAGATGCAATATACTTCTAAGGAATGAAAAAAAAAATCGATCTACTTTCATTTGGTATTTTGGCTTAAATTCTTTAACTCCTCGATATTCAATCAAATCCTCTTTTTTAATGATGGAATGCGCCTCTATAGTCTCATATTTAGTAATTCATGAGTTGTTTCTTCTGTATCTAGGATCGTTAAAATAAGCAAGAATACTATTTCTATGGAAAATACCATTGATAGGTATTTCAATCGAGATACCTTAAGGGGGCATTAGCGTTTCTTTCTCACGCTTCTTGGAGTCGATTGGGACCAGCGTATGAATCTATTTCTTCGCCTGCTGTCAATAGTGGAATTCTCAATGTAGAGATAGAGGATCCATGAGATTCTATGGCAGGATATATGATTCGATTAAATTCTGAATAAGAAGGAATCCTACCTTCTTTTTTACTAGAAAGATCTAAACTAAAGAATTTGTGTATCACTTGATCATTAGTCACTGAGCGGTTAGAAATACATCTTCGTTCGACGAGAAGAGGTGGCGCTCATTTGATCTTGATCCTTGTGGATCGGCAGGGGACTATCTTGGGTGGGATGAACCCCCCCGGATAATATCCATAATGACTTGTCTTTGGTAATAGATGAACATTACCATATGTAAATTCAGGTGCATGGTACACATCGGTACTCGATGCATTTTCTCCCTGGGTTAGAATAAATATGTTTTAGTCTTTGCCAAAATTGAGGGTATGTGTTCTTGTAGTCTTAGCAATCTATGTCTGCTACCATAATGATCATTTTGAACTAGAATAAAACTTTTGGGGGGAATATTCACATTATGTATAATACCTTCACTCTCAATGGTTACATACAAGTCCTTATAACATAGAAAAGTAGGATGTCCATGACGTGTACCTGTTGGATGAACCCAATCCTCATTGAATTTTATTTTCCATTAGAAGGGCTCGTACATGCTCTGCAGCACCCCCAGTGAATACTCTGCCGGTATGAAAAGTTCTTAATGTTAGTTGAGTACCCGGTTTTCCAATAGATTGCCCCGCAATAATATCTACAACTTCTCCTAATTCGACTAGGTCGCCATGAGTAGGACTCCGACCATAACATAGTCGACAGATCCAAGATGTGCTTTTACAAGTAAAAGGCATTCTAATCGATATTGTCTGTGCTTGAAAGGTTATGAATTGATTGACAAGCCCAATCCCAATATCTTGATTTCAAATGACGATGCATCGTGGGCCCACATATATATCGTCTGCTAATACATGACTAATTAATGTTTGAATAAAAATTCTTTTCGGTATCATACCATTTCGAGGACTCACAAAAATACCTCGGATAGTGCCACAATATGTTCTACGTACAACAATATGTTGAACTACTTCAACAAGTCTACGCGTGAGATATCCAGCATTTGATGTTTGTACAGCAGTATCTACAACCCCCTTGCGGGATCCGTAGCAAGAAATTATATATTATGTTAAAGAGAGCCCCTGGCGTAAATTGCTTTGAATGGGTAAATCAATCATTTGTCCTTAGGGATCTGACATTAATCCTCTCATACCTACTAATTGGTGTACCTGAGATGCATTTCCTCTAGCTCCCGAAAAAGACATTATATGGACTGGATTAAAGGGGCCAGTCATCCAAAAATTAGTATTCATTTCTTGTCGCAAATATTCACTTGTAGTGATGAGTGCCTAAAACACTCATATTATACTCGCGTCAGTCTACATTTTTCTGTTTATTTTAGAGTAATTTTATAGTTTTTTGTAACTAGAATACTGAGTTGATGTCTTCTGTGAATGCAGGAGCATTTGGGTGAAAAGAGCGACAACGAGGAAAGCGATTTTGGAGCAAATGGGAACAAGGCGTTGATACACATCGCGTCGTGCGATCCGCAGTGTGACGTCCCACGTCGTGACGTCCCCATGTCGTGACACCACCACGTCGCGACGTCAGCTCGAAAATCTGCCCTCTTCATTAAAAGCAAATGAGGGTTCAGAAATCAGGGGAGATCGGGAGGCGCCTGAGACGGAGGCACGGGTTCGGAAGCGAGTGACGCGGCCGAGGAAGTGCGGAGACTATGGCAGCTTTTCATTTTTGATATTTTGGATTTTTAGAAACGATGTTTCCTTTATTAAACGAGTTTATATTTTCTTCTCCACTATATTCTAGATCTCTTTCTAGGGTTACATCAAACCATGTCATGTCTGATGGATTAAATTTGATGCTCATGTTATTCGGTTATTATTAATTTGTCCATCTACTCTATACTGCATTTCAATTATATGTTAATGTACGGCCAATATTGCGAGTCAGGCGGAGATCAGAGATTCGAGAGATGAGGTATTCGGGGATGCGGGTAAGATTAGCCTTTAAGCGATCGGTTAATAGAGATATTCGAACTTTGAAGGTAGCAATTGAGGTTAGAGCGTTAAGCATTTGAATACCAAGTCGAGATAGAGATATACTCGATTCTATTCACGAGATAGGCGGATATACCTCGAGAAGAGGATATCTAGTAAAACAGAATCACCTCAGCTAATTGACATATTACAAATAGATTGAATAACAATATCTTTAAGTAATCCATTGAGCGTGATAGAGGCGATTTAACCCTAGAGCGCAACACCATTAATTCCACTAGAATCAACGACTTAGTTGCGAGTTTCCTTACTTAGTTTTACCTAAATTCCTTTATTCGGATATTGTGCGAAGCGGAACCTCTGTAGTCAATTACCTTTCCTGTGGATCGATATCCGTACTTTAAGTACACTATATTACTTGGGGCTACGCGTGCACTTGCGCACTTAGGCATTCATTTTATACACCGCGTTTTCGGCCTGTCATGTAGCATACCAAACCTCAATGGATTGGCAAAAATTTTCTATCGCGTGTACATTCCCATAATGATGGTGTTTTTCCAAAATCAAACTTTGTTGTTCAGCATCTTGGACTAGCCATCCTTTAGAAGGTATTGTTAAAAGATCATCAATTCCTAATGAAATGGATGTAGTTGTGGCTTGCTGGAAACCCAAAGTCTTTAGTTGATCCAGGATGTGTGATGTATATGCCATTTTGAAGTGATCTATTAATCTACTAATAAGTCTCTTCGTGGCAGTTTCATCTATCACTTTATTGTGAAAGACTAGATTAGCCCTTTCTTCCATAAGTACCTCCATATTTTGTTGAGTAGGATTTGACAATGGGTTTGAGTCAGTGGTTGTAAAACTTCATTTTCTCAATTTTGCTTCGAGTAGAAATTTAGGAACTAGGATCTTAGTTGAGCGGGCAGGGTGTACCGGTATCATATAGTGCCTAAGTATCATATGATTTAGGTCTCATATGGTACCTTGAAGCAAAGCCTTGGATGGCTTCTTGATTTCTCGATAAAGAAATATGACCAACGATGGTTCGAATATATATACAAGAATATATTTTACACTTCTTACTATTAGATAGTGCCCTGATCTCATGATAGGTACCCGAAGATTCATAGTGAACTTCGAGGGAGCTTATTTTGAAACAATAGGCGTTGATCTGATTACCACCGAGAACCCTGAAAGGACTATATAAATTAATTCTCTTATGCCGATAAGCTCCAATTGCATCATAGGAATTACAAAAAAAAGGTTCTTTTTCGTTCAAATACCTATAGTTATTATCATCAATTCTTTCATTTTGATAGTTTCTTCGATTACATGGGTTATACCTATTTGCACAAATACCTCGCCGATTCCCACTCGTTAATACATAGAGTCCAATAAGCATATCTTGAGTTGGTATGGAAATGGGATCCCCAATGGCTGGAGACAAGAGATTCATATGAGAAAACATAAGTAAGCGAGCCTCCGATTAAGCCTTCAAAGATAAAGGTACATGAACATCCATTTGATCCCCATCAAAATCTGCATTGAATCCCTTACGAACTAATGGATGTAAACAAATAGCACGTCCTTCCACTAAAATAGGTTGGAATGCCTATATACTTGTCGATGCGAGTAGGTGCCCTATTCGGCAATACGGATGCCTATCATAACTTCATAGTATTTCCATACAATGGGTTCTTTTTCTGAATTTGACTCTTAGCAGCCTCCATGTTCGACGAGGCGTTGTTTAATTATACCACGAATTAAAAATGTATGGAAAAGTTCGATCGCTATTTCGCAAGGCAATCCACATTAATGTAATGAAAGTGAAGAACCTACAATAATGACAAAACGTCCTGAATAATCGACTGTTTCTTTGCTGGTCTCCGCGAAATCTTCTTCTTTGCCCTCGATTACATGCGAATGACTTGCAAAGCCTTATTGTAGTAGTCCCTCATTGGTTATCCATGGATTCCATTATCATGAATTGTATCCACGGCTTCTTGTACCAATTTCTCTTGACACATTACCAATTCCCTTGGTGTAGATCTAATTGTTTTTAATAGATCGGTAAGAGTGTTGTTCCGATAGATAACTCTTCTATAGAGTTCATTAATATCCGAGCTCATTAGTTTACCCCCATTTATCTGAATGATTGGTCTCAACTAGGGAGGAAGAACTGGTAATAGACACAAAACCATCCATTCTAGTTCTATATTTGTTCGAATAAAATGCTTAGCTAATTCCATGCGTTTAACCAAAAAATCCTTTCTTCTTCCAATTTTGATCTTCCCATTCATTACATGTGGGTCCTTCTTCCCCTAATTTTTTCCATTCTACCAATGAAGAATCTATAATAATTCTCAAATCCAGATCGACTAATTGTTCTCGTATAACATCGACTCCGGTAGCAATTTCTCGATTTCGAAATGTATCGAAACCGTGGGTAGTAAAAAAAAAGTGGGATGCTGTATTTCCAAGATTGAATTTCATATTCAAATGAACCTGTATGTCTAAATGAAAGTGGGTTTCTCTATGGGCCTAGCAAAAGCAAAATTAGGATAGAATCCTATAGGATCTCCCCCCTTCAAAATCGGACGTGAAAGTTTCCTCTCGTCTGGCTCAAGTAGTTACACCAAACAAAGATAAAGAAAGGGGTTCTTGCTTTCAAATTCTATAAAATCCTCAAAACAACTACTCCTTACTCAAGTTCCCTGTGAAGACCAAACAACATTTCATTGATTCATTCTTCCTTATTTTTTATATTTTCTAAATTCTTTATTCAATTACAACATAAATAAAATATTATTGAGTAGTCTACTTCCCTTCGAATGATGAATCCTCTTAAACTTAAATTAAAAATTAAAAGAGTACCCTAGAATTCATAAGGGATTTACTTGTCTATGTATCGTTTCATTTGATCTTTTTAGCTCCTGACTTCGCCTCGACGGTTATGCCACGATGCCCTTAAAGCCTATATGCGATGAATAGATTCCTGTAAACATGACATATTTGTTTACTTGAACATAAAAAAAATTCTAAAAGAAAGAGAAAAGAGAATGGTTAATTCCAAAAAAGCAAAAGAAAGAAGTCTTTTTTTCACGAGGTACAACTAAACATTCCTATTTATTTGTTATGGAATCGACTTTAGATCAATTACCCTTTTATTTGGTAGTATTGAATACACCCATAATTCTGAGCTTCATGTTACTCCTGCCCAGAGACATGTAAGCGAGGCATCCCAATTGGATTGAAACGGGATGACGGTTTCTCATTTGAATACAGCCAAAATCAATTTGATCAAATCACACATCACAATATACTAAGGCGCTGAATTCTTTAAGAGGCTTATCTAAAAGATTTGCGATATAACTATGAAGACGTTTCAAATACCACACATGCGTTACTGGGCATGCCAGTTTTATGTAGCCCATTTGATATCTTCGTATCCAATAATCAACAAATTGGACTCCGCATTGTTCACAAAATTTTGGGTTGTCTTTTTCATCTCCGATTACTTGATAATTTCCACAAGCACAAATTCCACTTTTTATTGGGCCAAAAATTCTTTCACAAAATAATCCATCTTCTTTCAATTTATTAGTTTTGTAATGAAAAGTATAGGGTTTTGTAGCCTCTTCAACTATCTTTCCATTAGGTAGGATTTTATTGGCCCAAACACTTATTTGTTGAGGGGAAACTGATCCAATTCAGAGTTGTTGATGTTTATACCGATCGATCATAAAAGAAAAATTCTGATTCAGTCCGATTTGATTAAGCTTACTTCCTATTTGATTAAGATTTTTTTGAAAGCTAAACACTTTCACTGCAATGTAGTAAACTGTCTTACTGTATAATTAAGATTTTAAACCATTACCCGAATAAATCGAAAAAAAGAGCACAACACCTCAAAAACTTTGTATAGACTTCAATAATTGTTACTGCAATAATGGTAAAAATTTTTAATTGGTTAGTACATTATATTATTTATACGGTGTTCTAATTATTAATATTATTATTATTCACATGTCAAACTCGGTTAGTAGAACGTTCAAAATTTAAAAAGACATGATATTCAGGAAGGACTAAGGAGAGGGGTCTTAGATTCAAGTTCCCAGTAGGAACGGTTTACGACATTATAACAAAGTGCTTGGCTTGTTAAAACAAAACTAATATAATTATTTGATAGGTGGAATTAATCGAGGCCATGCACAAGTTTGATAACCGGGACATCTATGGTTATAAAAAAAATTATGTACTCGAGTGAGACCTTAATTTTTAATTATAATAATTTAAAACTCGTTATGTCTAGTTCATTTGATAGATTGTTCAACTTTTTAAAAGGTAAAGGTATAAGAAAGGGGTGCCCTGGGTTCGAGTCAGGGGATAATTTACAATATTGTAACTAATGTGTTAGCTTTAAAAAAAAATTATAACAATTTAAAAATAGATTTTCATATTAGCATTTTCACTGTTATCGGTTGTGTGGCCAAGCGGCCGCGACCCGTTTTTTTTTTTTTTTTTCTAGGGAGAATGACGGCCCAGGGTTGGGTGAGAGAGAGATGGGAAGAGGAGGCCATGGATATAGCGCTACATACAAGGGCATCACCATTCACGGACCCAAGTGATGGCATACTGTCACCGGAAAGGGCTTGTGCGCCATCATATGGTAACCACTCTTTTCATTTCTCTTTCAATCTCCCAAATCCCTCGATTTTTTTTTTTTTTTTTTTTTTTTTTGTCGGGAGTTCATCTGTTTGGTAAATTGGTGTGTTCGATCACAGGGTTGCAATAAATTCGGGACGGATATGATATTAAATTGTTGTTCGTGTTGTTTATCATTTTGGATCTGTATCATTCGACCTAATTTCTTAGGTTGTCGATGGATAGTATTCGTTTAGGGAATGGTTGGAAGGAGGATGGATAGAACTTTCGCTCAAGCTTGTGATCTTCGTTTGGAGGGTTGAAATCGATCTAGTAGGGTTTTATGTTCTGAGCTCTTTCGGCGTCTGGTTTCGATTAGGGCATTTCGGAACTTCTTAGGAAAAGAGGAAAAGAGAAGAAATACATTTGTGCTTTAGCATCTAGGTTTTTTGGAATTGAAGATAGAATATTCCCTGATTCGTTATAATTCATAACCATTCAATTGAATTTCCGCGTCCATTTTAGAAATTCATGAATATTTGCATTTCTAATAAACAATATACTTTGAATAGTATGATAATTATTTCTTATTAATCGCTTATAAAAAAAATGTATTTCTTATTGATCATGTCCTAATCTCAAATGTCATTTAGTGTTGTGGTTTGAAAGTAACGAGAGATAAGATTAGTCTAGAATTGATTCAATTGAATATGATGATTGATAATTATTATAATATAAGCGTTTTTGTCCTTCCTCATAGCGACTCGGACCCTCCTCGACTAGCTTTTTGAAACCTTGATACCACATGAGCTAAACTGGACAAAAAAAAAGTATTAAGAAAACAAAACTTAATTCTTTTAGTATAATAATAAATAAAAACTAAAGGAGGAGAAAAGTGGAATACTTATACTGGCTTTAAAATAATCTGAATAACAGAATTAAAATAAAATTTCCAAATTTATGACACTTATTGGTAATTAAACGTCACATAGATGTCGTGTGAAAATGTGAAATCGTGTTTTGAAAACACTATTTCGGGACGGATATGATATTAAATTGTTGTTCGTGTTGTTTATCATTCTGGATCTATATCATTTGATCTAATTTTTTTGGAGGGTTGAAATCGTCCGGAGCAGGATTTTATGTTTGAGTTCTTCGTCCGGTTTCAATCAGCATTTCGAACTCTTAGGAAAGAGGAGTTATAATAAACATTTAGCTTTAACATCTAGGTTTTTTGGAATTGAAGATAGGATATGCCCTGATTCGTTATAATTTATAACCATTCAATTGAATTTCCGTGTCCATTTTAGAAATTCACAGTTACTTGTGATATGGGCCAAAAATAGTCTAATATCCAATTCCTAGTGCCTGGGGGGTGGGAACGACAAGCCCACATCAAACCAGCCCTTATGTCAACCTCAAGCGGAGGTTCGATTCACTCAACCCAAAGCCGAATCTGAGACGGGTTGAAAAGTCCATAACCGTCCAATAAGCCATACATCTCATCTAAACAGTATTGTGAAAAGATATATTTTATTTATTCCTGATCCCACCATATGAAAAGAAAGGATTATTTATTAGACTTATCGCTACTGGGACATCTTCCTATGAAGGAAAGAAGACTATTCCAAGTAAACCACTTTTTCTATATCCCCACTGATCCCATATGGACTAAAATAAGAAATATTCCATCCAATAGGAAGGACTCCTAATTACCATCCAATCGTTGAACCTCTACTATAAATACGGAGGCCACCCCCATCTGAATGGTACGGCCAACATTCTTACACATACTTAGACATGATTAAACAATCTAAGTGCTTCTTTTTCTTCAGAAGAAATCGACTTAGGAGATCGGATCGGCCACGAGCACAAATTTCATTAATCTTTTTCTTCTTTATTTCGCAGAGGAGTGCTACGCCCAGAGTCGGGTCATCAACAGCAGTAAATGATCCTACCACTCTGCATAATCCAAGAGCCTCGCATCCTACCCACAAACAATCCGGTCCAACAATCGACCTCTTGAAGCACGCCCAGCCCGCCGCTGGAAAAAGGCACACAACATACGCCTTAGTAAACGACAATTTCAGACATAAACATAACCGATTTCTCGCCATCATGGCAACCTCTGAATACGTTGCGAGTAACGCCTAATCCACTAAGGATGCAGCATCCACCGTGGAATGCGACAACAGCCTTTCACGGATTTCCGGTGAGGAAGCTACAAATCGCGCTTAACATCAACTGGAGTGGAAGGACTCCTCGCTTCTCACTAATCAATCCCAGAGGAATTGAACACCAACCGCATGATGCAACATCATGAGCCCCATTAGCCCAGAAGGCCGCGACATTCCCCTCATCAAGATCGAACACAATATGGCAACCTCGAGATGTCGGTTATAAGGTAATCCAATCAAGCCAGGGCACGAGCCGCAATTTTAGCCCCGCTGTAGTTAGCAATCCCCGAAAGACAAAGTTCAAGGAGAACTCCTCATCCCAAGCACCAAAGAATTCAAGAACAATCACTGAGCAGAGGTTTAGAGTCTCTGCCAGGAAGTCACCAGAGAAAGAGGTAGTTAAAGATCGACCTGATACTATGGATACTGGTACAACAAACCGAATCACCCTTCACAATCGGAAGATTACGTTACCCGCTCCCAAAGAAAAACTGCACGCCGCAGTGGGAGGTCTCACTTTGTTAAAGACCCCTGGCCGGCCATCTTAACACTTACGTAGAATCCGGATGGTCGCACGGGTATCATGACTCCCCGTGGCGCCGCAAGGCTACACTACGCTAAAAGGCCCACTCCTTAGCCGTTTAACAGGTCCTCCTTCACACCCTTCGTTCGAGACATCCATCGCTTGCTTCCTTAATTTCATCTGAGCTAGGACGACAGAAGCTGAGCTACCATCTATTGACTGCTAAACAAGGGCTCAAGTAAGAAAGCCCGGCGTCATATACAAAGATTCAATGTCAATCCTTGAGATAGATCCGCCTGATGAAAATTCGCCATCACACTCGATCTGGGTCGAGCAATCAAGGACCCTTAAATTGGTTTCTTCCATCTCGAAAATCCTCAGCAAGTATGGCCGAGGTACTCGCCAAAGGTGTAAATACATAAACCACGAGGAAGCCTCATATCCAAGAGAGGAGAACCTCCCACCCATAAAGGAAAAGTACAATGCATAAACGGCGAGATATCGTAAGCCCTTAAGAGGCAAGACGTACTAGAGAAGTCTCTCTGAAAGATCAAGAACGATCTCCAAAAGGAAATCTCGAGACCACCGCCCACCACAATCAAAAAGACGACGACGTTACCGAGCGCCCACTCCGCACACTTCCCCGTGTCACAAATCTACATGGCACGGAACGAGCGGTTCTGTTGAGATGGCCAACCGTGAGGAATCGGACCGCCAGAGACAACACTGGGTGCATTATGTAGCTTCATGTGGACTACGGGCATCACACCGACAACTTATACAACCATGAGAGAAATAGAGTACCTAATACAACGAGGATACCTCCGGCGCTTCATATCTCCAGGAAATCGCCCAAAATCAGGCCCGACCAAGCCTTAATAGGGACCAAAGCCAACCCAGCCGCCAGCCCATCGCCTCGACAAACGGCCAACTCAGACCAAGAATCTCGAGAAATCCACGTAACTGTGAGGATTCGCTGAGTGAGAGAATCTAGTCTCGGGCTTCTGAGTCACTACAAGCAACATCAGTCGCGAGACGTGTAAATACAAACAAAGATCTAAACTACCTCACTGCATAATAACCATCACGCTCTTCGACCTGACCGAGGGATATCAGCACCCCCATGACGACCCATCGTGGTTCACGCGAATCAGAACGCAATACAAATGGGCTTCATCGAGTTTTAACGACAAACTAAGTTCGCCGACACATTTTGGCCTCTCACTTTTGACAAACGGGCGCAGAGAAAGCTTGAGCTCGCCAACACGCATCTCGCGAGGATTGGGAAAAGGTGTCGCCTTCCGGGCTCAATTCAATTGGTACTCACTGGAGAACTCCATGCCGCGACGGCGACAATGAGATTTCATCAGAGACGCCCCATCGCCTATAACATGTTATTAGGGAGGCCATCTTCAACGCACAAAGCTCAACCCTCCGTATCATTTGGTTATCAATTCCCAACCATTCACTAATAGGGATGGTTCGAGGAGATAATGCAGCGTCAGGAGTGCTATACAAACCACAAACGTGAGAGCAATGGCACAACGCGGTAATATGGATGGGAATCCCGACACGCAGCGACGAGGTGCTCACCCGACCAACCTTCGAGGAACTCGAACCGCCCCGATGACGACCGAACATCTCGCCACATTGTTCCAAATTAACAGAAATCTCGCCGCCTCCTCGCGCATTTTCAAGGTATCAAGGACGCCGCGATGGAAGCAATGGGATATGGAGAATCGACCCCCGCAAGAATCGGGCTACTAAATCAACACCAACCCATCCTTCAAACCGATCAAGGTTGCCAGGAGTTTCGCACCGTAGCAAAAAGCCATCAATGAAGAGGTCGGCAACCTCCAAGCAGAGAGATCGGTGGGAAGTGGAATACCCCAGTGGTCGGCAAACGTCGTAGACTCGCTAAAAGCAAACTAAGAATGGCTTAATTTTCAGACGACTTTAACGGGACATAAACAAAGCTTTTCCAGCGATGCTTCTTTACCGAGAATCGATCCATCGTGATGCTACACAAGTCATGAACTTAGTTTCATGGACGCCTTCTCCGGCACAACCAGACGCACGGGACTCCCAAGACCAAGAAACCCTGCTCACACAGACAAGGGACCCATTGTTATCTAGTGATAGTTGGGTCTAAAATGTGGAGCTAATTTACCAGAGGCTAGTAACCCTGATGTTTCAAAAGCAGATAGGGCACCACTATGGAAGTATACATGGACGACATGTCGTTAAGTCCATTAACCGCCAATACCACATCGCTCATCTCGAGGCGCTCCGCATTTAAGAAACTATAATATGAAGTCAGAACTCCACTAAAGTCACTTCCTAGCTGTCACCCAAAATTTCGGGTTTCAGAATAATCACACGGAATCAAGCAAATCCGACAAAATAAAGGCATACTGACATGTCACGCCGCTAGGAATAAAAAAAGAAGCAACGACTCGATAGGGGAGGAATATCTTCCTAAGCCGTCATGTCTGCAGCAAGTGATAGATGCCACCTTTCTTCCAAAGTTAGCGAAGAAAGCCTTCAACGGATACGGCTTATGGTGCTGCCTCAAGACCGAAGACATACCTGAGCTCCCCTCCCATCCTAGTAAGCCCTGCCGAGGGGGAACTCCTCACCCTATACTTAGCCGTGTCGAACTTTTCATCCAAATGGGCCCGCCAGGAGATAAAGAACGATTCAAGATCCGGCTGATATCGCAATTGAGCCCTAAGAGGAGTTGCAGGAAAGATAATTCAAAATGGAAAATTAATTTCGCTCTCAGAATCGCCATTAGTTCACCAGATTTCCAAGCTCATACCATAGGAAGTCCCAACGAATACCCACGAAGGTACCGCACAAACCGTAGACCTTAAAGTGACTAATGAACGCTATAGAGCTAAGCTTAGCTCGACATCGACATAAATAAAACTCCCATAAAGCCGTGACAGGGTCTCAAAGACTATCGTGGAATTTGCATCACTGCATCCGACAATAGTACCTGCTAAAGAACCTGGGAACCCTTTCCACTTGGAAGTTTTTGTAGATGGAGCTCAACCAAGGGAAATGAAAGGTGTCTCATCCTAACCCTCCAGAGGGAACAGACATTGAATATGCACTCAAAGTTTGATTCTAACATCCAACAACAGTCGACAGAGGGTCGCATAGCAGCCTCAACCTTGCCTGGTCTGTTAGAGGCTGATCAGCTTAGAGGCTCACAAAGGACTCTCAACCGGTGGTTAGGACAGATAGAAGACACATATGAGGGCCAAAAGCTAGAAAATGATCTCGCATTCCGTAAGGTTCATGACTTATCAAAAAAATTCGCCCGGGTCCATGTAACATATGTCCCTGTGGCGTAGAATTCTCAGCCGACGCCGCAAAGCTTCAGTCACACCGTGAAGACCTCAAGATGTCAACACTTTGGCCGAATACTTAGCGTAACCTTTCTATCGACTTTATAAGATTTACTTGGCCGCCTCAAGAAGATCCGAGCCGAGTCTGATGGATCCCATTTGGGATTATATTACCCACTTGAATCTCTACCTGGATGACCAAAGAAGCGGCCAAGATAAGAGGAGATTCTAGACTTACCAACCACAAAGGAAGCCTTACAAGCGAGGATTCTTCACACCTTTCCCGAAATGCATTCCAGAGAAGACACCGGGTACGCGTTAAGAGAAGTACACGAGGGCAATATGCGAACTATAGATTTCTGGGCATTACCGGGGAAGGTCTTGAGACAGGGATACTACTGGCTAACTATACTCAAGGACGCAACTGACCTAGTCAAAAAATGCAAGATTCGCCAGAGCACGCCAAGATCTCACGCCTCCCATCGTAATCCACCGACGCCAATCACAAGCCCTCGTCATTCCAATGGGGCTTGACATATTGGGACTTCTACCCATCGAAAAGGACAATGAAATTCATAATCATCGTAGTGATTACTTCACCAAACGTGGCAAGCCAGCTTTAAATTAATAATCACTGACAAAAGATACGTAATTTTGTGTGGCTAGCCATCATTTAGTGAAGTTCGTATCCCGAGAGTTCGTATCGCATAATGGAAAACAGTTCACAACGACAAATTTGAGACTTTGTTTGTGCTTGGAATTAAGAATTATTACCATCCTCAAAGACACCTGCTACTTAACTGACAGTCGAGGTCACCATCGTATCTTTAAAGCCGCTTCTAAGACCAAGTTGAAGACCATAGCGGAATTGGGTAGGAATACCTTCCCGAGTTCATACCTACAACACAAAAGACAAATGCCTACTAGGAAACCCCTTTTCATTTTAGTTGCACCGAGGCAGCCACTCAGAGAAGCCTGGACAAAATCCCCATGATTGGGTTAGCATCAGAGAGCATTAACGACGAGGTCTCTTCTTGGCTTCTAACTTAGAACTCCTAGACGAAGCTGAACAAAGTTCAAAGACTTCAGAGGAATATCAAAGGAAACAAGAAGGTACATAATCAAAGGGTCGCACTCAAGCTACATCCCAGCGTTATTTCCTTAGTCTTTAAAGAAACTTCACGGCAAGGGAAAATCCAAAGATGAAAACCGGCCCAATCGGGAAGGTCCCACATCATAACCCGAGTCGCCGACTGCATCACGAACCCAAACACAGAGGGAAAAATTAAGCATACGTGGAACGTAACATTCTAAACGCTTACTCACAAGCGTTGGTTCACAGGCCATATCAATTAGTACATACTGAGTCGAACGCTTGTTAATCACGATGCTCCACGCCTACATTAACATACGAAATCGAAGAAGCATAATAGGAAAATCCATAAAGGAAAAAGCTCACTTTATCAAGTACCCAAATTACAATTAGATTACAATCGATTACACCTGTTACAAATTAGTCACACTTCATCCCTACATCTGATAGCATACGCACGAGCGTCGCCATAAAAATCTGTGGCGTAAGGAAATGGAGGCGTAAGATGAAGAAGAAGAAGGCATGAGAAAGTCAAAAAAAAAAAAAAAAAAAAAAAGGAGGTGATGTGGAGAAAAGAAAGAGCAGAGGTATAAAGGAGAGGAAGAAGATGTTCAGAAAACTGAAGAAAGTAGCTGCAAAGTCATGGCATTCTCCGGTGCACTCCCTAGCCAAAAGTTAGGGAATAACATGACTCCAAAAAAGGGAGACTAGGGAAAAACACAACCCCCACAAATGGAGATCCAGAAAGTTGATCGAAAAGCGTCAGAGGAACCCCGCAAAGACAGCCAAACTTCGAACATCCATCCTGTGCGAACTTCATTCAATATTATTATAAAAGCAGACCCAAAGGCATAATGCGTGGACAACTGAACAACCATTTATAAGCGTGGTCAAGCGCCCAAGCTCATGCAACCGTCTAAATTTCTCCAAGATACGGCGTGATGGTGACCTTTCGTTAGAACTAAATTCACCGGTTGCCTTCACGGCGCTTCTCCACGTGTTTTCGAATATAGAAAGTCACACGAAGCTGCCTCTTCACACGTGGCGTTTATCACATTTAAACGACTCCAAAGCACGCGCCTGATGAGCCCCGCTGTTTCACCACGAGGTCGCTCGCTTCAACACAGTTACGCCGCTTAAACGAGTCGACAACCCATTTCTACTGAATCGCCACCTGTGCCATCGCATGAGCCCCGCTTGCTCACCCCAAGAGGTCGTCAGCCAACATGTGCCACGCCAAACAGTCGGGACAACCCATTTCGCTGAACGCCACCAAAGCATCATACCATGAGCCTCCGTTTGCCACCCCGACGAGGTCGCCTCTCAACATGTTACGCCTAAACGAGCCAGATCAATCATTTCGGCTTTGAACGCCACTCGTGCCATCGCGCCATAGAGCCCCATTGCCAATTTCTAACAGGCCGCCTCGCCAACACAGTTAATACGCTTAAACGAGCCGACCAACCCATTTTGCGGTCGGAACGCCACCCAAAGCATCGCGCCATGAGCCCCGCGTTTACCCCGACGAGGTCGCCCGCTTCAACACGTTAATACGCTTCAACGAGCCGACAACTCCATTTCGGCCGGAACGCCACCAGGCCACCGCGCTGATATTCCGCGTTTACCGCACGGCGGGTCGCCCGGCTTCAACACAGCACGCCGCCGCAAACGAGCTCGACAACCCATTTCGCTGAACGCCACCAGCATCGCGCTTATGAGCCCTGCTCACCCGACGAGGTCGTTCCGCCAACACGGTGCCACGCCGCCAAACGAAGCCGATCAACCCATTTTTGGCTTCGAACGCCACCCGTGCCACTACGCCACGAGCCCCGCTGCTCAATCTCGACGAGGTCGCTCGGGCTTCAACACACCCGCTTTCGACCGTGTCTCCACAAAGATCGCTTACAGCATTACAACACAGGAGACCTCAACTCTTCACCAGATCAGCCTTTCTCATCAAACAAAGATGGACGAGCTCCACTTCACAATTTACTGATCAGCTCTTCCCATCGCCGCACGGGACGAGCCTGACCTACTATCCATTCCTCGACGAGCTTCCCATCACCCAACATGGACGAGCTCCCATCAGCTTTTCACCCGCACGAGCTCTTCCTATCACCAGATGGACGAGTCTCACTCACAATTTACATCACGAGCCTTCCATCGGGCCGCCATAATCTGAGCCTCCCAATCTACCATTCATCCCCACTCCAGCCTTCCCATCACCAACATAATTCAGCTCTAATTTCACTCACCGACGAGCTCTTCATCACAAAGATGGACGAGTCCTACTTCAATACTCACATTGACGAGCTCTTTCCCATCAACAAAGACGGATCTAGCTCTAATCTACTCATTCATTCGGACGAGCTCTTTCCGACAACCACGGACGAGCCCACCCCGCTCTTCACCTGCACGAGCCTTCCCATCAATAAAGAAGGGACGCAGCCCACCCACACCATCAAACGAGCTCTTCCTATCACCAACATGGACGCAGTTTCATCTCGCTTCACCTAGACGAAGTTTTCCATCGCCAGCATTGACGAAGCCTAATCTACTATTCATTCACAAGCTCTTCCATTTGCACCAACATGACGAAGCCGCACCGCCACCCGACGAGCTCTTCGCATCGCCACATGGACGAGCTCTAATCTACTATTCATCCCACTGAGCCTTCCGATTTCGCAAATTTCCAACACGACAGCCCACCCCGCTTCGAACACGAGCCTTCACCAAAGATGACCAGCCCCACTGAATACTTATATCACGGCTCTTCCCATCACAGATGACGAGCTCTAATCTCCATTCATTTTGGCGATGAGCCTTCCAACGCGCCAAATACGGACGAAGCCTACTCCGCTCTTCACCCGCACGGCCTTCATCGCCACATGGACGAGTCTTCTACCACACTATACTGACGAGACTCATCACGCATGGACGAGCTCTAATTCTGACGAGCTCTTCCTATCAGCCAACATGGACGAGCTCACTCATTATTCACTCATGACGATGGCGTGCTCTTCCATCAGTGACATGGGCGAGCCTATTTTACAATTTATTAACGAGCTCTTCCATCGATGCGGCATGGGCGAGCTCTAGTCTGCGGCGCTCTTCCTATCAGCCAAGCATTGGAATGACTCTATTGATATGCGTTTGACCAGCTCACATTGACTCAATTTTTTGGAGAGTTGAGTTGTAAAATTTATGGCCCGACCTGTTTTGGCCCGTGGCCTATGTAAGTTTCGTTCGAGTTAGCGATTGATAAAAAATATTTATGTAATTTTTTTGAAGTAACTAGCTTAGTAGCTCTAAAAAAAAAAAAAGTAACTTGATTAATAAATGAGATTATATATATATAAGCATAGCTCAGTTGGTTAGAGCATCAACGTTAAACTGACTTGACATGTGGAGGGGAGGGGCTCTAGCCTCATTGTAGTAAGTTTATTATATTGTATTAAAAAATTATTAGTTTTATATATATATATATATATGGAGTCAAATATATGTTTTGTAGGAGTTTTAATAATAATAATTATTATAATATATTAAACTTTGTTATTTAACTATTTTTATTTGCAAATTTTAAATGTATATTTTTAGTATAATTTATATGAGAATTTAATATTTAAAAATATTGTATGAAAAATTAAGGAATGCATTTAAATTAAATAAATTACAGTTTTAATATTGAATATATTCCTTAAAAAAATATATTTTTTCATTTATTTTATTAATTATATTTTAAATATTTACAATTTTATTTTTATCCTTTAAATTTTCTTTAATCATACGTGTTTTTATTTTATATATATATATAAATGATAAAAATAAAGTTGTACTTGTTTATAAATTAAATTAAATTTAATAACTAAGTTATCAATATATTTTAAATAATTTTTTACTTAAACTAGTGATAATAACAAAATGTTGTTAGCTTAAAAAATATTGTTATTTTAAAAATAATTAACAAAAATTATAGACTTATTTATTTCATAATATTATTATATCTTATAGTAAGATGAATTTTTAAAACAAATAGGATATTTCATTATTATATATAGTTACGATACTTCTTCATACAAATGAGGTATATTTATTACTTATTTAAAAAGATTGGCTAAGTTTGTTTACTATTGACCATATTATTTAGGCTGTCATTTATGTATTAATTGTGTATTATATATAAACTAACTCAA
Source organism: Tetrastigma voinierianum (assembly GCA_016808115.1). Classification (NCBI taxonomy): domain Eukaryota; kingdom Viridiplantae; phylum Streptophyta; class Magnoliopsida; order Vitales; family Vitaceae; genus Tetrastigma; species Tetrastigma voinierianum. The sequence continues at coordinate 387,048 of JAEQBH010001642.1, forward strand.
ATAAAATTGGTCTAGATTAACTCAACCCATTTTAGCCTATAACTTAAAATGGGTTGGGTTGGCCCATTTACCAATTCTAATATCTACATGGTTGGTCGTTACCATTTTGGTTGTCTAAAATGGAAATAAATATTTTTTTTCTTATTCCTATATATAATATAGAGTAACAAATAAAATGAAGTTGTATAAACATATAAAATTAATTTATTAAATTTAAACTCATTTTTATTTTCCTTGAAATTTTCTTTTATTTCATATTTCTTCTCTATTTTTTTTACTTAGTACTTTCTGGTTTCCAAACAAAGCCCTAATATCACTTAGTGCACTTATACTTATAGGTGGCTCCATATAAGAGAATTCGGCGAGTTGCATTTGTAGATTCCATTCCCAAGACTCCAACCGGCAAGATTCTTCGGAAGGACCTCATTAAACTTGCTATCTCCAAACTTTGATATATATATCAAAAGGAGTAAAGCGTCGCAAGGCGGCAAGATCAAGCCTTAAGCCTTACAACCCTAGGCGTGCCTACGAGAAGCATAGGTGGGAAAAAGCGTTTAACAATTATATTATTATTTTAATTACTATAAGGCTACTAAATAAACAAAATAATTCATATTTTAGAATATTAATATATATATATATATATATATATATATATATATATATATATATATATATATATATATATATAAAAGTCTATATTATCTTTGTATGTGTAATAAACATGAATTAACATGTAATTGATTATAATAGATTTATGGAAATTCATGTTTTCCAAGTTTCCAAAAACATATTAGTTTCAAAACATATACATTACAAACCTACAAGTACCTAATAATTCCTATATTAATATATATTTTAGTTATTACCATAATCTAACTCTTGTCTAATTATTTATCGGACTTCAATTCAATATCTACATCTTCATCCAACTTATCTTCCGTGTCATCCGATACAAAATCATTTTCTTCGGGCTCCTTAACTTCAACTTGAGCATTTATAGAACATTTTTTAGGTGGTAACATATCATTCTCCATCTCATCATCATTTTCATCATCATCACAACCTTCGGTAACCCATGATTGTGCATTACTAGCATCACTTGCTAGTAGAGTCTCTAATTTATTACTCTTCTTTTTTTTATTCATCAACCTTACATTAAATTGAACATAGACTAGATTGTTCATCCTTATGTTGTCTAATCTATTTCTCTTCTTGGTGTGCACCTACATAAGAAGAAGTTAGAAAATTTTAGTATACTTTATAAGTGATTAAACTAGTACCTCATAACCACTAGCAAATTAATAATTTAATATATAACAATATAATTAGTACTTACCCGTTCAAAGACACTCCAATTTCTTTCACACCCTCATGAACCAGTAGTTAAACCAAAGATATTTTTTGCCATTATTTTCAAATTTGGTGTTTCATTTCAATAGAAGTTCCACCAATTAACTACTATATATATAAAAGAAAGAGAGTGAGTGAGAAAATTGTTATATGTAATATGATATATATGTGTGGTGAGTGTGTGTAATATATTAACATAAAAGAAAAAAAAAAGAATAATATCAACATACCTGGATTATATTTTGCATCATTGTTCTTACATCCACTTATTGCTAGTTTTTTTTTCCAAATGCACCTTATTTTTTAGTGTACTTTTGTAACTCGGTATTCATCACATTACTTTTGTAACAGTATTTGAGCATCAAGAAATAACTTCTCAACACAAATGATTACATTTGTTATAAATGGATCATCTTTGATATGTGAGTTCTTGAAGAAGTAAAACATGTTAAAAAAGTAAGTTGTTATTTGAAGTGGACTCTCAAGACGATCCTTGTTTTTTGCATCAATAATGTTGAAGATTGGCATATAGTCACATTCCTTCTTCAGTATCTTTTTAATGTCATCATTTGCCTTTAGTAGCTCTCCATAAACAAAGCCCATTAAAGGCTTCTCCTCTCCATCAACAAGTCTAAGCACTTTCACTCGTGGAGTGAATACCCTCAAACACAATTCTATCGAGTTCCAAAATCATTAGGAACAACAATATCAAATGCTTATTTTCCCTTTTTGCTCCTTGACCATTTGGTGTCATCCCATTCATTGCTTGTCATCATATTTTTCAATTCTTGTTTTTTATCAAGCAAAGTTTGCAATGTGAGGAAAGAAGTGGCAAACCTAGTGACTCTCGGAAGAATAATCTATTTTTTGGTAAACTTTCTCATCAATTCCAAAGTCTTATGATGTGCATAGATGAAAATAGTGAAGGATTTGGTCTTATCAATCACTCATTTGAAGCTAGGAAGTTTAGAAATCTCTTTAAGCATAAGGTTTATAATATGAGTAGCACATGATGTCTAAAAGATGTTCGGTCATTCTAATGCTAGCAAATTTGTGACAACCATATTATTGGAAGCATTGTCGGTCATAATTTGAACCACATTTCGTACTCATTATCACTAATACATTGATTTGATAGTCAAATATGTATCGATCAGTGTGAGCATCATCTGAAGCTTCATTTGAAGAAAGAAATGTTGTTCCTAGTTTACAATTCACGCATAAATTCATGATGCTTCTTCTTTTTCTATCACTCCAAGCATCCTTCATGATAGAACACTCATTATTTTTCCACTATTCTTCTTGCTTCTTGAGTATTTATTTTGGTCTCTCCACCTCTCCCTTCAAAAGTGACTCCCTTAGTTGATATTGAGAATGAGGAGTATTACCCGAGCCATATTGACCAAAAGCTTCAACAAATCTTTTGAAGCTATCATTGTCAATGACATTAAAAGGAATCTCGTCTTCATATACCCATCTTACCAACTATTAATGAACTTCAAGTAATATTTTCTTGAAAATTACATCATTAACATTTTGGTGTTTCATTTTCTTACTTGCACTCATAGAAGCATCATCAACTTTGATTGACCTTGCAAATTGATCCATGACACCCACATTAATAGGTATTTTCCTTGTCATTCCCTCAATAATAGAAATTTATTTTTCTTCTTCTTTTTCTTCACGAGTAGAAAAAGACATAATCACGTAATCTCTTTATCTAGCAACATTTAATACCTTATCTACCTTTTTAGACTTTTTCTCTTCAAGTGCCTCACGACATTTGGCTTTTTGCCCCTCACTTACTTTAAGGCATGGTTTCACACCCTTTCCCTTGATACTCGGCTATGTGGACTTTGTGCTTATTAATTTCCGCCTTATAACTTTACCACAGAATATGCATTTTACATCATTAGCATTACTAGGATCTACAAGAATCGCAGTTTCCCATCTAACATCTCCGGAGTCTTTTTTTAGTTTATTGCCACTAGAATTATATGTAACAGAAGAATTATTTTGTTTTATTGATTCCTATTGTTGAATATTTTTAAAATCAATGTAGTATTACAAAGAACAATAATAAAATACACTATACTAACTTGTATCTGGAATCACAAAGGCTTGCTATGCAATGTCCTTAAACAGAAATTTCACCCCTTCACTTATGCTTAAAGGCTATTGATGAGTATCTTAAATACTCATTTTATCCCTATGATTTAGTTAGTTTTTCTAGTGTTTTTATGTTAAATAAGTGCCCTAATGCTCTAAAAGTTCACACTTATGATCAGGTTATCCATTTGGTGGAATTGTGCAAAATTGGTGGAAAAACTACTACAGAAGCAGTAGGAGAGGCTACTTCATTTTGATGTTTTCAGACATCATATGAGCTTCTATTGCATCAAGCCATATATGGATGGATTATACACTTCAAGAGCTTTCCATGGATACCAAGAACACCAAAATTGAAGTTCGAACAAAGAAGTTATGCAAGTTCCAAAACTTGAAGAAAATCGACAAACATTCGCGGCACCTTGGTTGGAGGAGGCTACTTTATTTGACGTTTTCAAACATCATATGAGCTCCTATTGCATCAATATATATATATATATATGGATAGTTCTACGCCGAGCTTTCCAACGGTCTCAATTTCACCGAATCGAGTTTGTATGACAAAGAGTTATGGCCTTGCAGTTGGAGGCAACAGGAGGGACTCTGACGGCGTCAGCGGCGTTCTTTGAAACGAACATCAGAACATCGCGATGTTGCTGCATGATGTCGCGACGTTCGGGGTCGGTTTTGGGTGGATTTTTAACCCATTTTGAGCCCATAATGGAGGGTTTTAAAGCTCAAACCCGAAAGAGACGACGTGGAGGCGGTTAGGGCTCGGAGAAGGGAACTTTGTCCACACTTTGGGACCAAGGAGGAGGTTAGGAGTTGTTTTTGAAGATTTGGGAGAAGATCATGAGATTTGTGGAAGAAAATTCGAGACTCACCATCATTTGATCATTATAGTTTCTTGCCACACTTTTTCTCATGTTTTTTATCCTGGTTTATGATGTATCAAACCTCATCATGCTTTAAATTCGTAGATCTAGGGTTTGGTTGTATATTGAACATGGGTTTTATATCTATTTGTTAATATTCCGTTTTTCTATTGTTTCTTGTAGAATACTCTATTGATTCATACTTGGTTTATTTACATATTGATTCTACGGCTAATCTCAATGTGGTGAGTGGTTCTTTCGCAATGCGAGAAGGGAGTAAAGAACTAGACATAAGATAAATCGACCTAATTAGCACGGTAGTGTGAGGTATCGGTAGTGGGAGCGTGTGAGATTTTGGATCTTAAAGCATCTCTAATGCTTGGGGTTGGTAGAAACAAAAGAGCCTAGTCAGGTTGTAGGTTATTCGAGCCTCGAGAGAGGCTTATAATTAAATTAGACAAAGAGTCTTGGAAAGCATTTTCATGACAATAGAGTAGAATTTTGACTTAGATGTAAAGGATTGTTCGATTCACGCAAGTACCCTAGGAATTTTATCATCTTGGTATCCCTTAGTTGCAAACTTCATTAATTAGATTTAGAAATTTCATTAGTTTAGTTTAAATTTTGTTTTACTATCACAATTGTTAGTTTGAATATTAGAGAAGTATTATAATTTTAGCACTTAGCATCCCCATTTTCCCTGTGGATCAATATCCGTACTTAGGTACACTTTATTACTTGATACGACGCGTGCACTTGCGCACATAGGCGTATACATTTTACACATCACGCTTTCGGCACATCATCTATGGATATTATGTCCCCAGGATTCAACTGTGAATTGCTTTTGCAAATTTGCACACTAAATTTCATAATGCTCTTGAACGTTTGTATATTTATTCTATCAATCGGACTTAACAAATTCTATTTTCCATTGACTCTTTTTACGTATCATATCTTTGTAATATATAGACCTAACCTGTAAAGTTATGTCTGTTCATGAAAGCAGATATAACTTACTCTGATTATGTCTGATGTCAGCTTGATTATAAATATTAACCATTTAAAAAATGCGTAATTAATAAAATTAAATTAAATAATTAAAGTTTAAAGAAACTTAATTATTTTATCGGAAAACCAAACCCCGAGGCCCCAGGCCCATCTTTGACTCAATATAAGCCTACGGGCTTAGCCTACGAGAAGCCCACATGTGTACCACATGTGACCTCATCGACGTTCTCCGTTCTACATGCAATAGAATAAAGATTTATATAAAGCCTTGTGACTTCTCTTGTTTTAACGATGTGGGATTGTTGAAGTTTAACTCAAACACCACTAATATTTTTTCTAACAATACCCCACATTTGAATTAAACTTCAAATACTAACATCTACGGCCCTTTTAATTGAGAGATAAACAGAAATGTTATGTTTCAGGTTAAGTGTGAAGGCCGAACTTACCTTGGTGAAAATATATCGGTTGCTTGGCCCGGCCCGCGAGTGGATATTAAGATTTTGAACCATTCGGTGCTTGTAGTAATCAAGACAATACATCTCACGTGCTCGCAAAATCTTCTTATCTGATTCATACGTTTGTGTTCGTTTGGTCATGAGCATCCGGTTTAATGATAGCTTTAGAGAATATAGCCAAATTTCTTTCATTCTCATAAATGCGACCCCACATTACTATCATATAGGTGACACTATTATGAGTCCTTATTTAACTCATATAGTTGTCATTAAATCACCGAATGCATACCACACGCACATAACCAACACCTTTGCTTTCATTCATAGGAATGAGTTAGTTGTGTGTTCTACTATCTGAGTATAATCACACTAGTTTGCCTATTGAACCTAGACCATGGGATCTCCAAACGTTAGGTCAAGTTTCCGCTAATTATATTCATTTACTGGCTTTAAACCCATTCCTCTCGTTGTGAATTCAATTTGCTTTCTTGGTAGGCCTTTCGTTAAAGGATCAACAATATTTTCCTTTGACTTCACATATTGAATGGAAATAATTCCATTAGAGAGCAATTGTCTTATTGTATTATGTCTGCGTCTAATATGCCTTGACTTGCCATTGTATACGTTATTTTTAGCTCTAGCTTGGTACATATGTTGTAACAATTTATACAAATAATTTATCATAGGTTTAGGCGACTGAATGTCCTCACAGAAAATTTCTCCAACCATTCTATGGCAACAACCTTGTCTAATGCTATAACTCTAATTCCATAGTAGATAAATTGCTATGCATAATACATTTGAGGACTTCCAGCAATCTTTGTAGCTCACCTAATGTATAAATATATCCACTCGTTGACTTGGTTTCTATATTGTCATAAATCCAATTTGCATCACTATATCCTTCTAAAATGGGTGGATATTTTATATAATGCAGCCCAAAGTTTAAAGTATATTTTAAATATCTTAAAACTCTGATCAATGCATTCCAATGATCTCGTCTAGGACTGCTTGTATATCTACTAAGTCTGCTAACTAAATAAGCAATATCGGGCCTAGTAGAATTCATTAAATACATTAGACTTCCAATTACCTGAGAATACTCCAATTGACAAATTGCATCTCCAATATTTTTCTTTAATTTTCAATTTGCATCAAATGGAGTTACAATCGGTTTACAATCATATTAATTGAACCGTTTTAATATTTTTTTTCAATATAATGAGATTGAGTTAGAATGTATCCTTCAACAGTTCTTTTGATTTGAATTCCTAGGATGACATCTGCTAGACCTAAATCTTTCATGTCAAAGCTATAATTCAACATCTTTTTAGTTGAATTTATCGCATCCTTACTTGTTCCCATTATAAGCATATCATCAACATACAAGCACACCAGTATGCAAGAGTTCTTCATGTTTTTTATGTATACACATTTGTCACACTCATTTATTTTAAAACCGTGTGACATCATTGTATGATCAAATTTATCGCGTCACTACTTAGTGCTTACTTAAGTCCATAAAGTGACTTTACAAGATTACAAACTTTGTGTTCTCGACCTTTAACCACAAATCCTTTTGGTTGGTCCATATATACTTCTTTATCTAATTCTCCATTTAAGAAAGTTGTTTTAACATTCATTTGATGTATTTCCATATTGTTTAAAGCAGCTATTGCAATTAACATCCTTGTAGATGTTATTCTTTAAACTGTAGAATAAGTGTCGAAATAATTCAACCCTTCCTTTTGCCGATATCCTTTAGCAACTAGACGTGCCTTATATTTATCAACAAAACCGTCGGCTTTTAATTTCCTTTTGAAAATCCATTTATAACAGATGGTTTTATTTCTGGGGAGTAAAATAGCTTGATTCCCAGCGTGGTTATGTAAAATGGATTCAACTTCACTGTTGAACTTATTGCTTCTTTATAAGTTTGTGGATTCGTCTTCGATTTAAGAAACTGACAAAATCTGGTCCCAAAGAATTGCTTTTGGATTTTTCATTCTTTTCCTTTTCTAGGTTCCATATCTTGATTCTAGAGCAGAAGAGGTAAATTCAAGTGATAATGCATTTCCTTGATGAATTTGTTTCTTTTTCTTTGTAAGGAAAAATTCCTTCAAAGAATTCAGCATCATTGGATTCAATAATAGTGTTAACATGAACGTTAGAGACTTCATATTTAATCACTAGAAATCTATATGCAGCACTATTATTTGCAAATCCAATAAATACACAATTTATAGTTTTAGGCCCTATTTTTGTCCTTTTTGATAAAGGTATTAGGACCTTAGCTAGGCAACCTCACACTTTAAGGGTTTTATAAGTTGACAATCTTCCTTTCCATATTTCATGATTCGCAGATGTATGCAAGCCCGTTAGGGTATTTTAAATTAACAAAATTAATAACCTAATACCTCATACTACCGTAGCATTGCTATTATAGTATAGCGATTCTAGGATAGTCCACAAGGATGGGTTTTCTTCGTGGAAATGACTAATACTGAGGTTTACATTGGTGATTGTAGTTTGGATATTGGGGTTGGATAAAATGAGTGGATTTTTATGATGAAAACTAAAAGTAAAATGAGTTAAAATGTAAAATAGAAATCCTTGAAGTGTTAGGTCACTGAGCTTAGGTTCCCATGGCAGATGAGGGTTTTTCGGGGTCTTTTCCTCACATTGGGGGTAGTAACATATAGTTACTTCCCGAATAAGATCTTGGTTTAGCTATAAAACTTAACCCTTAATAACTATCCTTTGAAAATAGCATTTACTGAGCATTAATGGTCTCAGACAGTAAAAACATGTCTCCTTGACTCACCTTCCAATAGCTCATAAATGATAGCGATGAGCTTGTCAGCTGGATCACAACAAGCATCCTAATGAGCCACGAGTTTGCAATCTGACCATTTAAGGTGACTCGAAGGGATCACTAAGCTAAGTTTAAGGAAAACATAAATGTCGGTGAATAATATGCGTTGAAAACATGAGAAACCGTTTGCCTCAGGTTGCTTTGCCCCGTGCCCTTTACTTCAAGGAAGGAGGGGGTTTAGCCACTCATCCTCTGAGTTGTCATCCTCAGAGGGTGTTTGGCTAGTGAGAAAAAAAAAAGAAAATGAGAGAAAAGGAAAAGAAAACAGGAGCTTATTCGACAATGTAACACCCCAAATTATACCTTGACAGTTTTATAACATGTTTAGCGTATAATAAAAGTAAATGTATATTTTTTCGGAATAAAATAATCTTTAGAAATAGAAATAAGCAAAACCAGAAATTAATACAAAGTCGAGGTAAATTAGTATATTGCCAATTAAGGACCCAAATGACATAAGAACAAAAGATTGTATGCTAAGTAGAATTTGAATAAAGTGGAAATGCAAATAGAGAAGGGGTTTGGGGACCCGCAAATGCGAAAAAGGAAAAATATTAAAATCGAATAAAGGATAAAATAAAATAAATATACCATTTTGGTGTCTTTTGGGGATAAGCGAAATGGATAGGGAGAAAGAAAGAGAAAGAGAAGGGAAGAAGAAGAAGAACAAGAAAGAGAAGAAGGAAGAAGAGAAGAAAAGATCAAGGTATGGAAAAGTATGGAACTTGTATGGAAAGCTATGATTTTAATTATGAATTGGCATTGGACTTTTGGACTTTTGTATGGAATTGTTTGATGAAGAAGAAACCATAAACCCTTTTTTTTTTTTTAATCAATTTGGGTCTAAAAGAACCCTACTTGGTATATTGGTTGGGTTTTGGACTTGGGTTGGTTGATTGTAATCCTCGAATGAGGAATATTTGTATTAAGAATGTGGGGTTTTAGAGGAGATGCGGTCAAAATTTCTCTAACTTCGGATGGTCATAATTTCTTCGTCCGAACCGTTTCAGATGTTCTTGGACTCTATGGAAAGCCCTTTGAGTCTAGAATCCATCCATATATAGCTTGATAATATTGGAACTCATATTAGGTCCATAAATCACGAAAAACAATAGGCCATGTTGGTTTTGCTCGTAGACACTATTCATAGGAAGCCTTCAACTTCGAACGGTCATAATTTCTTCGTTCGAACTCCGTTTCAGATGTTCTTGGACTCTATGGAAAGACCTTTGAGTCTAAAATCCATCCATATAGAGCTTGATGAAATTGGAACTCATATTAGGTCCAGAAATTATGAAAAACAGTAGGCCCTGTTGGTTATGCTCGTAATCACTGTTCATAGGAAGCCTTCAACTTCGAATAGTCATAATTCTTCGTCCGAACTCCGTTTTGGATGTTCTTGGACTCTATGGAAAGCCCTTTGAGTCCAGAATCCATCCATATATAGCTTGATGAAATTGGAATGATAGTAGATAGCTCATAAGCATTGGTAACCATAGTTATTCATGTATATAATGAGATATATGAAAATCTGAATACGAATAAATAATTGTAAATCTATCGCGTATGATCATGGATGACAATACTTGTCGGAATATGAGATATGTACTAAACATAAAATACACATGGATTGTCTGCTTAGGGCACGATGGGGGATAGATGGGCATGCACTATTAGGGAGAAAAAGCAAGTGCAACATATTGATCGAGTTGGCCCGTTTGGCACAGGCCGCTTATAGATGGTCATTGTCTCGTCTACTGATAGTAACGCCAATGGTCATTGTCGCACAATGATAACCGCGTAACCGGGCCCTTATAGACCAACTGATTCCGTCACCGATGGTGCAGTACCTTCGGGCCCACTTATAGTTTCCGCTATCCGGCACAGGTTTATGCGGGCATGAAACATAAAAATGACTTGAATATGACATATGAAATGATATGATAAGAAGAAGCACTTACCCACATTATCTGTGACGCAAAATATATTGTGACAAGAACATGACGAAAGTGTAAAATGATATGAAATGTATATGAATGTTGATAAGAAATTAAGCATGATATGATAAATGAAATATGAGATATGTATAAGCATGTTTAAATGATATGATATGTTAGATGTGTATGCATGTGTACTTATCGAAGTGTGATGATCGGAGTGTTAGTGGTAGATCCATGAGTTTATTCCACTAAGCTATAAACAGCACGGGTGTTTCATTCGTGTAGGTACGGGAGAAGCGGCTTGAGAGTCGGACCTCTCCACATCAGCAACCAAGGCCAACACACTACTAGGTGCCCACTAAAGACCTTTTGGTCTATTTTTGTATATGTTTTGTTTTTGTAAACAATGTAATTATTGTAAATGTTGAACACTTCCATATATGCTTGTATATATTTTGTAATCCGCTGCTACAGAATATAGTACAAGTTAAATGTTTAACATTATATGAATGAACAAGCTTAAAGGTTATCAGTTTATAAAATTTAAAAAAAAATAGCACCCTAAAGCGACAGGGTCTTAGGGTTAGGGGCGTCATGGAGCAAGCTTCTGGCTTCAATAATGAAAAGTTCGATCCTTTCCTGAAAGTGTTGTTTGGGCATTATATACCCAAAGCGATGCAAATTGCAAAATGACAAAAGCGATGGCGGTTCACGGGGATAATTTGAAAGAAAACACAAGGAAGTCAAAAAGTCAAAGAAAAGGGCGAGGGAAGATTTTGCATTGCAAATTTCGCAGCATAAGAGAAATTGTTATGTTTTCTGCTTGCCTTTTGGTTTGCCTTCTGGGTTCCAATTGATTTCTTCATGCTTGAGCTACATCTCTATCTTCAATATTTATAGCATGTGAAAACTACAAAAACTGCTATAAAATTGATCTGAAACATTGTTAGGTCCTTAACGTGCCAACTTGGTCAATTTGGTTGATTACTGTGCAAAAAGTGCTCCAAACTCGGAGTGTTAAGAGTATGAAACATCACTATTTGGGTAGTAATGTGACACCCTTTCTCCGATCCGACCCGATTGGGCGGTCGAACCATCCGAGGATGCTACGATACAGCTGGCGTGACGCCCAGCTGACATAGGATGTCAAGTGAGGGTCACTCTTTTTATCATACTTATAACCTTTACACTTGCATAATCATATAATATTAAACAATTAACTTGTATTACATTCTGTAGCAGCGGATTACAAAATATATATACAAGCTCCAAATATGGAAATGTTCAACATTTACAATATTTACATTGGTTTACAAAATTTCATATACAAAATAGACCTAAAGGTGGCACCCGGTGGGCTTTGATGATGTGTGGCCTTTGACTGCTGATGTGGATTGTCCTGTTCTCTGGTTTCCTCTTCTGTACCTACATGGGTTGAACACCCGTGCTAAGCTTTACGCTTAGTGGGAATATGACTTATTAAGAGTCGCGTGGCTTTTATCTGAAATCTGTATAACGCGTATAACATTTTACAGGACTCTTATCATTTCTCCTTATATATATATATATATACTTTTCATAACCAGAGTTTCATTTCTTATCATCTTCCATATATACTTTTCATGTAATCTTGTGCTTTTACTTCTTGTTCTTAGCGTAATACTATCATCGCATAAGCAGTGCTATGCTTCTCATATCGTAATCGTGTATTCTCTAGACTTCCTTTGCATATACTTTGTCATTTTTCTTTTATGTTTCGTATGCTGCAAACCTTAGAAGTGGATACGGGAATACTATAATCCATGAGGGCCCGAAGGCGCTATATTCTTGTATGAAGCAGGTGGGTATGAGGGCCAGGAGCCCATAATATAATATACCCGAAGGTATCATCCTTTATTCGAGGCAATTGGTATCCATGAGGGCGGAGGCTTATTTGTGACCCTTTCGGAGACACAGTGATCAAAGCGGGATCTATCTCATTGACCAAGCGGGGCGGAATATCAAAACTTGTATGTAACGAGTTATTTTTCCCTAATAGGCTTCCATCTATCCTCTACAGGGTTCTAAGCGGAGCGATCAATATGCATTTTATGTTCGATTACATATATCTCATATTCCCAGAATAATTATTGTCATTAGTAATCATACGAATATATATACAATCGATTAAATTCATATCTTTACATTTTTCATACTTCATTATGCATAAATAACTATGCTTACATGCTTATGCTTATGAGGTATTTATGAATTCATAATAGGCGTTCATAATACAAACAACTATGGTTACCTGTACTGCCTACTGTTTTTCGTGTTTTCTGGAACTAATATGAGTTCCAATCTTATCAAGCTGTCTATTGATGAATTCTTGACTCAATAGGCTTTCATAAAGTCAAGAACAAAATCGGAGTTCAAACGAGAGGAATATGACCTTGAGAAGTTGGAGGTCATCGCATGATCGGTCTTGACAGGCGACTGAGCGACGAGCTGCACTGGAGAGTGACGAGCTCAGTCTATCACCTCAGTCTGACATCTAATATCTTCTTCAGGAATATGGATGGATTCTTGACTCAATGGGCTTTCCATAGAGTCCAAGAACACCGTCGGAGTTGAAGCGAAAGAGATATGACCTTAGTTGGAGAATTAAATGCTTGTGATCGTCTTGACAGCGGCCTGGTGACGAGCTGCACTGAAGTGACGAGGACTCCAGTCCTAACACCTCGATCTGACATCTAATAACTTCTTTAGGCATATGGATGGATTCTTAAGAGCTCAATGGGCTTTCCACTTAGAGTCCAAGAGCCTGTCGGAGTTCAAGCGAAGGAGATATGACCTTAGAAGTTGGAGGGGTCATGCGTGGTCGATCTTGACGCGGTGACCTGGGCCGACGAGCTGCGAAGTGACGAGCTCAGTCTAACACCTCGGTCCTGACATCTAATATCTTCCTCAGGCATATGGATGGATTCTTGACTCAATGGGCTTTCCATATAGTCGAGAACACGAATCGAAGTTCGAGGCGAAGGGAGATATGACGCTTGAAGTTGGAGGTCATGCGCAGCGATCGATCTTGACGAGCTGACCTGGAGGTGACGAGCTGCACTGAAGTGACGGAAAACCAGTCTAACACCTCAGTCTGACATCTAATATCTTTTCCTCAGACATATGGATGGATTCTTGACTCAATGGGCTTTCCATAGAGTCGAGAACGCAATCGGAGTTCGGAGCGGAAAGGGAGATATGACCTTCGAAGTTGGGAAGTCATGCTGCGATCGATCTTGACAGGCTGACGGACTAACGAGCTGCACTGAAGTGACGAGCTCGGTCTGACACCAACCGAGTCTGACATCTAATATCTCCTCAGGCATATGGATGGATTCTTGACTCAATGGGCTTTCCATAGAGTCGAGAACACGAAATCGGAGTTGAAGCGAAGGAGATATGACGCTAGAAGTTGGAGGTCATGCTAGCGGTCGATCTTGACGAAGGTGAGCTGCCGAGGATCGGCGACCTCACGAGGACGGCGACCTCTGAGGACGACCTCTTCGAGGACCCTGCGACCTCTGATTACTTTGGCGACCTCCTCTGGGAGCGACCTCTATGTTTGACTCCGCACCTATTTGGTATTCGGAGTAAAAGACCATAACTTGGTCTGGTCGAATTAAATTGTGAAAGCCTAACGTCAGTTGCCAGTGTGGCTGCAATTTCAATAAGGACTTGCTTCCAAATTCTCTTTATTTCTGGTTCAAAAAGCTCGTTCTAAAGGTCCGGCTAGTTGACCGAATTGGCAAAGCCGGCCTCACAGGATTTGGCCAGGCTGGCCTCGATAAAGGGACTATAACTTAGTCTCTGAGGTCCAATCGAATTCAAAGCAACATCAAGTTAATTGATGTGGCTGAATGTATCAAGAAGGACTTACTTCCATATTCCCTTTACTTCTGACCTAAAAACTCGTTCTAAGGTCCGGCTACTGTATATGATCAAAAATAGGGAATTTTCTTGGTTCAACTTGCAACTAGACCCTTCCTAAAAGCACATATCTAGGATCCTTAGAGCTCTTCTCAACTTAATCCTAGCAAGAAATGAGATTGGGAGTTTCAAACCCAAGACATGTATATTCATACAAATATTCACGAGTTCCATCTGACCAAAGACATGTGTCAGTACCCATACTCAAATTCCATACACCATGTCTTCTTCTTAACTTCTTCTTCTTCTTTTCTTCGTATTTGCTCTCCTTTCTCCAAGACCAAAATAAGATATTTATTTTGGTCTTATCATATTGATCTTATCCCATTTTATTTTACTTTGGTCCTCAACTCTTATAATATTTGCAAATCAATTTTATAATATTTTTACAATAGCCTCAAATCTTCTTTATTATTTGTAATTTAACATGCATATTCCTACTTTTGTTTTTTATCTTTATTTTATTCAGAATAAATATACCTTTATGTTTATTATACCCCAAGAAGCATGTTATAAGCTGAAGGGTATAATTTGAGGTATTACAATGTCAGCTTTTTGATTGACACATTACTAGTCCCTTAGCAATGAAAGAAGAAGAAAGCAATCAAAAGCCAGATGAACTATATATCCACACAAAAATGGTTTTAAAATGAGGAATGTACTGACTTTAAACAAGAGTCACCCAAAATCCTACCCAAAAGAAGACTATCTCTCGAAAAGTGTAGTAATTGCTATCTGAATCAAGTATCAAAGCAGGTCTTCCAATCCTAAGAGGCAATCTGAAACCTTCCACAAAAACCTAAGTGTTAGCTTGATTAGTTTTAAAAAATAGTCTACCAAACTGTTCTCTCCCCCCAACCTAGCTCTTTTCTATACCTAGCAGACTAACTAACCTTAATAGATCAGGACCCACTTTTATTTCACAATTCTTTTTGTGTTGTAAGGGTGCAATGCTAAGGGAATCGAATTCATAATTGTCCATGTAACGAGGGTCCATCGATGACCCCCAACCAATTAAGGATTAGGGCATCAAGTCATAAGGATTTCTCAACCACTAACTCTTTAGGTTTTACCCCGGACTTTTAATAATAATCTCGAAACTCTAGCACCTACAAATTGATAAACTCCACCCATCCACCTGTGTAACGAGTAACAAAGTCGGTGACTCCCAACTAGTTGGTTTAGGGCACCGGGCTTTAAAGACTTTCGCCATATACCCCTCGGACTGTGCTTGGGTTTCAAGGCAAGTGTCATAAATTTTTTTCTTTTCTTTTTCGTTTTCTTTCTTTTCTTTTTCATTTTCTTTCTTTCTTTTTTTGAAAGACTCATTGGTCTTTTATTCGTGGGTCTCGACCTATTAAAGGTGGTCAAAAGGTACTATGCCATACTTTTGCAGGGTTTAGGAGGCAAGACAGTTTTTCAACTTATAATTGAAACCTAATGTGCACAGTGTGTGGTTAGTTCAAAGTGGAAGAAATAAGGTTGAAGATAAGAAGAATTTCAACAGTTCATAAACTCAAATAAGCATAACACCATTCTAACATCAACAGCATTGGGACAAGACTTCAATTTCTCCTAAAGTAAGTTGAGCATTTACAAAAAAAAATTCTGTAAATGAGAAATTATAAACAAAAACTAAAGCATGTGTTGAAAACTAAAAACATATACTTATCTTTGTAAAAAAAAACAAACTAGCTAGCGAAGCCACATTGATTAAACAAAGCAGGACTTGTTAAAAAGCATAAAGCGATACCATACATTAAGTCTCCCTAGCGGCCAGAATCTTTCATTGTCCTCGATGGAGTGCAGCGAAACTTAATGAAGGGAGAGTGATACCTCCTCAGCGATCGGAGGGTGGAGGCCTCCATCCTCATCCTGTGGCGAGCATGAGCAAAGGATGGCTTGGTGGTGGAGCGGTTGGAAATTCTTTGGTGGAGGCGCTGAGGCCGAAGCGCTGGGCGCGAGGGGGTGGAGCTTGTGATCGCCTGCGGTTCTTTGGCACGCAATTGATAGGGATAGGTGGCAAGCCCAGGTGTTGTTGAACCTGAGCAAGGATGGTAGTATTCGAGCAAAGGGGCGGAGCTACGTGCGACCAGCCGCCTGACCATTGCGGCTTGTGCGAAGCAAGGACTGGGATGTAGCAATGAGTGCGAGCAGGCGACCATGATGGCAAGAAAATCCTGAGTAGTGATGTGGATATATGCCATTGGTGGTGAAGATGAGTTGGGGGCAACTAAATTGAAAGAGTGTATTGGCAGGGAGGGCTCGCAGGGTCGGGCGGTATGGCACCACTCACAGTATTTTCTGGCCATAATCTTAAATGATTGAGGTTTTGCTGGAGGGCTCGAGGTTTCATGAGGAAGGATGATAATTTCAGGAATGCTGGCCTTATATTTAATGGAGGATGGGGATGTGAAGGGTTGAAGGGTCGCAAAGTGCCAGAAAGGAGAGAGAGGAGGGGGAGAGGGGGAAGGGGAGGAATCGTGAAGGGAATGGGGACGCGTAGAAAATCAATTTATGACCCTTGCGAAAATCTGCGGAATTAAGTGACCACACCCAAGAAATTAGCGTGAGCTACTAGACCTGCATATTTGGCAGAAAATTAAGCACGAGCACAGAACAAACCTGGGAGAATTCACATAAAAGCGAGAGAAAAAATGAAATAGGAGCTATGAATAAAGATTAACTTAAAATTAGAGAAAATCCAAAGAAAAAAATAAAAATAAAGCAAATGCAAAATAAAACCAAAAAAAAAAAAATGAGTGGACTCTGATCTCAAGGAGTGAGTCCGCTCCAAACCCGACCCTAAGCCTTGTACGGAGTGAGTGCTTTGGTGGAATTGGTGGTCTTGGAGAAGTGGTAGGGCAAATAATTCTTCATCCAAACTCCTCTATGCTCTCAGTAGCTCCTCTTATGATTTCAAAAGCATAGTGTTCTCCTCCTTGTGCCCAGTGAACCAAACTTCCTTAATTCTTGTTCCTTTGGTGGTTGGTGCTTCTTTGCTTAAGTGAGAAAAATGTTGAGCTCGATGTCATGTTGCGAAGCGTGAATTTGCATGACTCCGTTCCCTAGCAGTTAATGATGGCATTTGAGGTAGCTGAGAATGGCCTCAAGTATGATGGACACATAATTTGGCTCTGTGGCAGTTGGCTCGGTATGCAGAACAACGAAGTCCACGCACGGGATAATAGAAGACTTATCCACCTTCGCTCAAAACATCTTAGAGCTTCTCCCTTTTTGGGTACTGCGATCTGTCCCCCAAATACAAGGTGTTGGTAGTGGGCTTCAACTCTCGACCTGGCTAGCCTTCAGTGATGAAGCTGACAAATTGACACTAGCCCCCCCGAATCTAATAATGCCGCTTTCTACAGTTCCTCAGTATTGCCCCGAAATGGTAGGAGATCACGGATCTTTATATTTCGCGAGGTCTTGCATTGGATGATGGAGCTCATGTTCTATCAGCAGAATGTTTTATTCACATTAGATCATTCTTTCTGAGTACCTGAGTCTTTGAGAAATTTGGCATATCTTTGGAACACGATTGATCATGTCAGAAGAGGGATATTAACTCACTGCCTCGCGCTGAAATCTAGATTGGGTTGTTCCACCCTTTTTGCCTCTAAGTGCTTGAGGAAAGGTGGAGAGCATGCTATTTTCATCATATGTTGCTTTTATCAGTGTTAACGGGCTACACATCTTGTCCTTCTTTAGCTTCATCAAGTGGTTTAGACATTGATTGATCGACCTTTTTACCACTTCTCGGAGTGATAATGGCTTTCACCTCATCCATCTTGAGAGCAGCTTCATTGGTACTAACTACCTGGTGGATTCCCGCGGGACCTGGCGGCTTTGTGATTAATTGAGGTGCACGGGAGGGTATCGAGAAATCAACAAATTTTTAAACTAACACCTCTCTTTGCTGGTAGCATAGCTCTTTACAAATTATGAGTGGCTCTAGAGTCAATTTCTGGGGATGAGTTTTAACGCCTAGTGATTCTGATTAAGGCGAAAATGGTGAATTCAATTTGGATTTTGGGTTTTCATAAAAGCAGTGAGGTAAGAAAATGTTTAGAAGCGAAAAAATAAAACAAGTTAAAATGTAAAAGAGAACTCCTTGAAGTGTTAGGTCGCTAGGGTTGGATTCCTAGGGCAGCTAAGGGTTTCTAGGGTCCTTTCCTCGCGTTGGGGAGGATGACCTATAGTCATTTCTTGAATCGAATCTTCATATAGTTATAAAAATTGACCCTTAATAAATATCCTTTGAAAAATGGCATCCATTGGCCATTAGTGCTCTCGGTCGTTAAAACACAAGTCACCTTATTGAGCTCACGCACAATGACTCATAAATGATAACTGCGAACATCAATGGATCTAACATTAAGCATCCAATGGGCGGCTTACAGTAAAAACCATTCAAGGTGACTCAAAAGGGATCAAAACCTAAAGTTAAAAAGGGAGAATAGTAACGGCAGTGGATACCTACGTGAAAAACATGGAACCCTCAGCCTGCCTCAGGATCCTGCACCCAGTAGCCTTTTTCTTCAAGGAGAAAGAGGTTCTAGCCGCTCATCCTCCGAGTTGTCATCCTCGGAGGGTGTTTGGCTAGTGAGAAAGGGAGAGAAAGTGAGAGAAAAGGAAAGAAAATGAGAAAGAGTGGGAGCTGGCGAAAGGGTTCAGCCCGAGAAGGCCCACATTAATGAGCAAAAAAAGGTCCGTTACGGTGATGGTGGGACATATATTGACCTAGCGACAATTTTAAAATAACAGCGATAAGCGTATATGAAACAAAATGGGAATAGATCGAGAAGGAGGAACAAAGTCAAAAGTCCAAGCGAGGAACATTCAGCAGAGTCTTTGGAAACTTGAGACGGTCTTAGGGAAGGCAATTTTGCGGGTTGCGAAAATTTATGACCACCCTTCTTTCTTACGCTTTACGCTATAACTCTTCACAGTTTTTGATTTCGCGACTATGAGTTGAACTTGGATTCTCCATGGTTGAGCTAAATCCCTATCTACAGTATAAAAAGCCGCCAAAAACAACAAAACTTTTACCCGCAATTTGATTAGTAGCTTTCTTCAGGTCCTTAACATGCCAATTGGGTTAATTAGGCTTATTAGTACACAAAAAATGCTCAAAACCTGTATTAATAAGGGTGTAAAATAGCACTTTTTGGGTAGTAATCACACCCCCAACCGACACATTGCTAGTCCCTTAGCAATGAAAGAAGAAGAAAGCAATCAAAAGCAAGATTTGTTATATATATATATTTCCAAAAAATGATGTTTCAAAAAAAATGAAGTGATAATGCCCAATCTTTAACAAGGAGTCGTCAAATCCTGCCCGATGATTGTCACCGAGAAGAGTAAGTCTTTATGAAAATCAAATATCGAAAACGTCAACTCCTAAGAGAACCAACTGACACTTCCACCCCACGACTAGCTCTTGTCTAAACCTAGCCCGGACTAACCAACCTCGATAGTCGAGGACCGACTTTTATTCCATGACTCCACTTTTTGTTGTAGGAGTGCTTTGATATCGGGCTCACAAAGTGTTCATGTAGCGGGGTCCACAGGTGTCTTCCGACCAATTAAGGTTTAGGGCATCAAGTCATAAGGATCTTTTCGGCCACTAACTCTTCAGGTTTCTCGGACTCTTAATGAGTTCAAAACTCCGGCACACTACGATTTGCTAAGCTGCATGCATTCACCCACGTGTAATGACCTGAGAGTCGGTGGCTCCCGACAGAGTTGGCTTAGGGCTGCCGGGCTTTTAAAATTTAAACATATACCCTCGGACCGTGTTTTGGTTTCAAGACAAAGTGTCACAAATTTTCTTTCTTTCTTTTTTAAAAAAAAAAAAAACTCATTGGTCCCTTTTTTTATTTATTTTTATTTAGGGGGGGTCCTAACATATTATAGGTGGTCAAAGGTACTAGGCCGGACTTTTGCAGGGCTTAGAAGGCAAGACAGTTTTTCAACCTATAAATGAAATCTAATATACACGATTATTATTGGTTAGTTCAATGTGGAAGAAAAATGTCATATACCATAGAATTTCAGCATGTTATCAGCTCGGCTAAAGCGAGGGCCTATGACAACATCAACAACCATTGGAACAAAATTTCAATTTCTCATACTGCAAGCTGAGCATTACAAAAAAAATATTTTCTGAAAATCAGAAACTAAAAGCATGAATTGGAAACTAAAAAAAAAAAAAACATGCATTATATTGTAAAAAAAAAACTGACTACCAAGCCATTCAACTTAACAAAATAGACTTTCTTAAAATATAAATCAACACTTCCTTCCTTAACTCTCCCCCCAACCAAATTCAACATTGTCCTCAATGTGGCTATGGAATGGAAATTTAAGGGAGGAAGTGATACCTCCTTGATGAAATGTACGTTGGATGAGAGACCGCTAGCTTTTGGTCAGGACCTTATTCGCATAGTTTAGGCGAATGAACAAGTTGGAAGAAGAAAAGAGAGGAAAAAAAGTGACCAGTTGGAGCATTTTGAAAATTATACCTTTATCATAATCTCAAAAGTGTTTTTTCTAGTTATATTTAGATTCTACACTCTCTAAGATTTCCAACGATACCAAAATGACCTAAAACGGAGTTCGGATGTAAGAGTTATGGCCAAACAAATTGGGAATCTTGAAAAATTGGGAAATTTATGAAAAGGGTTGAAATTTAAGCAATCAGTACATTAATGATTTTTTTTAGAGACAATTTTTTATATATATATATTTATATATATCTCTTAACATAAAAGACAAAATTGCTATAGTGCATTGCTCGATTCATACCAAATTGATCTGCCATCTGTATTATAATGTGGTTGTGAAATTCGCGACACAAAATGGTGCGAAATTTTCTCACAGGTTGCAAAATTTTCTCGTAGGTTGCGAAATTTTCTCGCAGGTTGCAAAATTTCTTGGGCTCTTTCCTCTTAACTCTGGACCTCCCCTCTTTACTTAAAAATTGGCACAAACACAAAAAATAAACACGGGAAAAATAAAAAAAATTGCGAGAAAATGAAAAATCGTTAAAACAAATTTACTTCAAATTAGAGATAACCTAAAGAGAAAAATTGAATAAAGCAAAATAAAATAAAAAACAAAACAAAAAGTGAGTGAACTCTGCAATCTCAGGGGAGACTAAGTCCCTCGAAAACCGGTTCGCTGGCCTTGTCTAGTAGTCTTGGAGGAAGCTAGTGGAGGCAGTGGAATTGATGAGGTCGGTCTCCAAATGCGAACCGACGGTAGAGCCATCCAACTGTGCCATGCGATTATGAAGCGTTGCAAATTTCTTTGATGTAGTGGCAAAAAGTTTGAACATAGGCCTTTTCTTCCTAAGTATTACCTGGCGGTACAAATAGAATTGTATATGATAGGTGTTCCATGTATTTCATGTGTTGTAGGTTTAGGGAGGATGTGCACTTGGTTAAGAGAGGGTACTCCTGGCAGTGGGCTGTTGGTGGCTTGGGCAGTGGCACTAGGGTCCAATTTTGTGCGAAGTGGTTTAAGATTAGGCTTTTGGGGCTCTTCCCACTGCTTTCCTCAGTCAACAAGGGAAGGATTTCTTCTTCTCTCCTCCATGGCCCATAGACAGCACATAATTCTGGGGCATTCTGCAGTTCCTCAAAAGCTTCTGCTAGTTCCTCTTTCAATTCCTCCTGAAGCTGCTGCAGTTGAGCTTGGTCACCCAAAATGTTGCCAATCAGGCACTCTTCCTCTGGATTCTCCTCCTCTTGATGAATATGCTGCTGATTGGTGAGCCTTGAAATGGAGTACTGTAGGTTGTCAGACTTCTAATCAAGGTCATTTTAAACCCCATCTAATTTTTGGTTTAGAGAGTTCTCCATAGTATCAATTCTTTGATTTGTTTTGACATTCACCACTTTCTGCTCCTCTATAAAAGTACCCACCAATATGCTTAAGTTCAGTATTGTTTGCTCAACTGAAAGGGTTAATTGTGGTGGTTGTGGTGGCTGAGGAGTTGAAGCATGATGTGGAGAAGCAGGAGGTGTATACTGTGGAGGTCTTGACTTCCATGAGAAATTTAGGTTGTTCCACCTGACTAAGTTGTAAATCTTGCCGTATAGTGTATTAGTTGGAACCTGTCTTAGGAGGGTGCATTCACCCATTGAGGGTGTCTGTAATCCCTCATGGACCTATATGCATTAGGGTTCCTCTCCACTCCCTGTTGGCTCTGCTGTTCTTCCTGTGGAGGCTCCATTTGGTCTAAATTCAACCTTGATTTAGAATATGCTCCTTGTGGAATACTGATTCTTTCTAACCTGCCTGCTGTGTTCCTATCCCAATGGTGCATAAACTCCTATATGAACAACACAGAATACCAACGAGAACCAAAAACAAAGCTACCAAAAAGATTACTGTTGGCTAAAAAAAAAATTGTGTATGGAATGATAAGTGTCGATTTAATCTAGCGGTGAAGCTGGCAGGAAAATAAAAGGAGATGAAAGTTCATCGATACTTGTGATGAGGATCCCGCAGTGTTGGCCCGACTCATCAAATGCACTAAAGGCATCATCCCGGAAACCACTTGACACCATTTGATTCGGTAATTTGTACGGAGAATATCCAAAGAAATCAACAAAAATTTTAAACCTAACACCTCCTACTGCTGTAGCATAGCTACTACAGTATAGTGGCTCTAGGGTCGAACACAGGGATGGGTTTCTTAGCACAAATGATTTACAGTTAAGGCCAAAATGGTGAATTCAATTTGGATTTTGGGTTTTCATAAAAACAATGAGGGGTAAAATGTTTGGAAACTGAAAATAAAACAAGTTAAAATGTAAAAGATAACTCCTTTAAGTGTTAGGTCGCTAGGGTTGGATTCCTAGGGCAGCTGAGGGTTTCTAGGGTCCTTTCCTCGCATTGGGGAGGATGACCTATAATCATTTCTCGAATCGAATCTTCATATAGCTATAAAAATTGACCCTTAATAACTATCCTTTGAAAAATGGCATCCATTGGCCATTAGTGCTCTCTGTCGTTAAAACACAAGTCACCTTGACTCACCTTACAATGACTCATAAATGATAACTAACGAACATCAATGGATCTAACATTAAGCATCCAATGAGCCCCGAGAACACCAAGTAATAACCATTCAAGGTGATTCAAAAGGGATCAAAACCTAAAGTTAAAAATGGAGAATAGTAACGGCAGTGGATACCTGCGTGAAAAACATGGAACCTTCAGCCTGCCTCAGGATCCTGCTGTAACACCCCAACATATACCCTAATAGTTTTATAGCATGCTTAGGGTATAAAATAAGTTAAAATTGTAGTCGTTCGAAAATAAATGACATTTTTATGAAAAATGGCAAAGCAGTAATTTGTTGCTTTGTAAAGAAATCTTGGAATGGCTCGGGAAGCCTAGAAATTCTCTAGATCTCCTAGACTAGCCCAAGCAGTTCTTGGGTTGAATTCGTCTCATGAAATCTATTGACCCGGAAAAGTTTGTCAAATTACGAGACCATCGAATATTTTCGATTTTCTAGGTGATAAGTCTTGATAAGCTTCGGGGACAAGATTTAATACGAAAATACCGAGAGAATCGAAATGGTGTGGGCTAAGTTCATTTAAAATAAAGTGAACTAAAAAGAAATAAAAATTTTCGAGGTAAAAACGGACCCGAATGAAATAATATGAACTATGGATCCGAAGAATAATAATAATAATAATAATAATAAAATAAGAATATAAAAGAAAAAACAATTTGGTCTCATCGTCAGGGGACATGAGAGAGGGAGGTCGGCGTTTTGTTTTTTATTTTTTTATTTTCTTCTCTTCTTTTGATACGGGTTTCGGACAGAAATTCATCGAATTGATAACGAAAGTTCATCTCGACGAAGGCTACGCGTGAGTACCAAAAACACGGGATTTCGCAGGAAATTGAAATAAAGTTCGAAAATCTAAATTTTAGTACTTTCTCGAGGATCTGACCTTGGCCGGTCGAGTGGTCGGACAGAGACAAATTTGATCCACGCGCATCGCGGCTACGCGTGGGTACCAAATCTTGGAGTTTAAGTCGAACTCCGAGGGTATGGGTACTACTCTTTAGAATAAAAGTAATATAATGGCATAGGTTGTTCGAGTACGGAATAGGCGTGTGATTAATCCCAATTTTGGGTAGATATAAATTTTGGAATTTAGTTAAGGCGGAGTCGAGGAAGCTATAATAGGATATAAATTAGATAAAGAATAAAGAATATATATGAATATATGAAAGATGATATGAATAGATGAATGATATGAATATAGGAATATATGAAATGAATATATGATAGAAATACATGAGATTAGGAAGTATACGATTAAACTGACACATGCTAGAAATGCACAAATGATAGGAAATAGTTACATGTATGGTAAGAATTATAGTCTGATAGAATTGAAGTTAAAAGATATATGAAAAATGCAAAAGAATCACGATAGTCGATAGAGTACATGAAGATATAAGTTAACAAGATATAAGATGTTATAAGTAGATGACAGAGATATGATCTGATAGGTTATATGCAAATGTTATATGCTAATATATGAGATGAATATATGATAAAACATGATATGAATACAAGAGTGAATAGATGGAATATGAATAGCTAAAACAGGAACGAAATGTGATATAGAATAGACATATATGAGATGATATACATGTATTGTAAAAAAAGAAATATGAGAATAGTGATATGAAATTTCTGAGAATATGAACGAATTCGGATTAAAGTAATCGTAGTAATACTCGCATATGATTCTGGGATACTTGATACTTATTCGGGAATATGAGATGTATTGAACATAAAATACACATGGATTTAATACGCTTAGAATTTTGGTAGAGGGATAGATAAGCATGCCTATAGGGACACGATTCTTGCGATCCCACAGTTTACGAGATATCGAGGCCGTTTGGGTCGATGACATAGATCCGTTTTGATCTCGTTATAACGACCCAGTTTGGGTCACATATTACATGGCATAGGTCAGTCTCGTGCAGGTGATGATACTTTGGGTATATACGGATAGAGATCATTGTCTCGTACGGTGATAGTAACCCGGTACATACGATTATTTCCGTGTATCAGCTTCCTAAGGTGTTGCGAGACATGAAACCTAAAAGAAAATGACAAGTATATGCACATGAAATATATAGAATATATGACATGATGAAGCATAACCTTTGTTATGCGATGATGAGTATCTGATTCTGAGGAGCAAGTAAAGTACAAGATGATAGTATGAAATATGACGATTATATGAAAAGTACATAGTGCGTGAAAGTATATGAAAGAATGAATTTGTATAACATTATGGAAAATACAAAGTACAGTACATGAAAAGTATATGAATTAAATGCAGTATATGAAAGAAAAGTATGCCAACAAGTATCACGAATCTGAAGATAAAGTGTCAATGACACGAAATGTATACGACAGATAATATGAAAGTACAATATATGAAAATCATAGGAAAATATAGTATATGAAAAGTACAAGATGAAAATATAGGGAATGACAAACATGATGAGATTTCCTCTCGAATCTGTCGTGAATGTCAATTCTATAGTCGAGTAAAGCATGGAAATGTAAAGTATATGACAATATAAGATCGTATAAGAGAAAATATGATAAAACAATATGTAAGAATGAATAACTTAGCATGTTGTAGCCACTACATGAGGAGACATGATAGGTACGGGATAAGAAATGATATGTAATAGTACATAGAATGTAATAAGTCCTTAGAACTAAGGATAAGAAAAGACTAGAAACAAGTGAAAAGACATATGAAAGCATACAAAGAAATCTAGAGTATATGAAAGAGTATAAGAATGTAGACAAAAAGTATAGGACAATATAAGATAGGTTATATGAAGTATATGAGATATGAAAGTATATGATACATGCAGTATACGAACATGAAAGGATATGAACATGAAAGTATAGGAAACTGCAAGAACATGATCTGAGAAATATGAATAGATCAAATTATACGATATAAACAAATAATGAAATAGGAAAAAAATTATGTGATAGATAAGGAATGATATGATATATGCGTATTTTGAACCCGCATGAAAGGCGTTAGACAGATAATGAGTGTTAGAAGCCATAAGTATATGATCTGGCCTTAATTATAAGAATGTATTCGATTAAACTGCGACGATCAATGTTATTAATTAGATCCATGTATATGTTTTCCCACTAAGGCGTAAAGCTTAGCACGGGTTTTTAATCCGTGTAGGTCTGACGAAGACAAGGATAGGGCCAGGGACATCCAGCGTAATGACACGGGCCATCTCGGAGATATGTGCTCAGCCTTTATTACGATCTCGATTTTATATGTATAGTTTTGTAATAGTGAAATTGTAATAGTACAAGTAAAGGGACTCTAGTATATGTATAGAATATAATGAATTCCACTATGGTGGTATGTATAATGTATATGTAAAAAGAATTTTTGTTATTACAGAAATTGTGCATATGAATGAGAAAACGGGGGCCAGTGTAAGCTGCGAGAAGAAAGGTTAAGAGTCGGTCACAAAGTGTGACACCCTCGCTTGACACCCTATCGGGTGCGGGTTAGGGGCGTACACACCCGATAGCCTTCTTCTTGAGGAGAAAGGGTTCACAGCGCTCATCCTCCGAGTTGTCATCCTTGGAGGGTGTTTGGCTAGTGAGAAAGGGAGATAAAGTGAGGGAAAATGAAAGAAAATGAGAAAGAGCAGGAACTGCTGAAAGGTTCCCACCCAGAAATTTTATTAATGAGCAAAAAAGGTCCCCGATTACAGTGATGGTTGGGACTTATATACTATCGACGAGCAAAATATAGAATAACCCAGCCGATGGCTGACTACGGGAATGAAAATGGGAATAGATCGGGGAAAGGAGGAACAAAAGTCAAAAGTCAAAAAGCGGGAACGCATTCAACGGTGATAGGAAACTTGAGCGGTGCGTAGGAAGAGCGATTTTGCGGGTTCTGCGAAAATTTCGCCTTTCGAAATTTGCGAGGTTCTGGCAGAATTCGTAGCCACACTCATTTCTTTCTTAACCTTTACGCTTCTCTTCTTTTGGTTTTTGATTTGCGGCTATGAGTTGAACCTTGGATTCTCCATGGTTGAGTTGAATCCTATCTACGGTATAAAAGCACACCAAAAACAACAAAACTTGCTACAAAATTTGATTAGTAGCTTTGCTAGGTCCTTAACATGCCAATTGGGTTAATTAGGTTGATTAGTGCACAAAAAGTGCTCAAAACCTGTATTAACAAGGGTGTAAAATAACACTTTTTCGGTAGTAATCACTTTGTGAAGGAAATTTGCCCTTTTCCTGCACTTGTTACTGATTAGTGAGCCTTGAGATGGAATGCTGCAGGTTGTCAAATTTTTGGACAATTTCATTCTGGAACCCATCTATTCTCTTGTTCACAATGCTTTCCACAGTGTCTATTCTCTTATTTAACTGCACATTCACTGCTTTCTACTCTTGCACAAAGTTACCCACCACTTTGCTAAGGTTCATGATGGCTTGCTCAACTGGAGAAGTTGGTTGTGGTTGTGATGGCTGAGAAGTTGAAGCATATTGTGGAGGAGCAGGAGGTGCATACTGTGGAGGTTTTTGCTTCCTGGAGAGATTTGGGTGATTTCTCCAGCTAGGGTTGTAAGTGTTTCCATATGGTGCATTAGTTAATGGTTTGAATTGACTAACAACATTCGCTTATTCCACTAACATCTCCCTCATCGCTGGAACAGTTGGACATTGTTCTCCCGGATACTCGGTGGGCCCGACAAATGAAGCATGGCATTTGGCATACGGGAATCTCGATCTTTGCTTGCACCTCATGCGGGTTTCTCATTTCCGAGTTCTTCGACCTTCCGTTAGAGTTGAAATTTTGGCTTTCATGTCCATGTCCTCTAGAAAGTACATACCTTATCTTGGGTTGAGGTCTCGTTCTTTCCATATCTTGGAGTTAGACTCATCCCGACGCACCCGAAGCCTCGATTCATATAATTCGGAAATCAAGCTTCCTGCGGTTTTGCTCAAAAATCCTCACACATAGTCACGAGAGTTGCTTCATGGCGGGAGAAATTCCATCATAAGCGGCTAACCAACAGCCATGTGTCAAATCATGTAGTGAGGACGAAGCATTGGGAGCTTCCATATATCTCTCCCGACATGCATAGAATTTTTCATTCTCATTAAATGAGAAGGTGGAAATACGCACTCTTCAAGCCCAGTTGTTACGTAGTGGAGAGGAAGAATTTACGTAAAGCTTCGATCTGCATCTCTATTATTTAGTTTTGGATTGCTCCTTGGCCTCGAGTTGGCCAAATTTGGCTTTATCCTTGATATGAGAAAGGAAAAGAAAGTTTGAGCCTCATTAAATCCCGATGTGATCTCCTCATAGAAGGTGTTGCGAGACCTCCTCAAACTTCCTCATGTCTTGATGGGGTTCTCACTCTCCATGCCATGAAAAGTAGGAAGGAGGTGGCACCAGTAAAGGCTAACAACCATTTGCTCGATTGGGGCACAATGTAGGAGGGTGCACTCATCAGGAGGTGTATGTGGTCCACTCGTGGATGCGTATGCATTGAGTTCATTTCCACACATCTTGGAGGTTCATTGTGTTAAAATTAGGCTCGATTCATAATCTAATTACTGTGGAATTCTGATTTTTACTAATCTACCTTCTGAATTCCTAAACTATTGGAACATAAACTCCTACATGAAAAACACAGGACAACACCAACAAGAAACAAAAACAATTCTACCAGAAGGGGTTAAAGTTAGCTAAAAAGAAATTAAAATATATATATAAACAGTATGATGAAATTAAAGTAATCAGCGGTGTTGCTAGAAAGAATAAGAAAAGAAAAGAAATTCACACTGAAGCTTGTGATGAGGATCACAGTGTTCGACTTGTGTCTCATTTGCACTAAGGCACCATCCCTGACAACGACGCCATTTGATTCGCATGTAGCTCGTAGGGTATTTCTAAATCAACAAAATTTATAACCTAATACCTCATACTATACGGCATTTTCTACTATAGTATACTTGACTCTAGGATCGTCAGTAAGGTTGAGTTTTGCTTCATGGAAATAGCTATCTTGAGAGTTTACATTGGTGATTGTAGTTTGGATATTGGGGTTTAATAAACATAGTAGATTTTTATGATGAAAACTAAAAGTAAAATGAGTTAAAAATGTAAAATAGAAATCCTTGAAGTGTTAGGTCACTAAGCTTAAGTTTCCATGGAAAATGAGGGTTTTCTCGAGGTCTTTTCACCGCGTGCTGGGGATGTGTCTAACATATAGTTACTTCTCGAATCGAGATCTTAGTTTAGGCTATAAAACTTAACCCTCGATAAGCGTCGCTTTGAAAATAGTTTGCGAGCATTAATGGTCTCGGATAGTAAAAACACTTATATCTCATACGACTCACCTTCCAGTAAAGCAAATGATATGAGCAAACATCTTGAATTTAGCAATAAGCATCCGATGAGCCACGAAAGCTTGCAATCGCGACCATTCAAAGGAGTGACTCGAGAATGCAAACCTAGAGGTTAAGGAAAACATAAATGTCGGTGGTCTGTCACGATTTTAGAAAACGTGAGAAGACCATGCACATTTTCCTCAGGTTACTTTGCTCTGTGCCCTTTTCTTCAAGGAAGGAGGGGGTTTAGCCACTCATCCTCTGAGTTGTCATCCTCGGAGGGTGTTTGGCTAGTGAGAAAAGAAAAGAAAATGAGAGAAAAGGAAAAGAAAACGGGAGCTTATTTGACAAGCTTCCCCAAACTTCAATAATGAAAAGTTCGATCCTTTACAAAGTGTTGTTTGGGCATTATATACCACCCAAAACAGTACAAATTAAAATGAAACAAAAGCGTTAACCTATTACAAGGATGAATTTGGGAAGAGAAAACACAAAAGGAGGTGAAAGTCAAAGAAAAAGAGCGGGAGATTTCGCATTGTGAGCAGTGCGAAATTTTGCAACCCTTACTTAGTGTTATGTTTAACACCTTGGTTTTACCTTATGAGTTCCAATTGATTTCTTTATACTTTCGAGCTACATCCCTATCTTCAAACATTTATAGCACATAAACTACAAAAGCTAACTAAAAAAATTTGAAGCATTGCTAGGTCCTTATTGACCTTGTATTTCGAATTTGGGTGATTCTTTAGCATAAAAAAGTGCTCCAAACCCGGAGTGTTAAGAGTATGAAACAACACTATTTGGGTAGTAATCATTTCATACAGAGACTTATTTGTCTTCTTAAATGGAATTATGTTCAAGATATGATTTGTAATGAAGTAAAAGCTTCACCCGTAAATTATAGGGAAGTCTAAACTATTTAACATAATAGGAGTTCATCATGTCTTTAAGTGTTACGGTCCCCAACTTCGGCTACCATTTTGTTGAGGTGTAAATGGTGCACTTGTTTGATAAATAATTCCATGTAAAGCACAATAATCAAAGAATTCATTGGATTCATATTCTTCTCATTTATCTGATCTTAATGCTTTTATTTTTCTTTCGTTTTTAACCACGCTTTATAAGTCTTAAACTTTTCAAAAGCTTCATCTTTGCTATGGTCAGTAACATAGCAATACTTACTACAATAATCTATAAATGTTATAAAATAATTTCCGCCTCTTGTTAGTACTGGATTTAAAATCATAAGATCACTATAGATTAAACCGAGTATTTCATTTGATCTTTCTTTAGAGACATAACTGCTAGCAAAGTTAGATTCAACACATACTTCATTTCTTTTAAAATCAATTTCCAAATTTTGGAATGATACCTAAATGAACCATTCTATGCAAAGATCTTGAATTAACACTGACTACTAATCTAGAGATACCATAAATTATATGAATCAACCATATAGTAGAAACTTTATCTTTATTCTTATCATTACTTAGTAACCATTACATTGAGTTTTGAACCCATCGATGAAGTACAGCCTCACATTTGTTCACTATTAAATTACAAAACATCCAGATTTAAACATGGGTTTGAAACCTTTCTTATACTAAGTAAGGGACCCCAACCAGGATAACTCTAATGTAAGATTTGTGGTACATCCACCCAAGGACTGAATTTTCAGTGGTACCATCTTCCACATGCCTTTCATTATCGATGAAGTAGCATTTCCTGTGAAGAGTTTTTCACATCGGCCTTCAACTTTGTTGTGACCAGGAAAACATATTTCCGTTTGAAAGCAAATTATTTTGCTGTGGCTTTGCGTATCAATCCACCATCCCTTCGTGGGACACCATATTCAGCCATTCACAACAACAACTCACGATTCATCATCATCTTCCATGAAATTTATTCTTTTCACATTGAACTAAACATTTCCCGATTGCTTTTAAAGCGACAATCCATTGCGTGTCCTAACTTTCCCTTTGCACTGACAAGATCCGCTTTAATCTTTTTGAAGTCTTGCCTTTTGGTGCGCGCCTGAGGATGAGAAAGCCCTTTCTTGCCCAGCATAAACTTGGAATTTTGTATTTGAAGTTTTGCAATAACATATCATTGCCTTAGCTCATGATGGTGACTCCATTCTGTCTCTTTTGTGGTCTTCTTCAACAGAAGCCTTGGGTTCAAATCCTGTAAGTCATTTCCCTCCGTTTGTATTTCATTCTGTCTTGAAATCTTTCATGAAAGAAGCTGACTATAATAATTTCTACTTGAGGTATAATTGACATCCTTCTAGAAACAATTCATGTATCAAAATTTAAGAGGATTCTTCCACTCACTTCATAGTCTTAGTATCCACATGATGTACTTGAGAAATTTTCCAATTACAAATTTCTTTTTTATAACATCTAAGGTTTTATTTTTCTCAAAGTGAATCAGTTCCTTAGCGAGAATTACATGATGAATGAGTAATCATATAATACCATCATGAAGTGATGGAATCTAATTCACGCACAAAAGTGGAATTCTTCATGCATCAACGCCGTCATCATGGGCTCCTTAGAGGTTAAGTTGGTTGGTTGGAACCTCTTCACGGATAATGTATTGCGGGTTCATGGTGAAGTCAAATAAAATATAGCATTTTTCTGTTTCTTACCTTTTGAAATCAACGCTGAATTTCTCTCAAGCTTCTCATCATTCTTGGAGACATTAGTCATTGGTTTTTGAACCTAAAGCCATATCATACTTTCAAAGTCTTTAAAAACGGAATTTGAATAAGATTCAAAATGTATAAGAAGAAAATTTTATGTTTAAGAATGTTGAATATTTTAAAATCAAGTGACGAAAGCATTACAAAGAACAAATAATAAATATATTCTCTAGCAGCATCAAAGAATCACGAAACTTGCTGTCTCTGATGTCCTTAAACAAAATTTTCACCTTCACTTGGCAAAGGCTGTGGATGCTATTCGAGGATTCAGCAGCAGAGATTTGAACCGCCAAATTTGCACACTAATTTCAAAAATACTCTTGAAGATTTGTATATTCTCCTTATAAATCCGACTTTAACAAATTACTACTTTGGTACATTTCTTTCTGCAATATCATATATAATATATGCTCGTACTCTGTGAGTCTTCGCATTAATCGATGACATATTTTTCCATACAAACATATGCATTGGATTAACGATTCTTAAATATTAGTATTTAAAAATTTTGTAATTAATAAAATTAAATTAAATAATTAAAGCCCATATTTGACTTCAATATAAAGCCCTACAAGCCTAACCCTGAGAGCTCACTGTGTACTTACAAGTGACCTCATCTGAGCCCATTTCCATGCTCTGTATTAAGGAATGGCTTTATATAAAGCCCTTGGCGACTTCTCTTGTTTTAACGATGTGTAGGATTGTTTGAGAGTTTAACTCAAGCTTACCACTAACATTTTTTAACACCATACAAAATTTAATAATAATAGTACAGTTTAAAATTTTAATTCAATAAATGACATTAACATTCTTAAATAAAATACAAGTGAAAAACATGCATATGAAAAAAGAAAAAGTAACTAATTAATAATTATAATAATCACAACTCACAAGGATTTTTAAACTAAACAATGATTAAAAGCTTTAAAAGTATGAAATAATCTACTTTTACGTTTTTGTCGAATGCCTGGGGCAATAACATAAACTAAAAAATCTATATATACCATTTAACCTTTGAAAACACTTTATATATTCAAACTAATTCCTAATACAGAAATTTGCATTTAATCTTTGCATCAAAGAATGACCAACAAATCTGAATTACAATTGTGCTATCACCAAAGAATAAAGAAGATAAAAAAAGAAAAAAAGAAAGAATGAAATGAAAAAAAAAATAACAAGAAAGAAAGAATAAAAAGAAGAAAAGACAAAAAATAATAAAAAAGAGAAGAAATAAATAGAAAGGAAAAAAACCAAATATGCTTGATTTAAGCTTATAATGCACATTGAGAGGGGACCATGTAGAAATTTTAGTATTTTGGGTTTGTATTAATATATAATTACAGCCAGTTTCTTGCCTTGGTGCAGCTGTGCTACACTTTCAAAAAAATGTCGCACAATTTACAGGATTATTGAACAAATTGGCAAGTTTTTCTCTCTGACATTTAAACATTAGAGAGCAGTCTCTGATTGAAAAATTGTATAGATACTTTTGTAAAGAAATATCATTTTATTTCATTTTCCTTTTTTATTCTCCCCAAATTACTTTCTCTCTAATTTCATATCTTTATACATTATGTTTCCATTTTTGTTAAGAAATTAAATTTAATCTTAAAAAAGTTTCCATTTTTTTACAAATATATATATATTTTTTATTTCATATGAATTGTTTTATAACATTTTTTTTTAAATAATTTTAGAAAAAAAAAACCTTTGAACAAAAAGTCTCAATCCTTTTAGCATTGATTATATTTTTCTAAGTCTTGTTGCAGTGGATGAATTATCTAAGAGTAGTATGTCTAAGACAACTTGAACGTCTTTTCTGTTTTTGAACATTGGTTTATCTTGTCTTTTTATTTTTATTTTTAACTTTTAAATTTAAATATAACATATTAATATATAATTGAACTCCAATGAGCTATGAAATTTTAATGATATTTTATGGAATAATCCGTGTGGAAATTTCTACATCTTTTTCTTTTCATCACTTCAAGTCAAATACGTCTCACAACGTAATGTTGGAGTTCTTCTAGAAAACTCTTTGTCTCTTGTGTGGGAAAAGAAAAATAGTCAAATGACAACAATTCTTACAAAGGGTCCAACTCAATTATTTTTTTCTTCGTTTTTTTTTCTTTTATTTTGTCTGAAAATTATTTTTCGCAAGCTAAATATAAATTTAATTTAATTTAAAAAAGATTATTCAAATATAACAAATTGAGGATGAGCTATTACAATATTAAAAGGAAAATTTACAAGATGTTTGTGAAGGGGCTTGTATTAAAAGGAAAATACAAAATTATTAGTCAAAATTTTATAAACCTTAATTTTTTTGAAGGGTTGATTGTTTAACATATTTTCAAAGCTAGATTTAACAAGAGGTGTTATGTTGGAACCATCTCATGCATTCATACTCACTTTAGCCTTTGTGACAGAGCATGCTCTTGGGAGGTTAATAGTTAGTTTTAAATTCTTTTGTGAAATGACTTAGCATGATCATATTTGAGTTTGATTGGCACTATTGCTTTTATTTTTTAGTAGTTGATTAAAATATCTGTGTTGAGTTAATAGTGTAGTGACTTCTGGAACACCAATATTTGTCTAATCAATAAAAAAGATTGCCGCGTCTTGGAAGTTAGAATTATCATCACCAATCGACGGCCACGATTATCCCAATCCAGAAATCAGAAAACATATACTGTTGTTTATGGGGTTTTTAATAAACTTTAAATAAAAATACGATTGTGTGATT
The DNA here is from genome assembly GCA_016808115.1 of Tetrastigma voinierianum. Classification (NCBI taxonomy): domain Eukaryota; kingdom Viridiplantae; phylum Streptophyta; class Magnoliopsida; order Vitales; family Vitaceae; genus Tetrastigma; species Tetrastigma voinierianum. The sequence continues at coordinate 422,560 of JAEQBH010001642.1, forward strand.
TAAAAATACATAAATTGTGCTTTAAATCGTAATCACATCAAATACGTTTTGCATAATAATTCCCGATCAAAATATCATCGATATATATTGATATCTTCTCGATATAATCCAGTCTGCCCAATCAGTTCTATGTTGACCGATATTAATAATAAGGATAAATGAATCTTAAATAAAGTGATATATCAATTGATATTTCGCGATATTTTAACATTGTTTAAGAGCGCGTCACGCTCCGCCAAATTTGTTGAAAAAAGTTTTAACGGGTTTTAGAACCCTTTTCAGAGTCCATAGTTTTTTTTTTTTTTTTGATAAATAAAAAGTTTTATTATTGCATTTGGTGACTTTATTTAGTGATCAATGTTTTGTGACTAAAGTAACAAATTGTTATCCCTCAAACCAGTTTTCTAACTATGTGTTTTTTTTATTATATCAAACTTATGTGTTAGTGCAGTTTTTATTAGAAATAGTAATTTTTTGACAAAACTCGTGTTTTATTACATGGTACAGTACCATATCCTGAGCAGGTGTTGTCCTCAACAACAGCCGTCTCCTAGTCAAGAAGTCCAATTGCCATAAATAAGATTAACAAAGGTCTGAGGCAAGCCATGGCTTTTTCTATTCAATAAGAGGGAGGGAAGGAGGAGGAGGAGGTGTGTATCAGTATCATCCAGCAGCGGACGGTAGCCATCGTCATCAGTCATGAAGTGGGTTTTGTAAGTCGAACTCCTTTTTGCAATCGGCGTGTTTACGTTCCACTCCGCAGAAGGAGTTTCTCGATATCGCCACTATGCTTCGCCTCATATTGGGAAGATGCCTTTATCGACGCCTCCTCTGGTGTGAGGCTCAAGTTTCCACGATGTTTGAGGGCGCCGTCGACGCCGTCTCAGGTTGCCTCGCCGACATGAGGGTCGGAAAGGCCGTCGTCTTCTCTTGTCCCCAGAGCTATCTTGTTGGTGTTTTGTCTGTGGTGATGTCTTATATATCAGGCTGTGATCACCGCACTGAACCCACACTGAACGCAGCTCGAGAAATCGAAGCAAAGCAGTGCCGATTCCAAGCCAGTTCTCGCCCTCACAAGTTCAGAGTGCTTCGTGCTAAATACTTGAGGTCAAAATGTGCCGATCATTGTTGATGGGCGGAGAGAGAGAGGAAAACCCCGAACGCCCCATCTCCTCAAAGCTACTTTGGGATTGTGGGTACCTTGGAAGAAATGATGAGAAGGAGCCGAGGCAGGAAACGAGTTGGGAGCAGAGTTAACCAGGACGACACGGTGGCGACATTACTCTACTCTCAGGGACTGCGGGCGAGCAAAGGTAGTGTCGTCGCACAGAAACCTGATCGCCATGGTTGAGACGATCTTCAGCCGGTTCCAGCACGAAGAAGGAGATCAGATCTTCATCTGTACGGTCCCGATGTTCCACATCTACGGCTTGGCGGCGTTCGCGATGGGGATGCTGGCGTCGGGATCGACGGTCATCGTCCTGTCGAAATTCGAGATGGATGAGATGCTCTCGCCATCTCAAGTACAGAAGCTACGTGTCTCCCTCGTACGCCGATGTGGTTGCCTCGTGAACGGCGCAGATCAAATGAGGAAGGCCAGATACGAGGTTCGCTACAATCGGTTCTCTCCGGCGGAGCTCCGCTGAGCAAGGAGGTGACAGAGGGGTTCGTGGAAAAATACCCATCTGTGAAAATTCTGCAAGGGTACGGCCTGACGGAGTCTACCGGAATCGGAGCTTCAACGGATAGTCTGGAGGAGAGCCGGCGGTACGGGACGGCGGGGCTGTTGTCGCCGAGCATGGAGGCGAAGGTGGTGGACCCAGAAAGCGGAAGGGCATTGCCGGTGAACCAGACCGGCGAGCTTTGGCTCAGAGGTCCCACCATTATGAAAGGTATGATTTATTGCGGTGGTCCTTTTTTCTATCTCTTTCTCTCTCTTTCTATTTGGTATAGATTTTTTTTTCATGTGTTTGTTCAAAGATTTTGATCACTAGCCAGTAAACTCTTCTTCAAAACTGTTTTTTTTGAATAAGAAATTAGGAAAGCTATTTTGAAAACAGTTTTTTTAAAAATTCAAATAACACCAAAAAAAAGAAAAAAAAGAAAGTGTTCTCAAAAACTCTTCTTCCTTCTTTAAAAGGGGTTTATATACGTCAGGTAAATATTTTTAAATGCATTCTTAAGTAAGCGAAATATCACTATAAATATTTCCATTTCGATATTTTCTTTTAAACGTATCATAAACTGCAACATATATAGTTAAATTTTATAAGTATTAAAATAATTTATATAATATATTTAAATTTTATAATTAATAAAATAATTAATATAATATCCTTAAATTTTATAATTTATATAACATACTTAAATTTTATAATTTATATAATATACTTAAACTAATTTTAGAAAAATTTAAAAAAAATTCGAAAAATTAAAAAATGAATTAGGATTTGTAAATCGGAATGTTTGGTTATATCAGGATATTAAATCAGGAAATTTAAATCAGGAAGAAAGTTCTTTCTAGGAAATCACGAATCAGAAAATATTGAATAATCAGATTTCAAAATCCGGAAAAGCTACTTTGCTTCGTGCAATTCCAAGCTCAAGGTAATTTTTTACATTAATTTTTGTTATTTAATTTAAATTAAATATAAATAAAATGATGTTGTTATGAAAAATTAAATTACATCATTAAAAATAATTAATTTAAAAATGGGGTGTGCAGAGAGATGAAGAAGAAGAAGAAAGAAATAGAAAAAATAGGTTTAAGGGTAAATTTGTATTTTCCTTTATGAGTATTTTAATGGGGTGTATAGATAAATAAATGGGGTATAAATAGAATTTCTCTTCTTTAAATTTAGTGTTTCTAAACCAAAAGGGTATGATTTCTTGATTGTGTTTCTCTCCCTTTCTGTTTGATTTAGATTTTTTTCTTTTTCTTGGTTCAATGATTGTTTATCACTAGCCAGTAAACTATATAGGCACATTTTTTAAAACTGTTTTTTATTTTATTGCTTTTAAAAACTGTTTTTAAAAACTATTTTCTTTTCTCAAAAAAGACAAGAAAAATAGGAAACATGTTTGATTTCAGTTTTTCTTTTTTTTCCTGAAAAACAAAAAAAACATTAAATTTAAAAAACAAATAAAAGTTTTAGACGACACATTTTTAGTGTTGTTTATGTTTTTAAAAACTGTTATAAAAAACAGTAACCAAACCTACCTTATCATGTTAGTCTAATCTCATCTCTTTTGGCGGCTTATGTTATATCTTACTTTACTTTTTCACAGGGATTTCCTATTGTTGCCCTGATTTTATATTTCTCTGTAATATCAATGTCATTAGTCCCTTTTGTCTGATTGAATTTGGACCTATATATATGTCTTATACTTTTATTCAATTCTTTGTTTCTTCATCACTATCAATAAAAATTATAATTATCTAACCTGTCACTTTGTTCCATTTTGGAGGCCTCTCAACATGAACTAGTTGTCGACGACTAGACTTTAGTTTTAAATTAATTCATTTTTTGAAAAAAACAAAAAACAAATAGACTTCATTTTAAAATAATTATGAAACTAGGTTTTTTCTTTTTTCAAAAAATGAATTATTTTGAAACTAAACTCTATCTAATATGTTCATTATGTCTAGCTCAAGAACGTTCAATCTTTAAATAGTTAAAGGTATAAGACAAAGAAGAGTCTCGGATTCGAGTCGGAATGAAAATAGTTTACTATATTGTAAAAACTCCTTCAACTTTGGTTACGATGTGATGTCACTGAGGGTGAAATATGGATTGCTTGCTTTTTTGGTGAAATTTTTTTCTATTGATGGTATGTTTGGATGAACTATAGAGAAATTAGCTTTGTTTTGGTCGGCCATATTTCAGAAACACGTCACCGATGTTTTTTGAACTGGAGAACTCAAATCTTCTATCTGAAGATACCTAACTTTCCTTGTATTTCTAATTGTTTCTAAGAATATCACATAAGAAACACCAGGAAACGTATCAAATTGGTTCTCACAAAGCAGTTTTAAGTGAGAACTAATTCTAAAAATTAAAAAATTAAAAAAACTGATTAAAAGTTATATGATAGGTATCTAAGCTCAATAGGAAAGTCAAACCCAGAAGATGGGCATGGTAGGTGGGATAACCTCTTAAGGTTAAGTACCACTTCACATTTTTATGTATAACCGATGTGAGATCGTATTATTGCCCACCCGTAAAGAAGCTGGATGTAAATGACTGACACTATGGATAGCTTTAACATACCAGTTCTCAATGAAAACACCAGTGATATGTATTCAAGCCTAATAGGAGAGTCAAACCCAAAAGATCAGCTTAATAGGTAGGAGAACTTTTGAAGCTTAAGTACCACTCCACATTTTCATGTGGAACCGACGTGGGATCGTATCACTACCTACCCCTAAAGAGCATACGGCTCACACTCTGTGTATCTTTCACTCAAAATCATCTCTTGGAGCATCAAGTAGCCCTATTATAAGTAGTCATTTCTCGCTATACACTGGTTCTTAATGAAAGTACCAGTGATAGGTACCCAAGCTCAATAGGAGAGCCAAACCCAAAAAACCAACCTAATAAATGGGAAAACCTTTTAAACTTAAGTACCACTTTACACTTTTATATTGGATCGATGTGAGATCATACCATTATACTTTACACATTAGCAAATATTTTATATATTTTGAAAATTCATTATGCTTGTGCATGGACCCACTGGGTTTATATTTAACCAAAGTTCAATGAAATGTATTATTTTCCATATTGAAGCTTGTTCTTGATGCCATATAAATTAAATATAATTTTTTTTATCCTAATGACTGAAAAAAAAAGGAATCTATATATTCCCACTTGCCCACTGCAATAATTATTCTATATGGGACAAAGATACCCTTCACTTCAACTGATGGGGAATTTTCATAAATTGATTGCAGGTTATTTCAGCAATCCAGAGGCAACTGCATCCACTCTTGATTCAAATGGATGGATGAAAACTGGAGATCTCTGTTATATTGATGATGATGGATTCATTTTCATTGTTGATAGATTGAAGGAGCTCATCAAATACAAAGGATATCAGGTGAAGGGAACGTTTTCTTTTTTCTTTTTAACTCATTCTTCCAAGTGGGTCTTTAATTTTAACTCAACTGTTTGTTTAGAAATCAAACAGTAATATGCTTACTTTATTTGCTGACAAAAAAGTGGTCTTTTTTTTTTTTTGAATAAAAAATTGTTCTTCTTAGTAATCATGTTCATGGTGTATGTCTTGCTTTAATAGGTTCCTCCAGCTGAATTAGAGGCCTTGTTACTTACTCACCCGGAGATTGCTGATGCTGCTGTGATACCGTAAGTCCTTTAATTCTCTGTTAAAGGTTTGGTTTTGAACCTGGAAAATACTAAGGAAAGAAAATAGGAAGGAAAATAAAAAAATATGTTTAAATTTAATAGATTAATTCTATATGTTATTTAAACTTATTTTATTTGTTTCTCTCTATTATATTATTATATAAGGTCTAAAAAATTTAAAAATATGTAAAATTTTAAGGAATTTTTATTATATGTGATTGTCTTTTGATATTTTTTATAGTGAAATGAAATCATACATAAGAAAATTATTTTTTTTATTTTTTAATATTTTTCGGGTTTCAAACAGAACGAAAATATTGGAGCTTGGAAAGCTTATACCTCTTGTGTTTGTTGATATGGCTAGAACATAGTTTTCCTGAGAATCAGAGATACAACATTTTTCTTAGAATAACAATTAAAAAAAAGAAAAAGAGAGCTGATGTTTGATGAATTCTCTCAGGTTCCCAGATAAGAAAGTGGGGCAGTTTCCCATGGCATACATTCAAAGAAAAGCAGGAACCAATCTGTCGGAAACCGAAGTCATGGATTTCATAGCAAAACTGGTGAGTTTAAAAGCCGATAATAATACTATTAAACATGTAGATGAGATGGTTGGGGTCTCTCTTAGCTTAGAGATCTCCTGGTTTCACCGTCCTTGTGATTCATCTCGACTCGAATGAGGATAAGTCTGGTTATGGTATGGCTCAAAAAGGTGTCTTCTGTAAATGCATGAACTCGCTCAGAACACCTCATAACCTGAGAAAAAAAAACTGATAATAATCAAACTGCAATTGAATAGTACCTTATTTAACTCATCCATGGATTAAATATTTTGTTGTTGTTGTTGTTGTTCCATAATCACAGGTAGCTCCATACAAGAGAATCAGGAGAGTGGCATTTGTAGATTCCATTCCGAAGAATGCATCAGGCAAGATTCTAAGGAAGGATCTCATACAACTTGCAACCTCCAAACTCTGAGAAATTAAGGTTGATTCTTTGGCATAATGGATTTTTGGAAAGGTAGTAATAATAATGTTTGGACTCCAAATCCCTCATGATAAAATGTATGTGATAATTTAGTGCCCTTTTTGTTCTTTTGTTTTTTTCCTTCTCTTTTTGGGTTTGATGTGAAAGATTCCACTTGGTGTTAGGAAAAAGTAGAGCATGGAAAATTGTCTTCCAGAGAGGAAATGGATAGGTTTCACATCAATATCAACTGGGGCCTAATAGTTTAGATTTTTCATCTTATCTCATTGTGTAAAACCACACATGCCTAATTAATAATAATATTTCTTCAATATGTTACTATTAATTTCTGCCAGTAAATAGGCCTTCTGGCCTGGTTTGAGAAATTAACTAGTTGTTTGAGGTACTTAATTTGCTATTCATCGAAAGTTTTGTTTGAAATTCTTTGTTTGACATCAGAAGGTGATGTGGTATGTAGCTTATATCGAGGTTAAAAGGGTTGGACAATTTTACGGTATGTTTAAGGTATAAGGGTATTTTTGTAATTTAGTCATATCCATGCTTATTACTATGTAACCCTATTTCGATGATAGAAAAAGTTTGAACCGTTGTTTTTGTGGATGTAGGCATTATGTTTAACCATATAAAAATGTGTCTTTTTCATTTTTTTTTGCTCTGATTTTATCACCATTGTTACAATGCAATCACAACATAAAGTTATTTGGAGAATTAAAAAAAATATTTCAAAATTATTTTCAAATGGATTCTAAATTTCAACCAACATAAACATTCCTTGCTATTTCAAGCATGTCCATTTAGCCTTCTTAAAAAATATATCTATTTTTACATTTTGGTCTAAGACCATAAAAGAATGGAGGATTAGATTTTGTTTTCAATGAACTTTTCAATTAAATCATTGTATTTTATTTGAATGCTTTGAACCATTTCAAGATCAGGGGGATGAAGCATTTCTTGGATGGCTTGTCCATTCTTTTATTTTCTCCCTTGTCCATTTTTGACAACCTTTCTCTGGTTTTCCAAACCTTCATTACATATCGTGTATATGTGTGTGTATATATATATATCAGATTCATCATTCACTAACATGGCTTTGCCCCAAAGGTGGGCCTGCATAACCCAAAATATAGACAGGAATGAAAGTTGTGTGGCCTTATGCATTATAAACATGGCCAAAATGGAATTATTCAGATGAAGAAAGCACATGTATCCTTCTGGCAGAGCTGTCCCCTTCCTCCATCATCTAGAGTACCATCATGCACCGGAAACGTTAAAAATAACGTTCCCATATTTTTGTTTCTCTCTAATTGTGGAAGAATTACACATCTCTTTTTATGATACATGTATGGTATTTTATACTAATTAGCTCCTTCACGTATTGTCTCCTTATTAGTAACCTTAATCAGTAGCCGTCCATGGCTGTTTGACTAAGTTTGCTTATCCATTGGAGACTGAATCTTACAATTATGTAATGCCCGGTATAGGTGGATTCGGGGTCGGGGTTGTTTCTCCCATAATGCTCGGTATAGATAGGTTCGGGGTTTCACTCGATGCATTGGGCTCGGGGTCTTTTTATGCTGGGCTTTTATCCGTGCTTTCATTGTGTTGGGTCACATGTGACTTATCCTATTCCATGTACCATGACTTGTATATATACGGCAGTGATGAGCAGATTGCATGGCAATGTACAACCCAAACCAGATACTATTTCCTCCCATCGCATGTTTCTGCATGTGAATTAACCAGATGCTAAGAAAACTAAGCTTTATCGAGAGAACCGAAGGAGGGAAACTACGAAGTTGAAACCTTACAGAGACGATCGGATAAAGATATGTAATAATGTTCAAAACTAATAAAAGTAACATATTTAGGGAAGTCTAATCACTAAATTCTTGAATCTATGTAGTGCCAACATTTATAATGATCCGATTTAATCATATAGAGATTGTTTGTTTTGGGCTCAAGGGTCACTCACGACTTTAAAACACATATATTAGGTTATTAGGAACCGCATAAGCTTTTCTTACGATGTGGGATGCTTGATAAGTAACTTTATGCGGGCATACTTGTCTTCATTGTGTCTCGTAAATTACGGAATGGCGCCAAGCACTTTAAGGTAAGCGGGCAGATCCTATCTAAAGGATTGGATACTTGATCGATATCGTTTATTGTCTGGCTGTCAGCATAAAGTGGTAATTTGAACCAAAGGACCTTCACTGTTTTAAACGCGTGTTATTAAGTCAGATGGCTCTCTTTGCTTATATAGCATAAAGAATTCTCTCCACATCCTCTTTATCCCGTCGAGATATGACAACAAATTTTTTGACGATGCAATCCACAGTTTCTATTTACTTCTCTAGTGACAATTATTTGGTGCAGCAACACGCTTCTAAAGAACTGTTGCAGAAGGCTCCACCGATTTTGATGGCCACGAACCGCTGATTGACACCTTCTTTGAACAAACAAAATCAAAAGACCAACACGCAATCCTTCCTTAATTATGCCTTCTAGCTAGGCATAAAATTATAATTATATTATCCAACTCTCAATCAGTTTTATTGCATCACAGAAAGGATAAGACGGGAGTATCTTTTTTCCCTTTTTTTTTTAATGACAAATTTGCTCCTATCATATATTAACTTTACTAGGATTTCGGATTTCACAATTAAAAAAAAACTTGAAGTTTGACCATAATAAAAAGGGTAGGAGGTTTTCGTTATTGTAAGCCTTTGATATCAGACACTGTAATATATATTCACAAGAATAGGAATTGTATTAATGGTCAAATCAAGTTAATCTCTCCACATGCTTTTTTTTTTGATAAGCGATAAACGCCCGTTAAATGATGATAAATCGGAAAAGAATCGCTCACTCCCGTAGAAGGGATAATGAAGCTCGTAGAAATGCGTGATCAAGCGAAAGGGAGCGAATAGGCCAAATCATAGAATAGATCTGGAAATTAATCACTGCAGACCTGCCGCTGCTTGCCTGACAAGTTGGCAAATTAATACGGCTTTATCCGTGATCGTAGAAAGCGAGAATCTGGCCCAATGCAAGGCAATAAAGGAAATTATTTTAGGGAAGAAATAATTTACGGCTTTCTTCAACTATAGACATATAGCTTTAGGTCGAGTTTCATAAAATTTCTACTTGCATCGGCGTTAATAAGCTGATTTCACCAGTATATATTTGTTGTTGAATAATGCCATCATGAGTGAAGTGAGGATTTCTTGTGGGATTGAGCGAATAGTAGGAGAAACGTTGATACCAGATAGAATTAGGCAGGATCAAATCATCCTCTTACGCATCTAACAATGAGATCTAAGGCTTTAAGTTTTCAAGGCCAGAAGACGGATTGGTTCTGACCCTAAAACCAAGCAGATCACGAATCCAAGCATCCCTCCATACATAAATGGATTTACCATCCCCCACTCTCCATCGAGTACCCTTATTGACAACTTCTTTCGTGCTCCAACTTCTTTCTCTCCACATGCTTTATGTCTCTAGATAAGTACTTGGTGTCTGTCACATGAAAAGAACATCAAATTTTCTCCACTGGATGGATGTTCTTAGTTAATTGTACCTGTCATTTCACCATGTATATAAAGTTTGACGGTGACCCTAAAATATATTTTTCATTACAGCAACAAACAACGAAATGAAAATCTATTTAATTAATAATTCTAGATCATCAGTTAATCACCCTTGTTTTAAGCTGATATTTAGATGAAAAAAAAAAAAATCGTGTAGATAAAGTCTAAGTGCAGATGTAGTCACTTCGCTTGTTGTTTTCCTCGTGACCCGCATTCATCAACAGCCACCAAATATTAATCCGTGTGATGTATGTATAGTACTCGCATGTGGAATTTTCAAACATGTCAAATTGCTTTTACATTTATAGTCGAACATGTAAGATTGATGATTGAAGTCTTTTTTAATTTTGATGGGGTCTGAAATAATAGGCGTGTAAGGAGAGCAAGCAATAGGTCGAATATTAGGATTAAAGAAGTGGGTTTTTCAAATCTTAGCGTTCAAGTAAGTAATGGTATTCTTATCTGATTAAAAGCAATTCATTCGTCACAAAAGGCAGTGGCGAAAGAATCAGTATTAAAGGAAGAAAGCATTGATCTTGCGATCGGAAAGTAGGATATTTTCCCAATTATTGTCCAATCGATTATCATGATAATCGGTTCGATAAAGGAAGAAAATCTTTCCATGAATGGAGAATAATAATGCCAGTATCGTGAGGAAAATCTTGTGCATTAATGGGCGTGTCCAGTAGGAAAGTTATCACTTGGCCCCGTTCTGGCGATTAGTGTTATAACCCGCCCAGAAAAGAAGCGGCTTAGCGTCGGAGGCAACGAATGGCCTGCCGTCTTTTTGTTTCTTGTTTTGCCAGACTGCGTCCGGGGAAGGCGGTGGGCCGGCGCAAGTGGCAGCTCAGGCAGGTTAGGTCGAAAAGCATCATCAAACTTAATTATCGGTCTTAAGTTTAAATTTTGAGAATATAATTATATTTTATGATATAGTTTTATCATTTTTATAGTCTTTTTTTATTTATATGAGAATTAGTCTAAATGTGATATGATTTAAAAACGTCTTCTATATGTGTATGGACCTATTCAGAACACTTTCGGACCAAAAAAAAAAAAAAAACTACTTCTAAATCGTAAGAGAAAAAAAAATAAAAATAAAAAACCAGTCGTTGCCTTGCCTTTGAAAACTTATGATTCATCGCCATAGTCCGAAAATCCGAAATATTGTCGTCTGCAGAGTTTATCAGTAAGTACTATTGGCATGTGCAATTTTAATTTTCATGCCATGTAGCCTCACTGCCCCTACCTCTCATCATCCTTCCTTTTCAAATATCTTTCACTACTTTCTGAATTTGTATTCAATGTCCTTACCCCTTCTTTGTTGTGATTTATACAATAATGGTTAAAATATCGGAATAAGAAAAACAAAGAAGACATAGGCAGTGTGCTTATATCCACAGGGAAGATGACTCAAACTTTTATAAGGATATATAAAGGGTATTCTGACAGAGAAATTCTATTCTGTGAATTTATTCTCTATCTGTGAATTTAAAAAAAGAGGAAAATATAAATTCTGTGCATATTTTTACATTCTTTCTTTCTTAACTTACATCTGTAGCCTTTGAGCTAAAGCCTTAAGCAGAATTGAACGATTTGAAATAATGGTGAGAATGAGTGGAATGGCGTTGAAAATAGTGAGAATAGCGTTGAAATTAGGCAAGCGATGTAGAAAGGAAGGCGAAGAAGTTGATAACATTTAGGTTGTTTTTTGTGAGATATGCCCCAATAGGTTCGAAAATCCGGATATCATGCATTCTCGGATGAAATCGAATATACTCCACAGCAGTTTAACAAATCCGGATCACGGAACAATATCCGGATATGCCGGTTAGTTATTATAAGCGGATTTGTAATTTAAATTAATTTTTTAATGATGTAATTTAATTTTCATAACAACATCATTTTTATTTATATTTATTGATAAATAAAAAAAATTACTTCGATTTTGAAATCCGGACGTGTAAGTTCAAGTTACAATCCGGATTATTTCTGAAACGTTTTGGTTTAAGTTTCTGGTAAACTGGCTTGCGTTTGCATTTCCAGGATGTTGTTTCCCAGAGCTTTACGGTTTTTTAATATCCGGATATAACCAAACGTGCTGGATTTACAAATCACGCAGATTCATTTTAATTTTCGAATTTTTTTAAAATTTTCTAAATTAGTTTAAGTATATTATATAAATTATAAAATTTAAGTATATTATATAAATTATAAAATTTAAAGAACTTTAGATATAGAGGTGTAAGGAGGATCACATTTGGGAAAGTAAAGTATTGGAATTGGGTGTAAAAAGTATATTTTGGGGTTTACTTAGTAAATGGGGTATGAAGAGATATTTAAGGGGTGTATATAGAACCTTTGTTACAATAATCATGGATATTATCAAATTACAAAAATACCATTAAGCCATAAACATGCTGTACCATGGGGGTTTCACTCCCTAGCCCTAACTTATTATTTCGTTTCCCAACCAAAAAGGATATGCTTATATGCATAAAGGGAATTTGTAAAGTCCTTTTAGTCTCGATATGAGCCACATGCTACAACACTCTTTAATTAATCTTCTTTCCACTCGGGCATTTGTTCGGTCCTTTTAGCCTTGATATGAGCCACATGCCCCGACACTCTTCAATTAAATTTTTATAAAATTTATTCTCAGACTTCTTATAAAAACACAGTACTATAATGATATAATGCAAAATAAATAAATGTCCAAAAAAAAAAAAAAGGCATAGCTTCAATCCATGTTGCTGTTGCTTCACATGTATGAAGAATGAACCTTCAACCGTTCCTCATTTATTTGAAATGGATGTTTCTTCTTCCTTCACTCATTTTCTTCAGCCATCGGAAGATAGGTTTATAGTGGAGCCAAAATTCAATACGTCTGTGAATCACTCGACCCCACCAAGAAATTTGATCCTCAAGAACTCTCAATAAACTCCAAAAACATGCCCACTATATATAAGTTCTCAACAAGAAGTCGTATTCACTTCACAGCTGCCTCCCCTACCAAATTTCAGAGAGTGAATTATTAAGCTCATCCTCACCCACCATGATCAGCCCAAGAAAGCTTATGGCCATGGCGAAAAAGTGGCAGAAGATGGCCGGAATCGGGAGGAGAAGAAAGATCTGTCTACCCAGAGATAAGAACAGTAGTAGATTAGCTGATAAGGGTCATTTTGTGGTTTACTCCATGGACAAGCGAAGATTCATGGTGCCATTGGCGTATTTGAGTAGAACCATTTTTATAGAGCTGTTGAGGATGTCTGAGGAAGAGTTTGGGCTACCAAGAGATGGACCTATCACTTTGCCTTTTGATTCTGCGGCCATAGAATACATGGTTTCAGTGGTGGGAAGAGACGTTTCTGTAGAGTTGGAGAAGGCTTTGCTTGTTTCATTGGCCAATAATTCTACTGTTCATGGCGGACTGAGGAGCAGAATCATCGTTCAGGGGTTGTGATCAAGTTGAGGGTTTTTTTTTTTTAATTTTATTTTATTGTTTATATTGTTAATACAGTTTTGGATGAATTGTAAATCTTATGACTTAATATTATAGAGAAAAAATGCTCTGTTTTTTTTGTATATTATAATTTTTTTTTCTCTCCCAGAATTCTCTCTTTGGATTTGAGGGTGACCATTTTTTTTTACATCTTCCCAGTTTGCATATCACTTCCACTACTTTATTCTTATAAGGATTCGAGAATAAAACATCGGGTTTCCCATCTTATTCCTTTACTACTGGCTCAATCTCGCTTTTTGCATCCCATCCCTTTACTACTTGATCCATACCTCAAAGATTGTGAGTGATTGGATCTTAGTAGCAAGACTATATTTATCATTTTATTAACAAGAAAAAATGAATTAACGTAGTAAAGTAGAAAATTTAGCATTAATTTCGCATTATTACTAGACTAAAAGTTTTTTATATTTTTTAAAATTAGGAATTTATAAGCATAAGTGTACAAAACAATTTAACTTTTTCTCGAGAAAGGAAAAAATTCATTTTAAGAATAATTTACAAATATATGACCCTTTTTTTTTTGTTGAGGAAAATCTAGTGACTTTATTGCTCATTAGAGTCCAAAGTCAATACATCAGAGAGGAAATGAGGGGGAACATAGATCCACTCTGCTCTAGCTAGTAGATTTTGACAAAGAAAATTTTCTAAAATATGAGGAACTTTGGTCCCAGATCTGTGCACATATGCACCAGGGAGCACTGAGGCATGGTCTCCATAAGCCACTTGCAGTCTTGAATAAGAAGGCCACTAATATTAGCTCTGGAGGAGGGATTTGGCAGGGCTTCAAGTAACAGAAGACAATCAGTCTCAAAAACTATTTTCTTACCTTGGAAGTCCTTTAGCCATGATAGAGCTCCTCTGAAGCTCAGTGCTTCGGCTGTGAGGGGGTCTGGGGCAAGGGGTGGATTTACTTAGTGCCCAACTCAATTTATTTAAAAAAAAAAATTTTCATTGTATTGAAGGGCATTAGAATTCAAATGTTATATTTTGCCCTCGTTGAAATGTTGTAAAACTTATCTTGTAAAACTTATCTTACTTAATCTTGCCACCCATTGAAATTGAATCCTAGCTCCGACACTGTCTGGGGGTCAGACAAGCATCCATTATGCGCCTTAAGGAATGTCCCATTATTGTCTGGAAGGACGGCTCCAAAACTCACTCTTCCCCGATGACATCCACGGCTGCATCGAAGTTGCATTTGATTGAGTCATGGGCTGGTCTTTTCCATGTCAAAGATGTTTGATTCTCTGGGTTATTAATCCGAGTCGGCCTACTGGGTTGGTACTGCCTCCATTGGAGGAGGAAGGAACACACTTCCATGTGGAGGGCGGTTTTATTCTTTCAGACAGTATTGTTCCTGTGTTTCCATATTAGCCATAGCAGCGTGGCTACCGCCTCCATTTTCTCAAGCGACTCGTGCTGATAAAGGTCTTCCCACCAGGCCATAAAATCCGTAATGGCTCTGTCGCTGCCATTTGTGATCATGGAGTCCTAAAGGTCTTTCTTCTCCGGGCAGGTTACTAGGGCTTGGCTGACGTCCTTTGGAGCAGTGTGGTAACATGGGCAGAGAGGATCAGCGGTGATCTTTTTTGAACATAAGGCAAGTTTGGTGGGGAGGAGATTTGCTCCAGCTCTCCATATAAGATTTCTTATTTTGCCTGGGATTTTCAACTTCCATATGAGGGTCCAACCTTTCCTTTCCTTTCTGCAAGTTATCACCTTGGTAAGCAGTAACTCCATATCCATTTTTAACGGAGTAAATTCCTTTCCGTTCCAGATTCCACCACCAACCGTCGGCCCGGCCGTGCTTCTCAAGCTAAGGGGGATGGATCTTATGAGGTTGAAATCCCTGGTATCAAAAACTGCGTTGAGGAGGGCTTCATCCCACGAGTTCCTTTTGAGTGCACTAACAGGCCAGTCTTCTAGGCCCTCTATGGGGGTGGTGGTTATGAAAGGATGAGAATTTGGGTATGTCCAAACTATGACATCTTCTCCAGAACCCACTCTTCTTCGTGCACCAGACTTTATCAGATTTATGGAGGATTGAAGGCTTTTCCATACGTAGCTAGGATGATTCCCCAAACCTGCCTGAAGGATAAACGACTTCGGGTGATATTTAGCTTTGATGGTCAGGGCAACTATAGAATGAGGATTAATTAACAGCCACCATACTTGTTTGGCCAACATGGCTGTATTAAAATGTTGCAGATTTCTGAAACCCATGCCACCAGCATTTTTTGGTGCACACAATCTCTCCCACCTGGCCCAGGAAATACCTTGCCCCTTCTCCCTGTTCTGGCCCCACCAGAAACTGTTCATCATAAGTTCTATCTCTCGGCAAGTTGATAGAGGCAATCTGAATAGACTCATGATGTAGGTTGGGATGGATTGAGCGACTGCTTTGCTGAGAACTTCCTTACCTGCTTTGGAGAGATTTTCTGTTCCACTCTAGGAGTTTCTTTCTGACCTTGTCCTTTACACCCTCGAATACTTCAGATTTCTTTCTGCTTGTAAGAATAAGGAGACCCAAATATTTATCTGATTGGCTCATACTGGAGACTCCAAGGATGCTGATTATCTCCATCCTTTCATTGTGATCAGTATTTGGGCTAAAGAGGACAGTAGACTTTTCATAATTGACTTTCTGGCCGGATGCTTTTTCATATATCAGTAGGCCTCTTTTGATTTCTCTGCAAGAACGTGTGTTAGCTTTAAGAAATAAGAGACTATCATCTGCAAAAAATAGATGGGTAAGAGGGGGAGCCTCTCGGGCAATTTTACATCCCTGGATTTTTCCTTATGTTTCAAAACATCGGATGAGCGTGGAGAGGCTTTCTGCTCATATAATAAATAAGTACGAGGATAATGGGTCCCTTTGTCTGATTCCTCGGCTAGGTCCCTTCCATGTACATGAATATTGTAAGAAACTGAGGTCACACATGACATAATTTTCTCAACCCAGAGATGGTAAAAGCCCAGTTTAAGCATCATGGTTTGGATGAAACGCCACTATAGCCGATCATAGGCTTTTGCCATGTCTAGTTTGAGTGCCATCAAGCCATCTTTACCCCGCTTCCTTCGACGCATAAAATGGCAGACTTAATAGGCTACAATAACATTGTCACAAATGGCTCTATCCTAGAGGAACGCGCTTTGGGTCTCAGAAATTACAACAGGGAGGACATTTTTCAATCTGAAAGCCAAGGCTTTTGCCATGATTTTGTAAATGACATTGCAGAGGGCTATAGACCTTAAATCAGTGATTTTAAGGGGTTTCTCTTTTTTTTGGGATGAGAATAAAGTTTGTGGTATTAAGAGAAGGCTGGAAGTGACCGTTATTGAGGAAATCTAGGCAAGCCAGAGTTACCTTGTCACTATGATATCCCGATAGTTTTGGAAAAAGCCAAGATTCATACCATCAGGGCCGGGGGCTTTGTCTGGGTGCATGGAAAAGGTTGTCTCTTTGATCTCTACGACATCAAAGTTCTTAGGAGTTGGTCATTCTGTTTTGTAGTTACCCTACTCTGAACTTTGAAATATATGACCTATTAAGCTCATGTTTTTTGAAAACTGTCATTTAGAACCGTTTTTGAAAAACAAATAACATTTCATCATTTTTTTTATTATTCTCTTGCCAACTTGTTCTTTATGTTCTTCTTATTCTTTTTATCTTTCCGAAAAAAAAAAAAAAAATGCTTTTAAAAACTTTTACCAAACATGCTCATATATATGCTCATCTTAACGTGTCGACAATTTAAAAAGAGTGGGGGTCATTTAACAAAACTGCATTTGCGTTGAGGGTAAATGTGTAATTTTGGGTGTAGAAGATTTTGCACAATAGTATTGAGCCGGTGGCTCGTGCATTGGGCCAGCCCAATGGGCCTGCTAGTCGAAAAGTTTATGCCCTCCGCCCAATGAGGGGGCACGGTACCTCGTGAAAAGATTAGGATTGTTTTGTTCATGTTTTTAAGAATAACTTTTGAAAACATATAAAACATTATAAATATGTTCTCTGTAAACTCTTATTTATTATTTAAATTTAATATTTTTTTTTAATGTTTTTCAGTAAAAAAACTGGAAACTAAATATGTTTTTTTTGCTCTTCTTTTTTTAGAACATAAAATAATTTTTAAAAATAATAAACAAACAAGCCTTTAGTTTGAATTTGGTGATAGTTTTTTTTTTTTTTTTTTTGACATCAATTCACTTTGTGATAGAACGTTGTAGTAATACGTTTTCATAACAACTTGAATATAGTTATTTCCTTATGCCTTATCCAACTCTTAACCATCAAACCAGGTCTCATTGACAGGTAATAAGCTTTTGTTTACTTTTCACTAATAAGGAAATTTGAAACTAATGACCAAGAAATATTGAAAGTTTTAGGCAACAATCTTGCCTTTTTTTTTTGTCAAAGCAGTATACATAATCATTTAGTCATGATCGTCATCGATCTCTAAAAATGGAAAACGAGGCAGTAAGGTTTCGTTTGCTTTTTAAAACCTTATTCATCACATCGGTTTTGAAAATTAGAGTTTTGTACGGAAATAATGCATTTAGAAAAAAAAATCTAAAATATAATACTGGTTTAAAAATATGCCAAAACTAGTGCGTTTGAGAATCTTTAGCAAATTTAAAGGCCCGTGATCATGGCAGCCATTTATTAGACTAAAAATTTTGAAACCGTGATTAGGCGGCATTTATTAGTGAGATGTTGAAAATCTGGTAGTAAGGCTTTCGATGGTCGATAGTAGTGGTTCACCGCTCCGGCGCGCAAAATTTTAAAAATTGATAGCGGCTGTGTGAGCTATTAGGCGGCTAACTAGCTAAAGTCCCCAAACACACTAGTTTTGGCATATTTGAAACGGTATTATGGCCCACGATTTTTCTAAATGCACTATTTCGATACAAATAAGTAACTTTAAAATAGTATTCACTAACTACTACGGTTTTAAACACTAACCTTTCATAATTGATAAATGTGATTTTAAATTTAACTTTAAAACTATCAGTTAATAAATACAGTTTTAAAGTTAATTTTTAAAACCGATATTGATGAATGCGGTTTGAAAAATCAAAAAATTAGTTTAGTGAAAATTTTGAAAAAAAAAATCTATATATGTATTATAAGAAAAAGAATTATTTGACTTTAAAATCCAAATCCATTCTATCGTTATTCCAACTAACGTTGAGCTACAACTAATTAGTCCGGCTCTTGAGGATGTAGATGCCTTTGCAAATCTATTATATCTGAGTATATGAGTGAAAATAATTGCTACATCTACGGCTTCTATGCTGCAAATAATTAGTCTGTTTTTTTAAATTAAAAATAAATAAATTCTTGTAGTAATTCTTTTTCTTTCACACATATTTGAATTTTTAATTTATTTTTTCGTGATTTTGTCATCGACTTGTTACGATATGTGATTTTATGACAATTGATTTTTAACCATATTCTTACGACATTTATTAGTGTGTAAGTGATTCAGACGATAAAACATATTCGATGTATAAAAACAATAAATCAAATTATGATTATCAATATATTATAAAACTAGAGTAAAAGGTATTCTAATCACCATAGGATTATCAAATATATAGGCTGTGAACTGATTCATTATTCTATTAACCAGAATACTATATCATCCTTTAAAGTTTTTAACGAATTTGATTTTGTGTTTCTATTAAATGTATTACTAGTTTAAATCAATAAAATTATCTCTTATAAAAAAAAGAACTCACTTGTGAATCAATTTGCTATTTGTTAAAGTTGTAATCCAAATAAACTTAACATACATTAATTAATGTACAATATAGTGAGATAGGTTGTTAGGACCACCCACCATCAAAATAATTAGATGATAAACATGATGAGTCCATTCCCCACCAACCTAATCTTTTAAGCTAAAGTAATTGGTAAATACCATTAAATGTTTTTATCAAATGTTCATGCCATGATCCCCCATTAGTGTATGTAAAGTGAAGTGAAAAGCAATTATCTTGAAAAAAGCCATATTGGATGGGATTTGAGGGTTTCAATTTTCAAAGAAAGCCTATCAGGCTATCACTGCTTTATAGGCCATCAAACAGATTGCAAATCCTATTAAAAAAAAAAAGAAAGAAAGAAAGAGGGATGAGGACATTTTTATCAAAATGATGTTTGGGATTTGAGGGTTTCAATTTTCAAAGAAGGCCTATCAGGCTATCACTACTTTATAGGCCATCAAACAGATTGCAAATCCTATTAAAAAAAAGAAAAAAAAAAAAGAAAAAAAGAAGAGGGATAAGGACATTTTTATCAAAAAAAAAAATGTTTGGGTTTAATGAATCACATATAAAACTGTCATATCAGATAAAAACGCAAGTGAAGAATGTCATGTCAATAACATTAACGTCTCATTTATTTATCTGTGGATTCTGTTAATGGGAGGGATATAAGTGTATCACAACAGAAACGTCAAGGACATAATTGGACAAAAAAAAAACTAATTAAAAGCCAGATTAAACATATGACCACGATGGGGACATTTGTGCACCTTTTCTATCTATCTACACTATATGATAGGAGGCTTATGCATAAAGCCTATTAATTCTCAATTCTGGATGGTTATGAATTATGATTAGATTTCACAATCTATATCGGTTTTGTTGTGTTATGTAAAAGGATGTTTGTGGGCCAAATTCCCTATTGAGCTTCCGGGTATCGTGCTATTAGATAATTATTTGGGAAAATTATGTTATGGTTTATCAATTTGATTCTATTTAAAATAAAAAAGTTTATGAGGAATGAGATTTTAAGAAAAAGTTACCTCATTTAAAAATAATTCATATTAAATTGTTACACATGAGAGGGAGTTCTTGTTCCAAAAGTAACCTTTTTAACAATGTCAAAAAATCTCACCGAAAAAAAAGAACATAATTTTTTTAGGTAAGATGCATGCATCATGCATCCTATAAGTTCAATATCTTTTTTTCCCCTTCCTTTTAATCTTTCAAAATATGTTATTTAAAAAAAATATACATTTCTTTTTAATTTTTGTATTTTGGGTTTTTTGACGGGAGTTAAAAATGGCATTTTTAGAATAAAAACTACCTTCCACGTGTGTAACAATTTAATATGAATTATTTTTAAATAAGTTAACTTGTTATTAGAAAAAAAACTAGCATAATTTTCCTTAATTATTTCATGTGGATTTGTATGAGGAGGTAATGTCAATTAATTGATTTTATTTGTTAATAAGACCTAGGTCAATTAGTTAAGAGCTTAGATTAGCATAGGAAGGTTTGAGTCCAGAAATATATTGTAAAAGAACATATTATTATGATATATTATAAAGTGAATAGATGTAAAAAAAAATTAATTTATTTTATTTTTAAATTTATGAGTTTACCCTTATTATATCTTTAATTTTTTATATCGTAGAATTTCATTTTACATAAAAAAAAAAGTGTGATTATATTATAAAAGAAAACGACTTTTTATAAACATATCAATCTTTTTTCTTTTGTTTAGTTAAGGAATTATACAATCTTAAGGAGTCCTGTGCTTTTTCATTTTTTGACATTAAGTCATTGTATTTTAAAATGTTCAAATTAAGTCTCTGCACCATCTAAAACATAAAAGGTAAGGTAGCGTTTTTTCTCATATTTGAATATCTAGTTTTTTTTTAATAAAAAAACATTAAAAAATGTATTAAGAAAAGTAAAAAAACCAAATATTTTGGACTATTCAGCAAAAAAATTTAAAAATTTCAATAATAATAATCAAATAAGTCATGAAAAAAGTTTAAAAAACAAACATGTGGAATGGTAAAAGCAAATTGTTTTCGATAAAAAGTCAAAAAAACAAATACCACATAAGCTTTTTTTATTGTGGTGGTAACCATGATTATCTACTCTACAAATGCCTGCACTATCGAATTTAGATATTGATATGCCTAATGAACTTAAGGATCATCACATTGATCATGGTTGGTGGAATGGTGATTTTTTTTTTTTTTAATGAAGAACTTTGTTACAATGTAGTAAGGTGTTTTTATAGAGACTCAAATCTGAGACCTCTCTCCTCCTTGGATGTTTTATTTTTTTTAAATTTGAACGCTTTATCAATCAAATAGGCATGCAGAGGGCTCATGGAATGATTTTATTTTTTTAGAAACATGGAATAATGTTAAAAATCTCTAATGTTTTCTTTATTTTTTTATCCCTGAAACCAATGCAAGTTCAATTAATTAAGAATATCCGTAACCCAATATTAAGCTAGCTTTATATAAGAATTGATGAGGTTGACACCTTATGTTACCTATCAACACTGAAAAGCCTAATACCCTTTTATTAAAGCGATATGGCAGAAACTTTAATAAAACAGTACTATAGTGTTCCCATACCTACAAAAAAGTATTTTCAATTTTCGCATTATCTTTTGACTGGGGAACGCAAACATACCAGTTGTAGTAATCAATGCTCCTTCTTATTTCACACATTTTTTCTGTTTGTTTTGCTTTTGATTTGCTAATGCAAGATAAAATTTCACTGCGATCTCCCGGTGGTTGACATCAACCCATTACTTTTGGGGTAAGGTATACAAATCTCCCTGATGTTTGGTCATATATATGTCTGACTACTTTAAACTTTTACAGCACACCATAATCGTTTGTTTCTTTCTTTTCTTTCTTTCTTTTCGCTGGGCCTCCCAAATACTTAACATTGTCACACACACACATTACTATTCACATTGTCCCTACCGTTAATACTAATGTACGAACAACTTATATTCAACACAACTAACGTGATCATATTTCAGGGCACAATGCGTTATGACGTGAAGGTAACAACAAGGTGGGAAGAATTTTTATTTTCTTAGAGTTTACAACTGATAATGTGGTGTGTGTGTGTAAAAAATAGATAATATAGATTTCTACATGATAATGTTGCTAGTTATCCTTAGGAGGTTACAAACAAACATTTGCATTTGAACTTGTTTGTTACAACATATGAAATGGCGGATTGTCATGGGGAATGAGTTTGATGTAGATGGTTCTCTAACAAAGCCGCAAGACACTGCGTTCCACGGCACACGATCTTGGTTAACGTAACATATGGTAGCCGGCACAATCCGCTCTGCCAGTGGGTCAGCAAGTGTAAGGCACATGCAAGCAGTGTGTGTTGTGTGTGCGTGTGTATGTGGCCACAGGTGTGTGTGGTGTAAGGTGCATACATGTGCTGGGCAGGCTGCAAAGGTGTGTGTGTGTATGCGCAAGGTACATGTGGAACTGGGGAAGGTGTGTGGTGTGTGTAAAGGTAATAGTGTGTGTGTGTGTGTGTGTGTGTGTGTGTGGTGGTAAGTCACCTGCAGCTGTAGAGCACCTCCTTTGCCACATATCATTTCTGTAGAGAGAGATGTGTGAGAGACAAGAATGATCTACAAGCCACATGCATGATCACAAACAAAATGATAGTCAATAGCAGCGTTACCCAGAGTGGAAAATGTATAAAAAGATGAGGATGTGGTTACAATCAAATGTTATCAAGATATTCGAGATAAAGAGCAATCAACATAATTCATCGGGAAGGTGTTAAGCAAAAGTACTTGCGACGCTTCATTCTCGGGTCCGTTAACAAACTGGCCAAACCTTCTGGAATATTTTCGGCGGATGCCTGGGCAATCCGACACCACTCACAAACGCGGTGTTTCCTTGTACAGGAGCTCTACCCAAACTACAAACATGTCCCCAACATCAATATCACGGCATGTATACGAGCAAAAACGACCACTGCAATTATACACAAGATCGCTAAAAAATACACCAACTATACTCAGTTCAAGAGTTAATAACCATCTTAATTCAATATATATTAAAAATTACAACATTCTAATACATGTTATATTAACAACATCAGCCGCAGCCTGCTTTCTTCTCAAACCACTTAAATGAGTGTCGCTTCCCGACGCTCCCCCGTACCGGGGGCCCGGCACGATCCCGACAGAGCGAGCAAAGCCTGCAGGTGATAATTTCCTGCATGTTACCCCACCATGCGCAATGTCACACAAACAATCACATTCAATCAATTACATGAACCCACTAATGTCTACATGACTAATCCCATCACGTCCAGTCCTCACCGACTTCACATGCCCCGCAAGTCAGCCGCGAGTAACATCCGCCACAAAACAAAAGCTTTTTGTCTTCGTATTTGTTCTTTCTCTTCTCTCTCTCTCAAATTACTAATAATAATTTTTAGAATATAGACAATAATAAAGGATTATTTTCTGAGGTAGCTTTCTTCATGGATATTTCCTAAATAGCCGCGGGTCCGCTCCGAGAGAACCCGCTTCCCCCTCTACTGGACAACTCTCCAAGACAATTCTTCGAAAAATCTTTCCTGAAATTCCTTTCTCAAACATTTTCATTTTTGTTTCATTTCATGTCATGCACTCACTCCACGCTGATTCTGGCAGGCCGTCCTGAAGCATATGGAATGCATGATGTCAATCCCAAACATCACCATGTTATATCACATGCATATATATTAACATACTAAATTATATAAACGTTATAAATTTCACCACTACTACCAAAATTAAATTTCACACGGGTTAATTAACAAACATGCGCGCCACCATTTAGAATCAATAAATAAAAACATTTTCACACCAAAACTTCTCGTCATATTCATCGCAAACAAAGGAAACTCTGCCATCGCTCACGACCGCCGCGCCAAAATAACAAAATAGAATTTTCTCCACTCTGCTCAAAGCTTTTAAGACCGAATTTACTAGCTAAACAAGCCCCAAAGTGGGAACATTCCTAACCATTTACATGGCTCTAACAAAGATTAACACAAGTAGAAAGATCCCTACCTCTCGGGAGTCTTAACTCCACCAAATCTGTCCACGCATAGCCCTCGCCACGAGATTCTTGCATATATATATATATATATATATATATATATTTCTGTGTTCGTCAGAGTAGAACCCATGTCCTGAACACGTGAGGATCAAAATTCAGAGAAGGTGCGCCTCTCTAAAAATCAAAAACCCAACCACTGCATCACTTTCCAGCCTACTGCACGATTTTTGGTCTTTTTGAAGAAGATGAACATTGTTCATCTTTCGTCTTATTATCATTAACAATTATAATAATTTCTATCATGTCCCTTTTCTTGATTTTTGACACACTGACTTCCCTGCTCCCTCCTTCAATCTGGCCCTCCTACCCATCATCATTTCTCTCTCCCTCTCTCTCTCTCTCTCAATCCACAACATGCAGTATATATCTTACAACATCCGTTCTACTTAGGTGGAAGAACGGGCCACAAATTTTTGTTTCTTGGTGCATCAAGAGATAGCATTCCCACCAAGAAAAATAATGTAAGCGGAAGTGGATTTTCGATCATCACGATCACCAGCCCAATCGTTTCATACAGAAGGCTGGTGAGATTAAGAGGTTGGATGACGCCGAGAAAAACCATGATGGAATGGTGGACTTCATAATCTTGAGAATGTGTCAAGCAATGCATCAATGGATTTGTGATGAGCAATGAATTTGACGTGCCGAACATCGAAGGCAAAGGAGATGTACGCGTCGAGAGAGGTCAAGGTTAGGTATTGCAACGCGCCTGCGTGTGACACCTAAAAAAAAAAAAAAAAAAAAAAACTGGGCCCGCTGACAACTGGCCAACCTCACAGAGAATTACGCACCCGATACCACATCGTTATGTCCCATTTATGGGGATCCATATTTTCACACAAAAATTCCGACGTAGACTTCTTCGTTTCTGAGCCACCAACATACAACTAGTATAAGATAATCATAACTCATCCAAGGTCTCAATGGCAGTAATGACCACAGGTCCATCCGTCCATATCCTCAATATACATCCCTTTACCTAATTCATTCATTCACATTTAAATCTAAAATATGAAAATAAAACAAGCATCACAATCGTAAGAATCCGATCACGCCCTCTTACCATAATTACACACCTACTATTTGTATTAATAGTCCCAAAAAGAATCTAAGCACACCTTGGCACAAAATACTTCAAAGGTAATATCAAGGCCACACACTCCGCCTCCCCATAATCACCCGCCCCTCGTCTGAGCTCAGCTCTCGTACAACCCCCTGCACCGGGAAGGGGTCCCACAACGAGGTGAGCAATGCCTTAGCAGAGAAATTCTCCCAAGGCACTACCCTTCACCTAAATGCATATGCAATGGCACACAAACATCATACCACATTTCATACAGAAAATGCAATCCTACATGGAATATTTCATGTCATGAATGAGATAAGACTCCTCATGCCCATAACCCGAGTCCTAACCGACTCCCCACACCGCGCATCACCGCCATAAACCAATATCAGAGCTACCAATGATCAACCAATGGATAACCCTTCGATATTTATTTTAATTTATCAAATCCTGTGTGTTTTTGTGAGTAGAGAATTTCCAAGGTTTCATCGCAGGCTTCGTGATGCCTTCCTCGGCACCTTCTCGCCGAATCCTCTTCATCACGATACATATGTCTAACCGCGCACAGCACTGGGTCTTTCACCTCGGGCTATGATCTACCCCATCTTGCTTCACCCAACACACACGTATATTTATTTATTTAAATGTTACATAACTATGGGTCTCAATTTTGGACGTCGTCCCATTTCCGAGCTCACCACATATTCACTAAGAATGGTGAATATCCACAACACATAATACGCCGACTTAACGCGACGCCCCAGCATATGAAATGCGAATATGTCATTTCATGCTATATCATATTACATGCATAATGAGAGCTACATGCAACATTTCAAAAACATGAATAATTATATTTTTTTTCATATAATTTACATCCATCATGTCAATACATCAAATAAGCCTATATTAACATGGAACTTTCACACAAAGAACATGTTATCTAAACACCAATCACAACACACTGTTAAGACTCACACAGATTTACAAGAGAAGAAGGGAAGATCATGAAAGAATATTACAAGAACAAAACCCAAGAATCAATTCATCACGAAAGCCGAGTCTCTGGGCGGAGTCACACGATCTCCTCTTAAAACAGAGATTCGCTGCCTCCCACACGCCTGAGTAATCACTGACGCCCCAGCTTCTCAGATAGTCACGGACAAGCAAGATCCTCAACACCTAGACACTCAAGCCCTACGAACCGAAACTCGCCTCAGGCTATCACCAAACACCACACTCGATGAACTCAAAACCAAAAGGAAAACTATATAACTGACAAGGAAGTCTCACCTTTATAAAGAAGAAGACCTTTTAAGATTTTGAAACGCTTACAAGCCAACGTTATGACTACTAAGGTCGCAATGACAATGTGAAATGTCATTTATTCCAATAAAACTCCCCGCCTTCGATTCCTCAAGGAGTAAAATGACAAATGGAGTGTCATTTGACCTAACAATTCCTACATGAATGATACATTCATGACCAAAGATCCGTGACTGGTGATAGTGATTCAATTAAGAAACCCGCATGGGGGAGAGGTAGTGTTACCCTCAACCTTCCCTAAAAATATGTTTACTCTAATCGGCTAAACAAAGCAGACACGATGTCCTCGAACTTTTCCGCCATTTGTGCACGAATGACATATCTCACACAGAATCTTCCAAACACAAGCCGCTTCTCACTTTATGTCCATTTCTCGCCATGGATACGCTCGGTTCTCGCAAGAGTTTGTTTCAGAATCAGGTCTCATTCAATTCCCTTTGAAAGCCGCCCACTTCACTCTTACATAGGTGATCTCTCTCAGAATTAAGAGTAGCTCATGTTACTCTTCACCAATGCTTAGAGATCATTAGTTATTAAATTAACCTTCTTACGAAAGATCACCGTTCACTCACAGTGAATGGACACTTCCATAATTATCCCCACAAAGGATTGTATCAAAGTCTTTACAATTCTGGTTTTCCCTTTCAACCCAGATTCGACTTGCACTACCAGTCATCCATCAGATCGACTTATTCTTTTACGCTTTAGTCCCATCTCCTTCGAAGGACTTTTCTCAACCAACTCTCGTTTAACCCGTTAATGATCCTCAATGTTATCCTCAGATTTTACATAATCTATGTAGAGATAACCCCACTGAGAGTTGTTGTTTAATGGTATTGTGTCTACGACTTACATGCTCTAGACTTACCATTATACATACCGGCTTGTGCGCTCTACCAATACAGACACTATCACAATGTATGCATATTGGAGGCATCAAGCTGGGCCACCTCTGAATGTCTCTGTGAAGTGGCGAGCCATTATGCCTCTTCCCCACATTTGTCTAGTGCTATAAACTCGTATTCCATCAGGACTGCACAACTGGTCACGCTTGAGATTTACGATACCGTCGCACCTCCCCAATGTAAAGACATAACCACTATGGGATTTCAGTTCTACGTCAGATATCCACCAAGATCACCGTATCCTTCAAGCATACCAGGATATCTGCGGTAGTACTCCCATAGTCACGAGTGCATCGTAAGTATTTCAATACTCATTATTCTCGCAATGCATACCCAGATTGCCGTACCTACCGCTTATTAACCGTATAGCTATGTCCCGGGCTCTCAGATAAACTCATTAAGTACATTAGACTCCCTATCACCATAGAATATTCGACTTGAGCAAGACTCTCTCCTTTATTCTTGGAAAAATGTAGAGTTACATCTACCGGTGTTCTAGTTATACCAGAATTATTCTTATCAAATTTCCCAAGAATATTGTCAACATAGTGTGACTGACTTAGCACGAGTCCATCTGATGTTCTTTTGATTTTTATTCCCAAAATAACACAAGAAGTCCCATGTCTTCTGCGCCAAATCTTGAATTCAACATGTTCTGGTAGATGGTAATCATCTTATCATCACTACCGACAATCAAGATGTCATCTACGTGACAAAACATACAATGATATAGCCATGTTCATCATCTTCGACATAGACACACTTGTCACATTCATTGATTTTGAATCCATGTGACAACATAACGCTGTCAACTTCTCATGCCATCGTTTGCTTGTTTTAATCCACAAGGATTTCACCAATCTACGACTTTCATTTCTCGTCTCGAGCGTAAAACCCTCGTGTCAAGCCTCCACGATTTCTTCATTCAAATCTCTCCATTTAAGAAGGTCAGCTCGACATCCATTTGATGTACCTCAAGATCTTTTAGTGCAAAGAATCGTAGCACCATCCTATGGAGTTTACTCACACAGAGAATACGTGTCAAAATAATCCGTGACCCCGTCGTTTATAGCCTCGATCACAAAGCCTGCCAGATTTGTCTATCGATCCGTCTACTTTCCGTTTCCTCTGAAAATCCACTGAACTTAGAGGCTTACAACCCGATGGAAGATCTAATAATTCCCAAGTATGGTTATGCAAAGATGGAATCAATTTCACTTTTAATCGCATCTTTCCACATGAGACCTCCGTAGTTCACGCCTTTTATAGGTCTTGAGGTTCCCTTCGAGCATGTATGCTCTAAAACTGACCAAAATGATTTTTCCGTCCTCGCTCTTTACTACGCCTCGGTCTCTACTCCCTCTCTCCATCGCATCTTCATCCCGACTATTTCCATGAATAGTCTCCAACACTCGCTTTATGAACTAGGCTTTTCCTCGATCCATATAAAACACGTCTCAAAGAATGACGATTCGATTCCATTATCGTGTTCTCGTGAATATCGGGATATTAGACTCATAAACAAGAAATCGATAAGCAAAGACCGTTATGTGCATAACCAAACGAAGATGCAATCAATAGCTTTTAGTCCTGTCTCTCACCGGGTGGAGGAACCGCCACTTTAGCCGACATCCCTGGGTACACCGCAAGTACTATAGAGATGAATTCATTCTCCATAACTCATAGCAGCCTTTTTCGCTTTTGCGCACCTTATTTTAGCCGCAGAATTAGCGTGATAAACCCGCTTTCTCCCACATGTTGGTATAGATCATAACTTATCAAGATTGCATTCATCATTTCTTTTAGAGGCGATTTTTCCGCTCAGCCACTCCATTAGATCAGGGTGAATAAGGTGCTGTGGTTTCGCTGTATAATCCTGGCTGCCGAGCACAAAGGTCAACAAATGGCGATTCATTCTCCACCTCCGATCACTCAAAGACTTTAATTTTCCTATCGAAGCCGATTCCTCAACTTCGCTTTTGTAGCTTAACAAATTTTCATCGCCAATTTCTTACTTTTAAGAAGTACACATACAAGATTTCTCGCAGGTTATCATCCACAAAGGCACAAAATATTTATTACCACCTTGCTCAGACGAGCTTCAAATCACATATATCACTATGGATTAAGTCAAGAGGTTCAAGGTGTCTTTCAATACTTTGAAAAAGATGACCGTTATTTCATTTCTCAACACAAGTTTCACACTTGTGTTTTCGCATCAATTTGAAAGTTGTATATGATTTGCTAATTAATTTACGCAATGTATCATAATTAACATGTCCAAATCTACCATGCAATAGATTAGATGACTCAAGAATATAAGTTAAGAACTAGTTTTATTCATTTCGACTTAATGATAGTCATTACATTGCTTTCCACATACCGGGCCACGCATATACCCTTTTCCGACATACATTCCGCTCTTTGATAGAACAAATTTATCGACCAAACACCAACCAAATCCATGACTATCTCAGCAAAGAACCGACACCAAGTTCTCAGATTTCAAAATATATAACACATTTGTTAAAGCCGCTCTTCCCGTGGTCATCTTCAAGACCACCTGGTTTCGCCCTTTATTATCCGATGCGAGTTCCTACGAACACCTTTTCTCCGGCCTCAATGGCTCAAAGGTGGAGAACATCATCTTAATGTAACACATGACTGCAAGACCAAAGGTCAATCCACCATTCTCGATTTGATCCCACCAAGTTCACTCTCGTGAGATCATCGCAAATGAGTCAATTTACACATCCTCGCGACGTCAACTGGTTATCGCTTCTCAGCTTTGTTTCTTTTCTTGCCCATCAGAATCGGCGATTTCCAAGTGACCTTGCTTCCAATAAATAAAGCATTTCCGATGAACTTCGCTTCTCAACACTCCCCATTTTGGTCCCAGCCTAGTGCCTTTTCCTCGTTGTTGCCTTTTAACTCTCTGAACCTTTACCATGTTCCACAAAGCTGCCTTAGCCTCATTAGGATCAGGCCATTTTCTTCCTCGTGACTTTATCGTCTCTTCGATGCGAAGTCGTAATAACTAGATCTTCGATGCTCATCTCCTTTCTCTATGTCTGAGGTAGTTTTTGCCTTTCCAAGCAGAGGCGTCAATAATGGTCAGCCACTTGAAAGTTTCTCACAACATCATTCCCGCATGAATCTCATGCTGAGGATTACTCGTCTCGACTGACCGTGGTGGAATCTACCATTTTATAATCGAGGAACTCCACTAATAACAAACTTTTCGCCCCAAGATCCTCGCCATTTTCTGCCTAGTGATTCCTATAAATTCGCAGCTTTTCTTATCTCAGATACACATTGTATGTAGAATCGCTAGAGATTCCACACGTAGTTCCCGCACAAAAGTCGGGATTGTCAAGCATCCAAGACCGATGACTTCGGATATCGCGCTTCATCTTTCAGCTTTTAGCTTCTTCTTTTCCGTCAAGAATCTCGCAAGATTCAAGGTAGGTCAAACAGAATAAAGATTCGGCCGCCACCTTTGAAATTAAGTCCACCGAATTTCTCCGGGTTTTTCCTGCGCGAGACAGTAGATAAAGACCGCAGTGCATCACACCGGGTGCTCAGGTCACGCAGTGGGTCGCCACTGAGCAGATGCTGGGAACCATGGTGTTCGAACCAATGTCCATTTCTCCGCAAAATTATGCAGAATTGATCAAATCTTATTCCCAAACCAATTCGTTGTATCAATTGGAATTAACACGTAACAGCATTCCCAAAGAAAGACCGGTGTAAAAACCCGAAATAAACAATTAGCCTCTTGCATGTAATATTCATTCCCAAAGAAAGATTTTGAGGGGTCACAAACTATTCCACTTAAATTCCAACCTCCTGCATTTAACTTCTTGCTTTGTAGCCTAAATTCCTAAGACCACAGCGATCTAGCACAACTCACAAAGTGAGAAAAGGGTTTTAGCCTAAAAGACTTTTCTCCTTATCATATATTCCTCGCAAGAAATATCACAACAAAGCATTGCTGCTTATCGGGATTTAGCTTGCCTTAACTCAAGGTCTGAAGTTCAAATCCTCCTTGTATTTTTTTATTTATTTTACAAAGGACTTCCCAACAAACCAAGCTGCTTGTCTCGCTGCTTCTCACAATCCAAGCGTTTCTCCTCCTTTTATCCAAAAGGAAAACCACAAGGCCTAATATGCTCCTTGTATCAAAAGGAAAACCACAAGGCCTAATATGGTTTCTTTCTTATTGTATTTTTCCTTTAATTTTTTTTCCGTGTAACCAAGAAAACCAAAGGGACAAAAGCCTTTTCCCTTCCTTTTTTTTTTTTTTTTTTAATTCTCTAAAAACCAGAAACAGGTTTTGTAAATTTTTTTTCCTTTTCAAACCGAAATAAGCCATTTTTTTTTTCCTCTTCGAAACCGTAATCACAAATATTTTTTTTCCGAGAAAAGAAAAAAAAAAAAATTTTCGAAAACCGTAACGGAAACCAACGTTGCAATCTTTTTTTTTTTTGTTTTATTTTTTTTATTTTCCTCTCATACCTTAAAGAATATAAGAGGTTTTTTTTTTTTTCCAAAAAAAAAATTTTTTTTTCTTCCTTTCCAAATTTTTTTTTTTTTTCCAGTGACTTCTTCTTCTCCGACCAACCAACTCTGGTTTTTTTTTCAAAACAACTGCTTTTAAGCTTGTTGGATCTCGCACAGGACACAGGCAGGGCAAGGATCATGAGAAAGAATATTACAAGAACAAAACCTTAAATCAAATAATACGAAAGCGAGTCTCAGGAGCGTCACTCATCCCTTTAAACAGATTCGCTCGTCTCCCTGTTTCAGAGAAATCACTCGACGTCTGCTTCCTGCGATACAACTACGACAAAGTTAGTGACTTCAACACCTGTAGACACTGCTCCAATGAATCAAACTCGTCCGGCGCCATCACCCAAACACCACACTCATTTAACTCAAAACCAAAAGGAAAACTATATAACTCGAAGAAGGGAAGTCTCACCTTTATGCTGGGCCACGACCCTTAACATTCGTGAAACGCCTGGGCAAGCCAACGCATGATTACTCAGCGAGTAAACGACAATGAATGTCATTGATCCAACAAAACTCCCCGCCTCGACTCCTCATGAGTAAATGACAATGAATGTCATTTATTCCAACACACACAAAATGGCCCCGATCTCGGACTTATAAAAACAGGGCACCTCTCGGTCCCTTCATAGCTACGAACCATTTTTTGGTTCCATTCGTCACCGAATCATTGTGATACCAAAACACATAACAAAACCCAAAGACATCAGTCCCGGGATCAAAACCAAATCTCAACACACTTTGGGACTATCCGTAACCAATCCCAAAATTTCAATATTCA
The DNA here is from genome assembly GCA_016808115.1 of Tetrastigma voinierianum. Lineage (NCBI taxonomy): Eukaryota > Viridiplantae > Streptophyta > Magnoliopsida > Vitales > Vitaceae > Tetrastigma > Tetrastigma voinierianum. The sequence continues at coordinate 455,586 of JAEQBH010001642.1, forward strand.
CCCCAAAAATTCGGTATCAAATCACGCCTACCATGGCCTCGAAGAAAACCTATGCCATTAAATGGATTTTAGGCTAAAAATAATCCAATTAGGATAATTCTCTACCTATTGGAGTTTGACAAAAATCATATATTTGAGACTCACGCCAGCCTCAAGGCGCATCGACCCAACTCGGGACCACAAGCTTCGACCGTTGAAACACCGGAAAAATCTTCCCTTTCTTTTCTCCCCCCTTTCTTCCTCACTCTCTATCCGTTTTCTTTCTCTCCTCCCCTTCTGTTTTTTTTTCCTTTTCTCCTCCTTTCATTCTTATCCACCGAATTCCTTTTGTTTACTCTCCTTCTCATTTCTTTTTCATTTTCCTTTTTCTCTTTTCCTTTTTCATTTTCTCTTTTCTCTTTTTGACTCTCCTACCCGAATGGATCAAAAAGTGATGGAAACTTCCCCCCACTTTCCTCCTTAGCCACTTGTCATCTCCACAATTTTTTGTTAATTTTCTTGATATTTTTATTTTCCTTTTATTTCCCTCTTTTGACACATGGCTCAATGTGAGCCATTCACACAAGTGCACCACATGGTTCATGTCATGTGTCACTCCCCTAGGGTGTCATATGGCATCCACATGATCATGCCATGTGTCACCGACACTCAGTGCCTCAAAAAACGTGAAATTCCAACTGTCTCAGAATCCAACGAAATTTGATGGTGTAACTAGATTTCGCAAGAAGAATTCAACTATGAAGTTCATTTCACATCCAAATTAGAAAAAATTTTCGATTTTCAATCAAATTATCGTTACTTTCATTTTTCGTAAAATTGAATTTTTTCTCGGGTTTTACAAATACACAAAAATCCTGCTAAACTTGGTAGCATCGATGCTAGAGAACCATTACTAAATCGGAGAATCTGAGAAGTCATCAGTGGTACACTCTTGGCCACCACCATGTCGGGTCCTTTCAAGTAAATCTCGAAAATACTTAGGTTAAGAGCAATCCGAATGGAGTGGGAAGCACCTCAATTTCAAGGAAGTAGTGAAGATCCCCAAGGTCCTTGACAGAAAAACGTCGAGGCAATGCTTGTAGAAAGCGAGAAAGGAAGGCATTATTATTTTTTGTCACAATGAGATCATCAACATATATACCAAGAAATATAATGTAATAGTGCCCTTATGAGAGATAAATAATGAAGTGTCACTTGTGGAGAGTGCAAAGCCAAAAGAAAGCAAGAACCCCTTCAACTCATTGTACCATGCTCTTGGAGCCTGTTTAAGGCCATAAATGGCCTTGCGAAGTTTACACACAAATTTAGGGTGATTGTGGTTAATGAAGTGAGGAGGTTGTTACATAAAGACTTCTTCCAAAAGTGTACCATGTAGGAAAGCATTATTAACATCCAATTGGCGAAGAGGCCAGCCATGAGATAAGGCAAGAGTAAGATAAGATGAATTGTGGTAGGCTTAACAACAGGGCTAAAAGCCTCATGAAAATCCACACCTAGCCATTGATGGAAGCCATTGGTAACAAGGCGAGCTTTATACTTTGAAATGGTGCCATCTAGATTTCGTTTGATGCGAAACACCCATTTGCAACCTACAACATTTTGATAATGTGAAGGGGGAACAAGGTCCCAAGTACCATTACAAATAAGGGTAGTAAGCTCATCAGACATGGCAGTCCTCCATGCAACACTTTTAACTGCTTTAGAGACACGTGTAAGTTTAATAGAATTAGGAAGAGGGTGATTGGTGGCGGCGATGTATAATTGTTGAGGTTTGAATATGTTGTTCTTTGAACAGGTAACCATGGGATGGGATGGGGGTTTGGAAGGATGAGGAGGGGCTAATGGAGGCGGTAAAGAAGATATAGTTTCTAAGGGGGTTGTGGTAGGAATTAGAGATGGTGGAGAGAAAGATACTGAAATAGGAAGTGAACAAGACAGGTGATTCATCTCATGAAAGGCATATGATATGGATGATTTGATATGCATGTGTGGAAGCAATCGAGATGGAGAGTTAGTGTCGGATGGTGTAATGGCAGGAAAGTGAGGCAATAGGAAAGGAAGAGATGACAAAGTCCAAGAGGAGAAGGGCATGTAGAGTTCGGAATAGATGTTGAGTTAGAAAAAGGAAATTGAGTTTCAACAAACTGAACATGACAAGAAGTGTAAATTTTGTGAGTGTGAACATCCAAACAGAGGTAGGCACTTTGGTGAAGAGAGTAACCAAGAAAGAGACATGGAGATGATTTTTGTTCACGCTTATTAGATATGTATGGTTTTAGACAAGGAAAACAAAGACATCCAAATACTTTCAATTTATTGTAATTTGGTTTTTGATGAAATAGTTTTTCAGATGGCGAGGGAAACTAAAGAATTAGAGTAGGGAGACAATTTATTAAATAAACAACAGTTTGAAAAGCATGGGACCGATACTAGTGAGGGACATGAGCTTGATGGAGAAGGGGTTAAGCCCAGATCCATTAATGTGTGTTTTGGAGCATCTCTCAACGATGCTATCAGGTTTGGGAGTGTAAAGGGAGTTTGATATGCTAATTCCCAAAGTGCTAAGGGAAGGATGGCGGGCAATATATTCACTATGGAAAAGTCATCAACAATAATTGATGAAAGACAAAACATATTATTTTAACTCAGGATAACAGAATATTTTGCAAACATCAACAAAGATAATGTAATAGCTAAAACCATCAACTCGACGAGATAGTGACGGTCCCAAACATCACGTAAAACTAAATCAAGGGGACTAAACTTGTTGGGATCGACTCACCAAATGAGAGACATCAAGTGCACATAAATGGGATTTAACAAGTAAAAGCAAAGGAAATGACAAATGAATCTAGAGAAGACAAGATGTTGGAGAATTTTCAAGGTAAGATGCTCGAGTCGACCATGCCAAACTGTTGGAGAAGCTTTAGAGGTAACATTAAGTGGGAAAGAGAGTCGACAGGAATCACTATAGTGTGGCCGGAGGCGCCATCTGGCGAGATCATGCCTATTCTTTCCGTAGAGTAGAGGTGCCCTCGTAGTTAAGTCCTTGATAATAAAATAAAAGGGAAAAAAAATTAATAGATGTATGACAAAATTTAGAGATAGAAATCAAGTTTTTCTTAAGAGGTGGAACACATAAAACATTGGATAAATGAAGTGAAGGAGACAAGGAAAAGGAACCTGTATGTGTAATTCTCAAACTTGTACCATCACCAATGACAATGTCATTTGGACCATCATAGGATTGAGAAAGAGAGAGGGTGAGGTGTCACACCCTCGAACCCTGGCCCGAATCTGACATGATCCAACCGGAAGTTCGGGTGCGAGACTCGGGATCGGGACTCTTTAATTCGATTTTTTTTTTTTTTAAAGCCAATCGCACCGCGGGTATGGCTCACATCTTATAACAAAATCAAAATAATATATATAAATCCAGCATGAATCACCACCTGAGAAGTCCATCAAAATCTAGACACATATAATCGAGTCCCATTTACATATACAAAACTAAACTTACATTACAAATCTGTTATCGTAACCTACATGTAAATAACCTTTACCAAAGGTCAGCCTACAAAGATGCTGAAATCTTCAGATGTTCTTCTGCACTACACTATTAACTGCATAAGCTTTACGCTACTGAAACATTTCTATGCATATAATATTTAACGTATAAACAATAACAGATAATATAAATTTCATACATTTATATTAATATGAAATATAATGGTACTTCTTTCTTATAATGTGCTTATATTATTCGGGACCCCGCAAGAGTTTCTTTCGCGTAACTTATCCCTTATACTACTAAGAGTTTACCCTTATTCCTGAGGTACCAGGTATCACAAATTACGAATGTATACCGATAATGCAGAACTTATTCATACTAAGTGACTTGTAAGTACTACAAAACTTATAATCGGTCTTACTGAACTTATACTGTAGAGATTAAAATCTTATACTTATATTGGCGTAACTTATACTTATCTTACTTTAACTTATAATCGGTTCATTATAATCGGACATGTATTTCGATCTTATACATGTCTTACAAGAGCATATACTTTATCTAATTTTTAACTTTATACCCATCTTACTTGAGAGCATATACTTATCTTACGAGCTTATACCGGTTCGCCAGTAACTCGACATGTATTTCCCGCGTGATCTAATACATGTCTTACAAGATATACTTATCTTACTAACTTATACTCCATCTTACTGAGCATATACTTATCTTACTGATCTTTATCCTGCGGCGGCGTATCCGTAGTACAATAAGCTCCAACTAATCATCAGATCACACAAGGTCGATCGTATCAGATAGATACATCGTATGGACATTAGTCCAAAGGTACGCATCGTAATGTGATATATACTTATTTGACGGATACAAGAGAGTACCCTTAGGTACTACTCTGACTTATACTGCTTTATCGGGAGCACGGAGTACTCGTAGGTACTATCGACTTATACTTATTTTTTACCGACACGAGTGCCTGAGGTACTACGTAACTCTATCTTATGCAGGACTTCTACTTATACCACTATATTCATTCGGACTCCCGTAGGAGTTACGTAACTTGTCTATGCAAGACTTCTACTTGGCAATGTGACTTACATTCATCTCGACTCCCGTAGGAGTTACGTAACTTATCTTATGCAGACTCTACTTATACACTTACATTCATTCTGACTCCCGTAGAGTTGGCGTAACTTATCCTTATATTACTGAAGCCATCTATTCTGAGGTACTTGTGTATCGAAATTACGAACGATACCGATATTGCGTAATCCTATTCTTATCCTAAGTACTTGTAAGTACTACAAAACTTATAATCGGTCTTACTATAACTTACACTGGTCTTACGTATCTGACATGTATTTCGGGGATCTTATACATGTCACAAGAGCATATACTTATCTTACGAACTTATACTGGTCTTACTTACATATACTTATCTTACTTCGATCTTATCCCAGCGGTTGCATCCGTAGGTACAATAAGCTCCGAACTATCATCATCAGATCACATACAAAGTCGATCGACGTGAGATGCAGATAAGACACGTACGGACATTAGTCCATAGTAAAGTACAGATCATACGTATACATATACTTATTTTACCGTTACATTTATACCCGGGTAATACGTAACTTATACTTATGTTACTGAGACAAGAGTACTCTTGGATACTACAGAACTTATACTTATGTTACTGAGACAAGAGTACCCTGGCACTACGTAACTTATACTTACGCATCGACACGAGTACCAGGTACTACAAGAACTTATCAAATACAGAGTACCCGTAGGTACTACGTAACTTAATTGGTTACAAGAGTACCGTAAATTACTGCACTTAATCGTATACAGAGTACCCCTAGGTACTTCAGAACTTGATGAAATGCGAGAGCACCCATAGGTACTACAAAACTTAATCGTGAGGCGCATTTAACTTAATCCACACAGAGTACCATTAGGTACTACGTAACTTAATCAGACATACAGACTCGAACTTATCGACATGTGAGGCCCGTAGGTACTACAGACTTATTCAGATATAGGACTTATCGTATATAGAGTACCCGAGGTACTACAGACTTGTTCGTACATGTGACTTATTAGATACATGAGTACCCGTGAGGTACATGTGACTTATTCAAATACTGTGAGTACCTCAGTATCACTTGAATCCTATCGATCGACTTATTCGTAGACAGAGTACCGTAGGTACTACAAGACTTGTTCAGATACAGGACTTATTAGATACAGAGAGTACCAGTGAGGTACTAGCAGACTTATTCAAATACAGGAGTACCCTTAGGTACTACTTTAACTTATCATATCGACTTATTCAGAGACAGAGTACCCATAGGTACTACGTAATCCAAATCGAGACGTAATTGTAACTTAATTAAATACAGGAGTACCGAGGCATTTCATGTAACATTTTCGTACATGTGAGTACCCGTAGGTACTACAGAGCGACCGAGACAGAGGCCCGTAGGTACTCACGTAACAATTTCGGGGATACGTGGAGCACCTAGGTACTACAAGGTAACTTTAATCAGAGACATGAGTACCCGTGAGGTACTACGTACATTTTCGTACATATGAGCACCCAGAGGCCGTGCGAGTTTAATCGAGACAGGAGTACCCGTGAGGTACTGGCGTAACTTATTCAGAGACAGGACTTGTCAAATACAGAGTACCTGCTGTAGGTACCTAGCGTAACTTATCGGGATACAAAGATACCTTAGGTACTGTGACTTATTCGGTATATCTCGCATTTTTACTTTTATTCTTTATTCAAATACTCATCATACGCTCCTGGTCTCGACTACCTGCACTTTCAATTATAAAGCAAATGAGAGGACGAAGAAGATAAGTACCAAGGTAATGATACAAGATCGGGTGCCATAGCATCGCAGAGTACCAAGATCAACAGAGCCACGTAGCACTAATCGTGACAGAGTGCCGAGCACTAATCGTGAGTACCGGCATTTAATCAGAGTGCCGTAGCACTAATCAGGACGTCCACTCATTCATCTTTGGTCCTAGGTAGTCATATGATCATATATCTTTCATAACTTATAAGCTATCTTAATCACATTCTGTGATCATGACATATTGTTTTTCATGTTCATGTTCATGTTTCAGCCGCTTTCTCGTGTTTCTATATACTATTCAAGCCTCTACGCCTATTCCATATGGCATTCGTATACTTGTATGATATGATTTCTATCCACACATCATTCATGTATTCTAGTCCCTCTATGAATATATTTTTCTTTAGGAATTGAATCAATCCACCTGATCATCCAACTAAGTTATGGCATTTTCACGCCAACTAGTTTGCCACTGATTTACCTAGGGACAAATGAAATATTTATTTTCCAAAGGCCTTGTCTCGATATTTGACACTGATCTTTGTACTCCTTTAAATTTAAGGTGCTATGGTTCATTCCAACCTAATCACCAATTAGAAAGCAATCTGGTCCGAAAGCACGTCCGAACAACCCTACTTCTATGATCAATTGATGCAGAGAAATGGGCTTGCACATGAAATTTCACTTCGAGCAATTCGTTATCTAGAGTCAGAATTTGACGATGGCTATTTGTATATGGATGGTTTTCCTTGAAGTCTATTTTAATCGCCACTTGAATCACTCCAAATCGGATAAGAAATGAGCAAGTTATGGCCAAAATAATGGAAACTGCTTCAAACTGAAAATCGTAACAGGGTCAGACTTGCATTACGTCTAACTTGTACCGTACGTTGGCCAAAAATGACTGTAATCGAAATTGTACTGGTACAAGTTCAAATTGTACCGTACAAGTTCCGGTGCTCCTCGTGTGTTTTTCACCCATTTCTCCATATTTTGATACCCAAATCAACTCTACACTTCAAACAAGGCATCGTTCATTTCAAATTCCCTTGAATCGCTTATTCAATTCATCTTTCATTTCTTATCTTCTTTCAAAAACCTTCCATGAATTTATCCCAAATTCATTCCAACATGGGTTACACCCATCTTCAAACCAACTATGATGATTAGTTAGGGCTTAATTTAAACCCTAACTCAATTGTTTTCTAAATTAACCATGAATCCAACCCAAAAGAGAGGATTCTATGATTATTCCAGAATTCATATGGGGCTCTTACTCAACCCTATTTTCAAGAATCCAAGGTTTGGATACAATTTTATCAAAACCCTAGCTTTGGAGATAAGATATTAACCATACAAAGCCTGTTTCATAGATCCATTCAATTCCATGATCAAGGTTAGTTTCCATACCAAAGTCAAGCATCCATACCTTTTTGGCTTGATCTTGGCTTGAATCCTCCTTCTTCCTCTTCTCTTCTTCCTCTTCTTCTCCCCTTCTTTCTTCTCTCATCCTGCTCTTCCCTTTTGGAGACCAATTTTGGTCTTAAATCATGGATTTGTTATGCTATGTTTCACGACAAAAACCCATTTTTGGTTTTTAAGTTTTCTTTATTTGCTTTTGCCCATAACTCTTTCTATTTATAAATAAACTTTCCTTTATTGTATTTTGGGCCTCTAGTCTTTCACATTAGGACTTTAAGCCCCCTTGTGGACCCTAATCTACAAAATCAGCCCCACTTTGTATCGCGAGTCTTCACTCGTGTTTCGTATCTCAACCTACTTAAACTTTCAAATTAAGCTTATAAAATACCCTAAACATGTCGAAAACGACTAGGGTATATTTCGGGGTGTTACAGGTGAGACACTTAGGATGTTACATGATGAGAAGCCCCGAAGTCGACTATCCAAGAAGTTGAGGAAATGGAGGAAGTGCCGATACACTACGAGGATGTCGCATCACATGGGAAATGAAAAGCAATCGCTAGCATCAAGGGACTAAATTTGTCGAAAACTCGACATACAAAAACAATTGAGTGGGCTTGATGAGCTGGCGGGTCGAGAGGCCGATTTCAGGCGGTGGGAGTAAGCAAGTCGCATGGCTGGAGTAATGAGTTTTAGGGACCCTAGAAGAGGCAGAAGAATGCCGGCAAAATGAGGCTGGGGGTATGGATCTCGAATTTTTGTGGTTTCAATACAAAGGAGAAATGTCTCATGGTCGGTGATCTTGTCAAACAACTCCTCAGCAACGAGAGGTTCTTATGCGTAGAGTCAGAATCCGCCTTTCAGAGGTGAGACTCCAGCTATGAGTCTTGTAAAGAAGAAGTTCAACATCACTTAGGGGGGCACCAAGAGAAGTGAGCTCATTAGCTAGTGGAGTAATGGAGGTAAGGTAATCTGTAACTGAGGAGGAGCCACGAGTTAGCATGGAAAGTTTGTCCTTAGATAGATAAGATGAGAATTGGAGCATTTAGCATAGAGTCAAGAGAGACGAGACCAGGCTTCATGACTTGAAGTGGTAGATGAAACCAAAAACATATTCATTGAGTGATGCAAAAATCACATATAGAATAAGTTGATCTTGACGCAACCAGAAGGTGTAGTCTAGATTAGGAGTGACCTGCCCGTTGATGTCGATTGTGGTTGGTGGACATTTAAGTGAACCATTTGGATAGCCTAGAAGATCCAAACCAAAGAGGAGTGCATGAAACTGAGCTTTCCATGATAAATACACTACAAAAAAGAAGGTTTTTAGTGACGACTATTTAATCACAGTCAAGTAAAACCATGACTAAATATGATTTTTTGTCAAGACCATCGTAAAACCGTCACCCAAAATATTTGATGAGAATTTTAGTCACAGTTTTTTTGGAAATTGTGACTATACGTAAAAACCAAATGGCAGGGAAATTTGACGTGAATCGTTTAGTCACGATTTTTCCTGAAACCATGACAAAAAACGACATCAATGTAACTTTTGGTCACGGCCACAAATAAAACCGTGACAAAATATAAGTTAGCATGTATTGGTCACGATTTTTAAGTAAAATCGTGACCAAAAGTACATTGTTAGACTTTTGTCACGGTTTTAAGTAAAACCGTTAAAACCGTGACCAAAAGTGCATTATTACACGGTTTTACTTAAATTTGTGACCAAAAAGTACATTATTAGACTTTTGGTCACAGTTTTACCTAAAACCATGACCAAATCCCCTAGTAGCATGTATTACACTAATATTAACTTTGGGTCATGATTTTACTTAAAAACCGTTACAAAATCTATAAGTAGGTAGTTTTGGACTTTGACTACAATGAGTGACTTTTGGTATAAGTTAACTAATTTTGGATTTTGACTATATGTAAAATTTAATGGAGGGAAAGTTTGGCACCAATAATTTAGTCATACACATACATACATACATAATATATATATATATATATATATATATATATATATATGCTAAACTGATTAGTTCAAAATTTACCTTGACTTTTCATTAAAAATTTGAAAGGAAAACACTTTTTCTATATAGATTATAAAAAATTAAGGCTTTTATATTATATACAAAAAAAAATTGTGATGAAAATATTGCATTTTGATATAGATAATGATGAAAATATTTTATTACATTCAATGACTATATAATTTATTGTAAAATTTTGATTTCAATATTAATGGTTTTGTATTTGGATTAAAAGCAATTTGTTTGTACATTCACAAATAATAATTATTAAAATGAAGAATGTTTTAAATAACATTTTAAGAAAAACAGATTTATAGTGGTTCGATACACTCTTGCCTATGTCCACTTCTCCTCAACCTTCAACCGGTGAGGATTCCACTAGTGGCAAGCTCGAACCCGAGCTTCTTATTTTACACTTAAATTATGGCTCCAATTGGCTCTTTACAAATCTTTCAAGTTATACACACTTGAAGCTTTATTATTTAAGTACAAGGAGACACTCTTAAGCTCTCAAGATCTTTCAAATACAACTCAAGCTTGGATGAACACAAGTGCACACTATAAAATATGCAACTGTAATGAATGCACTCACAATCTTAGTTTAAGAAATGATTCACAAAGTAAATGGTGATTAAGAGGATATTCAACAAGTGTCTTATTGATTAAGTGATCCCCGATACTCTATTTATAGAGTAAGAATTCGGTAGCATTTAAGCTGCCAACCGGTCTAGTTGACCTTTTTCTATATACTAACCGTTGAAATAGAACTGATGGGGGAACCGATCGAACAATTCGACCAACCGGTTAACCATTTCTATGAATCAGTCGACCGTTTATATGAACCGTTGATCGTTTACTCTACCAAAATGGGATGGCCAATGTGACACAAACCGGGTCGACCGTTTACGTTGGAAAACACATATCAGATCCAAATCCGCTTGACAAACCTACGACCAGCCTATGTCCAAAAAATGGATGGTTATCGCATCCAAAACAGCTTGACAAATCACTAATCGTTTGGCGTCAAAAAGAAATGGATGACTATTGCATCCAAATGATCGACAAACTGGTCGATCGCTTCATATCGAACCAAAATGGATGGCTACTGCATCCATTCGGTTAACAAACCGGTCGACAAACCGGTCGACCGTTTCATGCCAAACCAAAATGGATAGCTACGATCCAAACGAATTAAAATCGATCGACGGGTAACGCGACCGGATTCGGGTTTCACCGGTCGATCGATTCACCGCCGCGCGCTAAAATTTTATTTCTTGTCCCCACTCCCAAGATTTTTCTCATTATTCTTCCTCTCTTTGTTGAAAACCTTAGAAACGTAATTTTTTATCGTAGATCTTCACATTTTGGCTTCAAGACTTTGATTTTTGACCTCACAATTTCATACCTCCACAAAGCCTAGGTTTCATTCATTTTTCTCTATTTGTCATTTTTTTGCACCTTTGGTAAGTTTTCTCTCATTCTTCTTGTTCTATTCCACGAATGAGGTATTCGGGTATGTCTTGTAGGTATTTTTCCCACTATGTTGCTATTTTAGTGAGGAAATGTGCTTAAGTCCGTTTAAAATTCTAACCTAAGGATTTGAGAAATTGGTAGAAATTACAAAATCGCTTTTGGCTTTAGTCTAAACCCGTTTTCTGCTAGGAATTTTGTAGAATTGGGCACTATTAGGGCTCATTTGGTTCAAAACAATTAGGGTATGTTTGGGACCTAACTTAAGGATTTGGGCAATTGCTAAAAATTGTTAAGAATCAGTTTTTGCTCTAGTTGAAAACTGTTTTGGTTAGAATTTTGTAGAAATTGGGGCAATTGCTAGGGTCCGTTTGGTTCAAAACAGTTAGGGTATGTTTGGATTTGGGCAATAACTAGAAATTGCTAAGAATCGAAGCCATTTAGTTCAAAACAATGGTATTGTATAATAAGTCTGATTTTAGGCTAGTTTTTGTAATCTCATTTGACTTGTTATAAGGCTAGATTTGTTTTTTGTCATCCTTGTACATTTTTTGGTCTACTACCTAGTTAGGCTGCTGTAGGGTTATGTTTTGTTTTCGACTTGTTATAAGGCTAGATTGATTTTTGGTCCTCCCCTGTGGAATTGCTTTTCCTGCTATTTAAGAGTTATAGCAAATGTAATTTATGCTTCAAAATGCTAGAAAAGTACTATGCATTTGTGCTAAGTATATGATGCATTATAAGTTCTTACATGTTAGTAAGTTCTTACATGTTAGTAATTTCTTTGTATAAATTTTTGGATATGTTAGTCTCATGGTGTGTTTTTATGTAATTCTTTCTAATATTGTTTTTCATTCATTTATATCATTCACTCATTCTCAATTTAGTAAACCCTAGAATTCCCGTTCAAGCATCCTTGTATGACAGTTGTCACTTTGATCATATAATAAACATATAAGCTATGGTATGGATATGATTATTTATTTGGTCATACGGCCTTCCTCGCCATTCGTTTTCAACTTAAATGTTTTTGCATATGATTGGTGAAATTGTCTACAAATGATGCTTGAATTGTCCGTTTTGACAGTTTAGAAATACATAACATCTATGAAATCACACGCTTATACTTTATCATTTTGATAAATTTCAACAGTAATTCCCTTGTTCTTTGGTTGCATATTTGGACAAGGTGACATATTGTTAGCAGCTTAGTTAAGCTAACTAATAATATGTTTATACCTTGAACATTTTGTGTACTTTGAGAACTGTAGGGAAATGTTGCCGAAATTTCCTCAAAATGAAACTAAGCACGTTGGTGATTGATTCATAGGAATTATGTATTTCTAAATGAGATAGGAACCACTACCTGATATAGGAGTTTGAGATGATACAAAACATATCACATTCATTACAAGTTGATAGGAAGATTCATTGTTATGTATGTTTGAATGATTTAATTTGCAAAGATACGAGAAAAATACAAATAGATAAGAGTTGGATGCAAAAGTCAAGAGTAAGCAATGAATATGAGAAAGGAGTCTCACAGTTCTTAGACTTTGCCTTTAATAATGCACAGAAATGCTCTATGTCCACATTCATGTAATAATTGTCTACAACAAAAGCAAGAAACTATGTATGACCATTTGTTAGACAATGGGATAGCTATAAATTATGCGCGATGGTTGATGCATGGGGAATATGAGTTTTATGAACCTACAGATACTAGCAATAGTGGCACTAATGAGTCTAATATGCATGATGAGATGGAAGAAATGTTAAATGATGCATTCAAATGTCAATGCCAAATGAGGAATTTGAAAGAAGTCCACATGTTTATGAGGAGTTTGATTCGATATCGAATGAGAATGCAAACAAATTTTATAATTTGTTGAGAGAAGCTGAGCATGAATTATATACAGGGTGTAAAAAATTTACAAAGTTGTCTTTTATCATAAGTGACTATTTACATGAAGTGTGTCTAATGGATGGAGCAATAAGTCATTTACAATGTTACTTTAATTGTTGAAGGAGGTTCTTCCTGAGGGTGAGACATTGCCAAGCAATTATTACAAAACAAAAAAAGTGTTCCGTGAGCTTGGCCTCCATTGTATTAAGATTGATGCTTGCCTCTCATATTGTATGTTGTATTCAAAAGAGCATGTAAATGAGAATGAGTGTATTGTGTGTGGTGTCTCTAGATGGAAATCAAGTGATGTTCATCCTAATAAATGAGTCTAATCACCATCAAGAAAAAGAAAATTTCGTTATTTCTCTCTGCCTTTCCCTTAAAACCAAGACTTTAAAGGTTATATATGTCATCGAAGACAGCTTCTCACATGAAATGTCATGTTGATGGTTGCATGAGAGGTGAGATGATGAGGCATCCAATAGACTCTTTAACTTGGAAAAACTTTGATAAGGTACCCCCTTCATATGGAACCTCGAAATGTTAGGCTCAATTTAGCAAGTGACGGGTTCAATCCTTTTGGAAACATGCCAATTTCATACAGCATGTGGCCCGTGGTTCTTATTCCATATAACTTACCACCTTGGATGTGTATGAAACAAACATTCTTCATATTGTCACTCTTTTTTCCTAGTCCAACTTCACCTAGGAATGACATTGATATATACTTACAATCATTAATAGACTGATTAGTGCAGCTATATTATGGACTGATTAGTGCTCAAAAAGTGCTATTTTGAACCCTGTTTATTTAAGATTATGAGGCATTTTTAAAATTAATCAGCGAATTAACCTCGATTTGCAACATTAAGGTCTTATCATTCTACCGACGATTTTGTGGCTAATTTGTAGTTCTGTGTTATTAATGCCAAATTTGTTGAATCGACTCAAGCACGAAGAATTCGAGTCGAACTCGATTTCATTAGAAATCGAAGGAAAGAGGAGCAAAAGAGGAGCAGAAGAAGAGAAAAGAGGAGCAATTCTCAAGACTGTAGTACTTCACCATTGTGCGAAATTTTCTCCCGCACTTTGACTCTTTTGTCATTTTTTGAATTCCTTTTCCCATTTTGCCCTTCATGTGTATAAGTGTGAATTGAGGGTATTGTATTTTTCTTTGAGAGCTTTAGAGAAAGCTCAACCCTTGTAAAAAAATCCATTTTTTTTTTTGTCAGAAAATACAGAGCACTGGACGGTAAGCTTTCCCGCCGCTTTCCTCTGCTTTCATTTTCTTTGTTTTCCTTTTGTTTTCTCGGCTACCAAACACCCCTCTGAGGATGACAACTCAAGGGATGACATAAAACCCTCCATCCTTGAAGAGGAGGGGCTTTCTTTCACGGCTGGGGTTTTAAGGTAAATGACTGCCTTATGTATTTAATGCAAGCATTTAGCGGGTATTTATGTCTCTATTTCTCATAATAGGTTTAAATCTCTTGATATCTCTGGTTAACTCCGCACTGGGTGTTTAGGTTCATGATGCTTATTGCTAGATTCATCGAGATTCATTAGTTGTCATTTATTAGTTAATGTAGGTAGATTTTTAGAGATGGGATTACTCACTCGTGAAACATTTATGTCTAATAAATGCTATATTTCAAAAGGAAAATTTAATAGGTCTGAATTTTGATAGTCAAATGAAGATCCGGTTCGAAATGACTATAGGTCATCTTCCCCAACGCGAGGAAAAGGACCGAGAACCTTTCATTTGCCTTAGGACCTCAAACTCAAAGAGCCTCGATGCTTCAAGGAGTTCTTTTTCATATTTTACTTCATTTTATTTTCAGTCTATAAATCACCAACTCTCACTATTTTTACTAAAACCCCAAATCCAAATTGAATTCACCATTTTGAACTTAATTGCACATCATTTTATACGAAGAAAACTCATCCCTGTGTTCGACCCTAGAACCACTATTTTGCAGTAGCTATGCTACGGCAGTAGGAGGAATTAGGATTATAAATTTTGTTGATTTCGGCACACCTACTGTGGCACAAATCATGGACCATCAATGATTTTCCTGCATATGCAAATATTTTTGGTTGGATTACTAAAGGGCAATTTGCTTGTCCTATTTGTAATAAGGATTGTTTGTCATATCGATTACAAAATAGACGAAAATGGTGTTACATGGGTCATCGTCGATTTTCACCGACTAATCATAGATTTCAACGTGATAAAAAGTCATTTGATGGAAATGAAGAACATAATGGAACATATTATTTTAGGGAAGGCATCAAAAAACAAGATGTTGGAGAAAAGAAAAAGAGAACATGCTAAACTTGAGCACAATTGGAAAAAGAAAAGCATTTTTTTCCAATTGCCAAATTTGAAAACCCTTATTTTGCATCACAATTTGGATGTAATGCATATTGAAAAGAATATATGCGATAGTATAGTGGGCACCTTGTTGATTATTGATGGTAAATCGAATGACAACTTGAATAGTCGTCTTGATTTGCAAACTATGGGTACAGAGATCAACTTCACCCTATAGAAAGAGGAAATAGGTTATATTGTTCACGTAGATGCTATTCACTAACCTAAACAAAAAAAGGAACTCGTAAAACTTTAAAAGAAGTGAAGGTTCCAAATGGTTATGCTTCTAACATCTCTCGATGCATACAAGTGTGAATGAAAGAAAGATTTTGCATTAAAGCTCATGATTGTCATAGTTCTCATGCAACAACCTCTTCCCTTGCACTGTGGGTTCCATAAGAATGTTTAAAGGTCGCTTGTTAAATTATCTAGCTTCAAAGAATTGCAGTTATAAAGTGTTAAAGACCGATCAATTGTGAGCACCTTCGTAATTTATATAATAGTCTAATTTTGCAAATTGGAAAAATATTTCCTCCATCATTTTCGATGTTATGGTACATTTACATGTGTATCTTGGTAAATGAGGCAAAGGTCGGTCAATTAAAGGTAATATTGATGGATGTATCCTATTGAGTGGTATGTTCTCATTCAATTATATATATATATATATATATATATTAGGTTTCATATAGTTCATGAATCAAATCTATTGTGTTATGGATTGACAAGTGTTTACGCACATTAAAGTCTTATGCGCGTAATAAGAGTCGTCCAAAAGGTTCTATTGTAGAAGGGTACATAGCAGAAGAATGTGCAACATTTTGTTCAAGATATTTGCATGATGTTGAAACAAAACATGATCGTGAAGAAATGAATTATATCATTGCAAATAACATAACAAATGAAGAGTTAAGCATTTTCAAATGCATGAGACGTATAATAGGAAAAGCAACATCTTGTGCTCTTAAGACCGAAGAGTGGTATCAAGAACATTTATATGTGCTAAGTAATTGTGAGGAAGTGATGTCATTCATTGAGCAAGATGATTGTTTGAATAAAACTTTCTTTCAATTCTCATGCAGAAATGTAATTTTGGTCTTTATGAGAATCATAATTACAAATCTTTATTTTCAGAGAACACAAACAATCTATAAGGCTAAGCCTCGTATTCGTGCACAAGATGTAGATTTGATTCACACAAAATAATTCATTAGTTGGTTTGAAGAACGTGTGAGTACATTCACTATATACATTTTCATATTATCTAATAAACATGTATGTTTTATAATCTTATATTTGAATCGATAGGTTATACAAATACGACATGAAGGTACCGTTTCTAAACACATACTATCACTGTCTCGTGGACCAAGTACATTAGTTACTTGTTATAAATGATACATCATTAATGGGTTCAAATTCTACACAAGAGAAAGAGAAAAAGGGGAAAAATATTCAAAATAGTGGAGTTATTGTAACCGCAAAGGTGTCTAGCTTTGCAAGTGTAAGAGATACGAACCCAATTTTTGGTCATGTTTCATTACTGTGCTAACTCGATGCTAGTCGAAGTTACATTACCTTAGTGGAAATAGAGTTATTTTATTTAAGTATGACCGGTGGGATGAAATCAATATTAGAAAGGGGATAAAGAAGGATGAATATGGATTCACGTGTTTGAATTTTGAACGTATCATATGCACAAATGAACCATTTGTACTTGCATCTCAAACAAAACAAGTCTTTTATGTTCAAAATTCAAATGAGGAAAATTGGCACATTGTTGTAGAAATACAAACTTGAGGGGTTTATGATATGAACCAAGAAGTATTTACTAATGATCCAAAGCCATATCAACAACCTATAACACTTCATACTCAACATGATGTGCATGATCTAGTTGAGAATGATTTAATCAATTGGGAAAGAAGTGATATTATAGGAGAAACTATCCAAACAGATGTTCTACTATCATGACAAAGAAACATTGTTGATCGAGATAATGAATTTATTCATAATGAGGATATAGATGATGTGTAGTTAATAATACTGGTAAACACATAAATATATATTATTTGATATATACGTTGTAATTTATTCCATGTTATTTATGTAACTTATTTATATTTCATTTTATAAATTACTTTATTATATAGGAAATGTCTCATTGAAGAGGAAGAGTACAGACAGTGTCTCTAGAGGATGACTCGAACAATCTACAACAAAACATGCAGTTACAACCACTTGCAACTACTTCTACTAGTTCTGGTGATTTTGGTCCTCTAGATACTAGGTCAACTGGTATGTTTAAGATAATTATGCTTAGTTTTACTTATGATATTTGTGTTTACATATGTTTAATTTCTCAAATAATGAAAATCGATTATTTAATTTTATATAAGAGAATAAATTATGTTTTTTATAATTTAATTTTTACTTTTAGAAGGTTCCTCTATAAAAAAGAAGACACGTGGTCCAACGCGTAACTTGAATTAACTTGGCATGAAACCCGATGAAAAAAAAATCAACACATTTCAATACAAAAGGCCAAGTTGTTTATCATAACAACGACGAAAGACTTTTTAGTTGCATGGGGACATTGGTATGATCTCAACACAATGTACCAATTCAAGTCCAAGATTGGCATCACGTTAGTAAAGATATAAAGGAAGAGCTTTGGGCCTTGATATTGGTATGTCAATTACTATTCATCTAAATTGTTATTGTTTGAAAATGAAACCTTTTAATTATATATGACTTTTTCATGAAATATAAGAGAAATATGAAATTGATGAAACATGCAAGAGCTACATTATTTTATATTATGGAAATCTGTTCAGAAGTTATAGAAATAAGATGAAGGTCAAGTATTATGACCCTTATAATACAGATGAAGAGAGATTGCACCACAAACCTCCTTACTTATCAGATGATGAATGGAGGTGGCTCATTAACTTTTGGGCTACACTCGAGGCAAAGGTAAACATAATGATTTTTTTTTCAAATAGTGTATCTTTTCATACTCATCTTTAAATAAAATCATATTTATTAGTTATATCTAATTTAATTCTTCATTTTTAGTAACTTTTATTATGTTTCTAGTAACTATATAGGTGATATGCTATTTTTTTAATTGATAT
This sequence comes from Tetrastigma voinierianum, assembly GCA_016808115.1. Taxonomy (NCBI): domain Eukaryota; kingdom Viridiplantae; phylum Streptophyta; class Magnoliopsida; order Vitales; family Vitaceae; genus Tetrastigma; species Tetrastigma voinierianum. The sequence continues at coordinate 474,330 of JAEQBH010001642.1, forward strand.
AAGATATTTCTGAAAAAAAAACAAAGCTAATAGGGCAAAGCAAGTCATAAAGCATACATCGGGATCACAAAGTTATGCTCAAATCCGACATGAACAAGTAGAAAATTTATTATTAATAAGATTTGCTTGGTAAGACAGTTCATAAAAATAACTTAATTGTTTTACTTATAAGAATAGGCACAAAAAGAGATGATCGAACTCGGAGCCTAATAGAGTCGATGTTTGTCTTAACATACAAAAAAAAAGATGGATGCTTCATACGATCATTTTAAGGCATCAGCGGTAATGAAGTATCTAAATTTTATATACTTGTATTTCAATCATAACTACATACTAAATTATTCATACAAGTCTAACAATTATTTTTGTTTTTTGTAATGTTAGGATTAATTTGAGCAATTACTATCCCAACTTGAAGGATGTCTTCTTCTTCTCATACACTTCTACTGCTTCTGCATCATTTGTAGCATCTACATCTGTAGATAACTTATAAGCCCAAGTGATGGGTCGAGAGAGGCATGGACGTGTTCGAGGCTATGGATTTGGTGTTACTCCTACCTTAGTCTTTGATAGCAGTAGTACGGGGCAATCAAGATCTACTTTGTCAACACAACTTGAAAATGCCCAAGATATACTAAGAGTTGCAGAACAAAAGTTTACAATAGCAACTAAAACATTTGAAGAAAAGTTGGTAGAAGTTCAAAGGAAGACACGAGAAGAAGTGAAATAAAAGTTTGATGAAAAAATTATGGAAATGCAAAGAGTGCAAGCACAACTTCAAGAATAGATTATGCAAATGATGCAACAATTTCAATAAAGGCAGTAGCAGACTTACATTATACTACATTTTATATGATACATTATCCTCATTTTTTGGAGTTTTTATGACTAATATGTGATGGTTGGTTAGTTAACTTATTACATTATATGATAGAATATAAAACCTAATTTGTATCTCTATTATTGTTTTTTCTCATAGTATGTTAATTTTTAATTATATAGCTTGGGATAATTTATTATGATATATTGTGGTATTTTAAATTTTGAATTTCAAAATTGTTGAGTTGCTTGATTGCATACACGGGTTTAAAAAATTAATTGTTTATTACAGGTTTGGAAAATGAAAATCTATAAAAAAAAACTAATTGTTTAAATGTAATAATTTTTAGTCACGGTCAAGCAAAAAACCGTGACCATATGTTCCATTTTTTGTCATGGTCATAGCAAAAACCGTGACAAAAAAGCAGTGACGGTAAGCTCAAAATGGGACCTTTTTAGTCATGGTTTTCATGCTGGCCGTGACTAAAAAGGTCCCCTTTTGAGCTTATCGTCCCTGTTTTTTTGCTATGATCGTGACAAAAAATGGACCATATGGTTACGGTCACGTAGGAAATCGTGACTAAAACCTTTGTCTACGCCTACTATTGTGACGCTTGGTCGCGGTTTCATAAAACCATAACAATAAGTTTTAGTCACAGAGTTCATTGATTTGGTCACGGTTGGTGACCATGACCTAAAGTCATATTTCTTATAGTGATAGTTGAGGGATGTCAGCTTAAGAAGCAACTGGACTACAGCATTAATGGTTTTGAGATGTTGATGATTAGTGCTCAAAAAGTGCTATTTTGAACTCTGTTTATTATAGGTTTTGAGCACTTTTTGTGTACTAATCAGCGTAATTAACCCAATTTGCACATTAAGCTCCCTCGCTATTCCCATCGACGATTTTATGGCTGAACACTCTTGTAGTTTTTACAAGCTATTTTATGCCAAAATTGTCGAGTCGATCCAAGCATGAAGAATTCGAGAGTTGAACCCGGGCCTTGCAACTAGGAAGCCGTATGAAAGAGAAGCGTAAAACATAAGAGTGCCACAACAAAATTTCCAGCAGGTCACAAATTTTTGCAACTCTGGTAAAATTTCGTGTGTTGAGAATTTTCGCACTACTGGCGGCTTCATTAACTCGCGAATTTTCGCAGGTTGCGAAATTTTCTTCATGCTTGTCAATGTTCATGCCTTTGCTGCCACTGTTCACTAGTTTTGCCACTGTTCATCCTTGACTTCCTGTTGCCCGTTTTTGCTTTTTGACTCTTTTGGTTTTCTTCCCTTTTACCCTATCAGATTAGTATTTGTTATGTTATTTTTTGTACTTTGTAAAGGGGTTTGGCTATAAACCCTAAGACTAGATAATCAAGCAAATCATCTCTTTCATTAATAAAGTTTCTTTTGGCTGAAACTTTCACTTCTCCAAATTCTTTTCCGCCGCCCATTTATTTCCTTTCTTTACTTTTCTTTGGTTGTTAAACACCCCTCGAGGATGATAACTCAAGGGATGGTTGGCTGTGAAACCCTTCCTCCTTGAAGGGCTCCCGGGTGCAGATCCGAAGGCAGCTAAGGGTTTCATGCGAGCTTACGCAGGTACTCACCGTCAATTTCAGGTTTCCCTTTAACCTGTGGTTTAAATCCCTAGATTCACCTTGAATGGTTATTACTTGATAATCTTTCGGGGCTCATCGATGCTTAATGTTAGATCCATTGATGTCGTTATTATCATTTATGATCCCTTGTAAGGTGAGTCAAGGCGAAGTTGTTTTTCGTCAGTCTGAGACCATCGTTGCTCGCTGAGTACTCATTTTTCAAAAGGATAATTATTAAGGTTAGGCCTTTATAGCTAAATGAAGATCATGACTATAGGTCATCCTCCCCAACGCGAGGAAAGGACCCTGGAAACCCTCAGTTGCCCTAGGAATCCAACCCCAGTGACCTAACACTTCAAGGGGTTCTATTTTACATTTTTATTTATTTTATTTTTTGCTTGCAACCTACCAAACCTCACTGTTTTTATGAAATCCTTAAATCCAAAGTGAAATTCACTATTTTCGATCACTGCAAATCATTTTGTATGAAGAAAACTCATCCATGAGTTCGACCCTAGAGCCACTATACTGCAGTAGCTTTGCTACGGCAGTAGCAGGAATTTAGGTTATAAATTTGGTTGATTCTGGATACACCTACTGTGGCACGAATCAAAATGGCGCCGTTGCCGGGGATGGTGCCTAAGTGCAATTGATGAGCAGTTGAACACTTGTGATCCTCATCACAAGATCTGGTGAATTTTCTTTTATTTTTCTGCTACCGCTTTCCCGGCGCTTGTTAATTTTGCTTTGTTTATTTTTTTAGTTAACATTACCCCTTTGGGTAGAATTTGTTTGTCTTTTTCCTTGTTTTGTGTTTTCTCTATTCAAGGGGGCTGCAGGAGCAGCATTCTTTCCAATGGATTAAAAAATTAAGAAGGCGTGTTGATTAAAGTCAAGAGCTTCAAGAGCCTGAACATCAATTGGAAATTAGTTTGAGGCCAATGGAATATCTAGAGGAAGAACAAAGAAAAAGTCACAGCTCTTGAAAGAAATCTAATGCATATAAGTCCATGAGGGACTGAGAAACCTCCATGGATGAGTGTGCCCTCATGCATGGTATCTCCAACAAACGCACCATATGGAAATTCTTACAAACCTAATTGGAGGAACCACCTAAACCTCTCATGGGGACAAGAACCTACATAATATGCACCTCCTCCACGTCCACAATATGCTTCAACTCCTCAACCTCAATCACCACAGTCGATCTCTCAAATTGAACAGGTCATTCTAGACCTTACCAAGCTAATGGGTAACTTTGTGGAATAGCAGAAGACATTCAATGCCCAATTAAGTCAAAGAATTCATACTATGGAGAACTCCCTGGACCAAAAATTAGATGGACTTCAAAGTGAAATGGATCATAAATTTGACAACCTGCATCATAAATTTGACAACCTGCAGAAATCAATTTCAAGGCTTGTCAATCAACATGTTCATCAAGAGAAAGAGAGTCAAGAGGAAGAGTGCCTAAGTGACGCCATGGTGGAGGAGCAGTGTCTACAGCAGCTACAAGAAGGCCTGGTAGAAAATTTTGAATCCTCAGACATTAGTGCTGTTGTCTACCCATGGGAGAAGAAGGAAGCAATCTCCCCTTTGCTAACTGAGGAAGCAGTGGAAGAACACCAAAAGCATAATTTACCCCTGGCCCCTATTGACTCGGTCTACATACTGCCTTCACCTACATCACAATCCCAACCCAAAACTCATGTCAGCCGGGTTAAGGCCATCCCACCTTTGTCGGCTTATTCAATATTTTATGAAGTTAGTAAATCTCTATCTCACCTTGCCACTACATCGAAGACATTGCGCCATCATTACTGCATGGCATACCGGATGGTTCGGGTGCCGATCTGCATGAGCACCCGGACTTCAAGATTTCTGGCTGAAAGCTCCACCAGCTTCCTGTGCCAGCCTCCAAAGGGTTGAGAAATCTGTCTGGGAGCACAGCCTCCCTACTTTTGTTTTCATTTTTCTTGTCTTATTTTATTTTATTCTATTTCTATTTTGATTTCTTTAATTTTCTTTTAGATTTTCTACTTTTGGCTAATCTTTGTTTTTAGTTTAATTTTCAATTTTATGCAATTTTTCTTAATTTTTTATGTGTTTTATTTTTGCAAGTTTTGGTTAATTTTTGGAGCATAATGCAAAATACAGAAATTTGCAGCCTGCAAAATTTCGCAAGTAACCCGCAAATTTTCGTAGTCGTGACCGTTCGCGAATTTCAGAACCCGCACCTTACAAGTTAAATGCTTTTATTTCTCCGCACCGTTCATGTTTTTGTTCTTTTAGATATATATATATATATATATATATATATATATATATATATATATATATATATTTGTTTTTTTAATTCTCAAAATGTTTTAAAAATAATAATAATAATTCGCACGGTTGAATTTTCGCAACCTCCCTCCAGTTTCGCAACCAATTTTGTTTTGACCATAACTTTTTCATCCGAACTCCGTTTTGGGTAATTTTGGTACCGTTGGAAAGCTTAGAGAGTGTAAAATCCAAATATAGCTATAAAGAACACTTTTGAAATTATTATGAAGCTATAATTTTCCAAATTCTCCAACTGGTCACTTTTTTCCTCTCTTTTCTTCTCATAACTTGTTTATTTGAAGCCCAAATGGAGTGAATAAGGTCTTGATGGAAAGCTTGCGAAGTCTCCTATCCAAAAACGAGTACATTTCATCAAGGAGGTAGCACTTCCTTCTCTAACTTTCCAATCCAAGCCCCATTGCGTACAATGTGACATTTGGTTGAGGGGAGAGTTAGCGAAAGAAGTGGCATTTATTAATATTTTTGTTACTATTTTGAGCAAGCCCATTTTGTTATGTTCAGTGATTTGATGGTTTTCCTTTTTGTGATGCTGTTATACTATACAGCTTACTTTTCAATTCAAAACTTGCACCCATTTTTTTTGTGTTTTGCCTAGCCTGCAGTTTGAAAAATTGAAACATTGTCCAATTCTGTTGATGATAGATTGATTCCATGCCTAGTTGAGTGGATGATTAGTTGAATTCTTGTTACTTTCGACCTTTTTCTTCCACCTTTAGCTAACCACACACAGTGCACATTAGTTTTCAATAATAGGTTGAAGAATTGCTTACCTCCTAAACTTTGCAAAACCTACGCTAGTTTCGTTGACTACCTTTAATAGGTTAAGGACCCCCATGAAATGAAAGCCAATGTGTCTTCCAAAAAAAAAACAAAAAGAAAAAGAAAAAGAAGAAAATCTCTAACTTGTCTTTGAAACCCGAGCACCTGGCCCGAGGGGTATATGGCGAGCCTTAAAGCCCGTGCCCTAAGCCAATCGGTCAAGCCACCGACTTAGTGCTCTCAAGCACGGTGGATGGGTGGAGCTGGAACAAGTTGTAAAGCTCGGGATTCTCGAAATCATTCAAGTCCCGGTGAAACCCGAAGAGTTTGTGGTCGAAAGATCCTTATGATTTGGTGCCCTAAGCCTTAATTGGTTGGGAGTCACCTGTGATCCTCGCATGGACTTTAGTGAGGCTCAGTATTCTCAAAGATTGCACCCCTACAACAAAAGAGTTGTGGAATAAGAGCGTGGTCCTCACATCTATTTAGGCCAGGTTAGTGTCCTAGGTGGCTGTGAGTAGCTTCGGCTCGGGGGAGAGTGCAATTTAGCAGTTTATTATTGAGAACTGATCAAACAAATACTTAGGTTTTGGTGGAAGTCTCTGGTTGATTCACCAAGAAGGAGGCTCTTTTGATACTCAATTTTGTATGACATTCATTCTCTCGAGATAGTTATTGGGCATGGGTTTCGCCATTTCATCGGCGTTGCAGATTACTCATTCACAACCTTGGAATATAATTTTTGGTGAACATCATTTGATTTTGTCTTCGTATGCTATCTCTTTCTTTCTTTCTTTCATTGCTAAGGACTTAATGTGTAGGTCAAGTGGATTAGTGCTCAAAAAGTTCTCATTGAACCCCGTTTTCATAGTGTGTTTTGAGCACTTTTATGTACTTAATCGTGAATTAACCCAATTTGCACATTAAGGTCCCCTTATTCTAACATCGTATTTTACTGGGCTAATTTAGCTTGTGTTTATTTATACCAAAATCTGTTGAGTCGATCCAAGCACCGAAAAATTCGAGTTGAACTCAAAGACGCAGATCGGGTTTAAGGAAAGAGAAGCAGAAAACATAAGAAAAAGGCCACAACAAAAATTTTGTAGGGTTGCGAAATTTTCGCAACTTGCAAAATTTCACAAGTTGCGAATTTTCACATGGTTGCAAAATTTCACAACCTGCGAATTTTCACAGGTTGCGAAATTTGCTTCCTGCTTGCCACTGTTCATGCCTCTGCTGCCACTATTCACCAGGTTTTGCCACTGTTCATCCTTGACTTCCTGCTATCCGTTATTAATTCTTCGGGTTTTCTTCCTTTTTGCCCCATCAGAATAGTATTTGCTATGTTATTTTTGTAATTTTGTAAAGGGGTTTGGCTATAAAAGCCCCAAGACTAGACACTGTTAAATCATCTCTTTTCATTAATAAAGTTTCTTTTTTTGGCGGGAAGCTTTCAACTCTCCCGCCTCTTTTTCTGCTGCTCCATTTCTTTCTTTTTCTTTTACTTTTTCGGCTGCCAAACACCCCTTGAGGATGATAACTCAAGGAATGGTTAACTAGAAACCCTTCCTCTTGAAGGAAGGCCGCGGGTGTGGTGTGGATCCGCGCAGCCGAGGGTTCCATGGTTTTCACGCAGCACGCGCTTGCGGTTTCCCTTTAACTCGTAGGTTTAAATCCCTTAGATTCACCTTGAATGGTTATTACTTGATAATCTTTTGGTCTCATTGGATGCTTAATGTTAGATCCATTGATGTTTGTTAGTTATCATTTATGATCCCTTGTAAGGTGAGTCAAGGAGAGTTGTTTTTCATTGTCTGAGACCACTGATGCTCAGTGAGTACCATTTTTCAAAGGATAATTATTAAGGGTTATTAGGGTTCTTTATAGCTAAATGAAGATCCAGCCGAGATGACTATAGGTCATCTCCCAACGCGAGGAAAGGGACCCCGAAACCCCTCGGGCCAGTTCTAGGAATCTAACCCTAGTGACCTAACACTTCAAGGGGTTCTATTTTACATTTTTATTTATTTTATTTTCTGCTTGCAACCTACCAAATCTCACTGTTTTTATGAAATCCTTAAATCTAAAGTGAAATTCACCATTTTCGATCACTGCAAATCATTTTAATGAAGAAAACTTCATCCCCGAGTTCTAATTTAGAGCCGCTTATACCGCACAACTTTGCCGTGACAAAGAGGGAGGAATTTAGGTTATAAATTTTGTTGATTCTGGATACACCTACTATGGCACGAATCAGTTGAGTCGGGGTTGTGGCAATGGAGGATGGTGGGATAGCAATGGAGGAGTTGGAAGCCATTGGAAAAAGGAAGGGGATAAGGATATCAAACTCGTTGGAGTAGGAGCTCTAATACCATAACAAGGTGAGAAGAATTTTTATTTTCTACAGATTTCATAACTTAAATACGGTGTAGGATAATATAGATTGCTACATGATAATGTTGCCACTTATCTTCTACATGATAATGTTGTCACTTATCCTTGGGAGGTTTCAAACGAACATTTGAATTTGAACTTGTTTGTTACAATAAACGAATGGTTGGATTGTTTGCATCAACCGAATTTGATGCAGATGGTTCTCTAACAGTTAGGTGTTCGTTTGCCCATTTGTTCACTCCATTGACGATATGTATATTTAAGCTATATATGGAACAAACGTTAAAAGCAGTATTGGATCTCAAAGAAGCTTAGTGTCAAGTCGACATATGACCTATATGGCGCATTTGTGTTTCATCCCCATTACTTTTCTATTAGATTTTATTTTCACTGTTATGTTCGTTAGGACAGAACTTAGAATCACCTCAACCGGAAAAACTTCTTTACAAAAAAATTCTCAATTCAATTCAAAATATATATATATATATATATATATATATTCCTTCTACAATAGATTTCGCTCTTTTCTTCAACTAGAAATATGTTTATGTGTAGTATTAAATATTGTTTACTTATCATGATGCCTTTTTAACCGTAACTCGGGTCGAGCGCGCGGGATCAGCCGGGCCGACCCGATTGTTTGGCGGGCCGATGCAGCGCTCGATCGGGCTCGGGCCGAGGCGTGATCGCTTATACCGTTGACCGCAGCGCTCCTCGCACGTGGCACTCGCCGCAAAACAGGCGGGAAGAAGGGGAGTCGGCGAGGCCGCCCGTGTCGCCCATGCCTAAGCCGGGCCGAGAAGCAGAGACCGCTGTAGGCGAATCGGTTCGCGGTATGAAGATGCTGGCCTCGTAGCCAAGGCACCTTTCACCGCGGCTATGTATTTATAGTGTATGTCCAACCAAATAGATTGCGAATTATAATTTGCTCCATTGATGGGTTTTCTTTATCAAGACGGATTTGGTAATGGATTTAGAAAAAGTCGTTTATTCGGGATAATCTTCCTTTTACCGGGAGGAGATCCAACTCACACAGATCTTTATTATTTTCCTTTCCTTATCATAAAGATTTTATTTGATCGAGAGGACGATATCTTCATGCAGTGCTATTCTATTTTCTCGTATCGCTTAAATACAATCCGACTACAGGATATGGACCTTCTAATTCATCCAAGACCGTCCCGGCCTAGCGCCTGAGCCTTCGCTTTGGTCAAAACCAGTCGAGGCCTAGGTATCTGTGCTGGGCGCGCCTCTCCTTTGGGCTTGGTGAGTGGGCCTGCGAGCCCATTTTTCAAACCCTATCACTTATTTTTTTAAGTAATTTTCATATAAATGTTTTTTTTTTACATTTATTCATTTTGTATATCACGTTATTATGTTGAATGTAGCTTTGATGCATGGTTTTCTAATAGTTGTGTTTGTTCGTCTATCTTGCTCACTCCATCAATACATTATATTTTAAGCTATATATGGAACAAACATTAAAAGCAGTATTGGATCTCAAAGAAGTTTAAAGGTCAAGTTTGACATGACCTTATATAAGGGCATTTGTGTTTCTTATCCCCATTACTTTTTCTATTAGATTTTATTTTCATTGTTATGTTTGGTTAGACAGGAACTTAGAAACACCTCAATTGGAAAACTTTTGAAAAATTTCAACTCAATTCAGAAAAATATATATATATATATATATATATATATATATATATATATATATATATATATATATATATATATATATATATATTCCTTCTACAATAGATTTCGTCTTTTCTTCAATTGAAATATGTTTATGTGTAGTATTAAATATTGTTTACTTATTTTTTTAATAATTTCATAAATGTTTTTTTTTTTATATTTATTCATTTTGCAGCACACAAGAGTAGTATTATATTTTTACAATGATTCAAACCTATTTTTAAACCCATTCCAACTGTTTGTCACTTGAATTAGGTCTCAAGAACAAATTTTATTGAAGAATTAAAAATAATTAAAATAATGTTTCTTTTTTTTTAAGCTATAATGTTTCTTTTGTATATATATATATATATATATAAAAGAAAATCATAGTGTGGAAAATCATAGTGGAGGAACTGTCAATCAAACTTTGGTGTTGACTAATCAACTTTTGAGTGGAAAATGGTAATCATGAGCCAAACCATGCATGTCAAGACAAGACCCAAAAAACAACTGCTTTTTAAAAAGAAGACAGCGATATTGAATCAATGAAATTGCAAGAGAAAACATAATCAACTCACACAAAGCAAATATCCTCTTAACCAGCGATTTAAAATATCTATTGGTTTCGATATATTCAGATTTGGGATTTTACGGATATATCTGATATATCTGAGATATATATCGACTAGATATTTTACATAACATCGATAATTAAAATCATTTAAATTAAGAATATATTTAAGTTACTTATTAAAATTATTTAAAGCATGTAGAACTATAATATCAATTGGGGATTTGATTTTTTTACATTCTTTCTCTATATTTATATTTGTTTATAAAAATTTAAATGGGATTTTTATTAAAAAATATATTTAATTTAAGAAATAAATTATTTTTTAAGTATGATTTATACAAAATATTTATTCAAATAGTTTTTTTAAATTAAGGAAATTGTAATAACAACATAGGAATTTACTATAATGTTTTTATATATTTGTATTTGTATTTAGCTATTATAAATGATTAAAAATATTCATAAACTTATTAAAAATATATTCATAAATTAGAAAGATTAATATATCAAAATTTTGTAATATATATTATGCTATGACATCCTTAAATTCTACGATAGAGAGGTCAACCCACAAGGCTCGAACCCCTCAACAACAAATTCTCCATTTGATGACAAGATTTAACAAGAATTGACATGAATGAGCTGACAAAGACCGGGATTCACGAACAATGATCAAGATATTTGAAATGATCTGAAAAATTCAAAAACCTGATGACGCCGAAATTTCGCTTAAAACCCGATAAAGCCGAAATTTCACGGACCGACAATCTGAAGGGAACACGGTCGAGATGCGCTCGATACAGAATGATCGCGAAATACTCGCCGATATTTCCGATTTTTCAAACCTTGCTCTTAACTACCAAGAATTGAGTGACTCCACTCCATTTTTTGTTTAAAATATCTTATATATATAGTCATTAAAAATATTGATAATGATTACAGAATACATTATCCATAAATAATATTTGGGTTTTAAAAGAATATTAAAATTTATTTATACTTATCCCAACACTAATCTCATTAAGGTTAGGATGGGATGAATATATAAAAAAAAAAAAAAAGGGTCCCATTATGGTTACATAGCTCTTCCAAACACCTTGGTTAATTTTTAATTTATAAACATTAAAAATTAATCTTCTTATTTGTTAAGGCAACTTTATGGTATGAAGCCTAAATATATGGAATTAAGGATTCGATTGTTCCAACTCAAGACCCTTTTCTTCTTTATGTCCTATCTTTTTTAAAATATTGAGTCATTTATCATATGAGCTAGATATAATAAATGGCTATTCTAAGATTTAAAGTTGATAAAAAACTTGTTTTTTTAGCTTTCAATCGTTTATTCACACTAACCATCTTTTCCTCACATGCAGTTATTATTTTAAATTGTATTAATAAAAAAATAAGCACAACTATTGTTATTCCAAAAGCATACATGCAATTATGTATATATTTTCTTGATCAAGAATCAAAAATAGATATTTTAGTACATGTTTTACATAAATACTATCATATAACAAACTGCATGTACTACCAATATAATATAATATAAAACATAACTTTTATGATATTATTTATATATTTATAAATGCTCATTTAATTCCTTCTTATCATATATACTATAATATATAGTTAGAGATTGGTCATATTAAGGCTTTCTTATTTTAATCATAGTTTCAGCCGTAATAAGACATAACTGTAAGCCATGATAAAGTTTTTACCTCTATTTTGTCTTTCCGATCAAATAAAAAGCAATCAACAGATAATATAAGACGCTGATAATTTCTATGACTGCAAAAAAATAAATAAATAAAAATCACTATGCATACTTTTCCATTAATTGATATTGTCCTTGAGAGAGGAGAATGATCAAACAAAGGGAGGTTCTTGCAAACTTTCCAAGAAAGAGAACTGCTTTTATGGCAATTCCAAATAGAAAAAGTTAACCCATTTCTTCAATATTGAAAGTGAGTCTCCAAACTTACTGTTGTCCCCACAAAACCAACACCACCTTTGTCTTTGGATTGCATTATGGCCTCAAACCCAGTCTCTACACCACAAAAAAAAAAAAAAAAAAAAAAAAAAAACGAAGGAAAACACGAGAGAATTTGGAAAAGTCTCGACAGCTGTCGACAAAGGTAAAGAAGGAATGACGTTGTTGATATGTGATGTCAGCAACCTTTGTAGAAAAAAAAAAAAAGAAAGAAAAAAGAATAAAGGAGATGAAGAAAATCGTTTTAGAAACGTGAAGAATTAAGCTAATTAAGAGTCCTATTTACTTGACTTAGATGTTCCCACTTGCGCATCTCCAATTCAGACACGAGGAGGAAACTAAGGTAGGCCTACTTATTTTCTAACTCAATTCTTCTCCATATACAAATAATAAGGATTTAAATAAATAAATAAATAAATAAGAAATGTTAGAAAATTATATGCCAAGTTTTTTTTTTTTTTTTATAATTAAACACTTTAATTACCCTATTTATATTGAGATTTGAACTGAAGACTTATTTTCTCTTTTATGTCTTGTCTTTTTAAATCATTGAATGAACTATTATATGAGTTAAATATAATGTACATACCAAGATTTTTTTTTAAAAAGCAAATTTTCAAATAACTCTCAATCTCCTATTTTGAAATTTACTTAAATAATCTATATATAAAATTTTTCTCATGTTTTATGTTTTAAACTTTTAAAATCAAAATGTAAACGTAAAAGGGTAGTCAAACATCATTCGTAAGACTAAGTAGGTGTTGTTGTCCATATAGAACTAATAATGATTAAAAAGAAAAAGAAAAAAAAGAAAGGAAAATAAAGGTGTTGTTGCACATCCTTCCTTGTAAGGTTTGATATTTTTATTTGATATTTTTATTTGAGTTCGATAACAATTTTTTTTTTTTAAAGCTTATCAGAACACCTGCTAATTTATATGCGTGATAATTTAAGTAAAATAATAAATGCATGCTAATTTATATAAAGATAAGCTGTAGAAAATAATAACGATGCACTCAGATAAGATAAAGTTTAAGAAATAATAATGATAATTCAATTAAGAATTAATTAATCAATTTAACGAAAAGCATGGGTAAAAGGTAATTTCCTAATAGATACCCTAGGTATAAATTTGAATACTTTTACCAGAGACTCTATGACGCATCATTTCTGATCTAGCATTAAAACAAATTTATCTGGTAAGATCTTCCTTATTTTATTTTTCAGATTTCTTTTGACATAGATTCTTAATTTTCTTTCAATTTGTATGAACCTCGCTGTTCAACTAGATTACACTCCTCGTTATTCAAAAAATAAATAAAATAAAATAAGCACTAGCTAAGTATATCAATCGTCAGACAGAATTTAAAAAAGTAAAAGAGAAAAAAAAAAGGTAGAAATCTACTAGAGGCTATGAGATTGTGAAAAGAAAAAAAAAGTTCTTGTTATGAATATATAATTTATTAGACCTAAAAACCTTCATAAAATAAGTCTTGAAAACTTAGGTATAAGAAATCTATGAAATTTGATTCATGACGAATGCTTGAAAAAAAAAGAATAATGTTAGATATTCAAGATTTATGTTAGAAAAAAAAAAGTATTTAAGGATAATTTTTGAAAGAAAATAATAATAAACAAATAAGATAAATTTGAATATGCTGAATTTGGTATAAATATATGTATTTGATAAGTATTTAAAGATATATGTATTTTGGCAAGTAAATATTTTATTAAGGATTGAGATTTTATTAGATAAGGAATATGATTATAATAATTATTTAGCAATTATAGGAAATAAGATCCGTTAATAATACTTGTTGTCGAGTATGAAAATTGTTAGGTAAAAAGGCTAGATGAGTATTGTGTAATAATATAATTTGTAAAATAGTATTAATATTATTTCTTTATAGTAAAAGATTTAGTTCAGATTAAGAGTATAAAAATAAATAAATTATTAAAATAAGACGTAGTTTAATACGAGCTTTTATAAATTCAAAAACTACATAATTCTAATTGTTATCATTTGAACAATTGTCAATATATTCAAGGTGAACAAAAAAATCATGTTGATAGAATAAACTTTATAAATCACAAATTTTATAAAATATTTAGAAACCCATTAACTTTTATTATTATGGATTAAAAAATTAAAAATAATATCATTGTTAAGAATATCAAATCAGGAAATTTTTAAGAATAAATAAGTAATGGTGATAGTTTCTTCCTTATTATTTTAGGAGAAATATTTCATTAAGGTGAAATTCTTCGATTAAATTTCTTTCAAACTTTTGAGATTTCTCTCGCTCTGGGCAGGCAGGCAAGGCATGCGACGTCAACTGCCATCCTTTCTCAAAAAATTTTTTTTTTTTTTTTTTTAGAAAATCGTTTATTTTTACTTCATCGGCGATGAAAATTATTTTAATTGAATTATATATATTATATTGGTTTATGAAAAGTTTTACTTTTTATTTATTTGATAATCCATGGATCAAAAAGTAGCTTTGTAAGGATTGTATTTTTGAGATTTCATTTGTTTACGAAAGAAAATGCGAGATACGACAAGCTAGAATTGAATCCTTGAATTAAATATTTGACTTCGTTGGCCTACTTATCAACCGTAATAATAATGATAATTATTCACTTTGTCAACTGGAATAATAGCGACCTTTACATTCTCGCGACACCGATTCAATCCACAAATTTCTAAGTGCTTCGGTTAAAGGTTACTAATAATAGTAGTGTTTGGTTCCATCCAATCTTAAACGGTAACAATTTGGCGGCAAATTATCCATTCAAAGATTCTACACAATGCAAGACCATTTGATATTCACTTAATTAAAATATATTCAAACGATTCGATTTCGACTGATACTTAAAGTGTTCGATTCTAAATTTGATATGAAATTGTTTTGAATACACTGAGCATTTAAACTCGATTTGAAATTGACATGAGAATGTTTCTAAGTAAATTTTGTTAATGCTCCAACTTATTTTGAATCTAAAGTTTGATGAAAAACATCTTCTATTTGTTATATAATTGAAAACTTTGATCCATTTAAAATGATAAGATTTTACCGAAATTTAAGTTCCCTCATTCGCTAGACACATTTTCTGCATTTCTTTTGGGCCGCGGTGTCATTTACTGCAGCGATTCGCTATCATTAGATTTGATTAGAACTTTATGTTGGATCTTGTTGAACTAATAAGTTCATGTTTATATGAAATGTTGGGTTTTGAAAGTTAATTGAGAAAGTCACTTGAATGATAACATTCGTTTTTATATTAGTACAAAGTTGGATTTGAGAGATCCTAAATATTGTTATATTCTGAACAACTTTATATGACATGCATAATTGTGATTCTGACATTTAAAGAATTTTCATTTCTGGGCATTTAAATTTCACTCGAGAATTTATGAATTTAGAAAGTTACGCATTTTACTTTGAACGCTGCGGTTTAATCACAAAATCCACTTAATGCGGGCGCAGATTTGCTTCACTTTAAACGCTCTGGCACTACATTGGCGCTGACCGACAAATACGCCCCTGCGCGGTTTCAGACGCGACGCTTATTTCTTATATTTGAAAGAAATAAGAAACTAAGAAATTAATATTAGATAATTATATACCAAGAAATTTAAAAAAAAAAATCAAAATTTTCAATAGCTATAAATTTCCCAACTTGAAAATCATAATGTGAAGGTAAAAAGGGCACTCAAACATGATTCCTAAAACCAATTTCCAAATATATTATTTTATATTTTTGGTTTTTCCTCATATAATTTATCAATCTTCATGGTGGCTGCCACCTGGACCATGACCAATTAAAGCCAATTTATGCTGAACACCTTTACTTTAAAAAAATATATGTATGATTAACAGTAAGCAGCCAACATGGGTCAGTCAAAGTCAAAGATGAAAGATAGTCCAAATTTATCGTCTACGGTCGTCCCCACCATTAAACCTACTCAGCTTTCCACAGCCATAGTCGATCCCAGTACTATATATACCTCACCTACCTTAACTCATCAGTCATCCCCTCCAAAAATCTCTTACTCTTAACTCTTAAGTACTACCCAGAACTTGCTCCATTAATTTGTACTGTACAGCTAGGTAATGGGTGAGGTGGTTGAGGTGAAGTCGAACGCCGGAACGCCGCCGGCGGTGGCGGTGGCGGCTCCGCCGTTTCAGCTCCATTCCCCGTCGATGAGTCGGTCGCCGCTGATCGGCGGCGGCGGCGGCCATAAAAGCCCATTAACTGGTCGGATTCTGACTCCACTGGCGAGCCCCATGAAGAAGGCGATAGCAAGCATGCATGGGTTTTTGGAAGAAGTAGGGCATCTCACCAAGCTTGACCCGCAAGATGCATGGCTTCCGATCACTGAGTCGAGAGACGGTAACGCTTACTACTCGGCGTTTCACTCGCTGAGTTCAGGGATCGGAGTCCAAGCCCTTGTGCTTCCATTGGCTTTCGCTACACTCGGCTGGTGAGTTTAATTAATGAAAAAAACTATAAAATCAAACTCGAGGCATGCACCGACTCAGCAACTGGGTCGAATTCGAATTTCTGGTTCTGATTATGTGATGTTGAATTTGTGTCAGGATATGGGGAATGCTGTGTCTCTCACTGGCTTTTGGATGGCAGCTCTACACTCTATGGCTGTTGATTCAGTTGCACGAGTCGGAAACTGGAACCCGTTACAGCAGATACCTCCGACTTTCCATGGCTGCTTTTGGTAATGATAATGATAATGAGAATAATAATAATCATAATCATAATCATGAATGCATGCATTATTCCTAGGAGTCTCCAAAAAGACCGAGGCTAATTATTAGTGTCAACTCTACCATCTATGGTTGATTATTTTAGCTAATGGTGGGTTCATATATGGGATGATCAGGTGAAAAGCTAGGGAAGCTGCTGGCGCTATTTCCGACCATGTATCTATCAGGCGGAACCTGCGTCACTCTCGTCATCATCGGAGGGGGAACCATGAAAATGTTTTTCCAAATCGTCTGCGAAGTCAACCCGTTGACCACCATAGAGTGGTACGTCGTCTTCACTTGCTCCGCCGTCGTCATCGCTCAGCTTCCGAACCTGAACTCCATCGCCGGCGTCTCCCTCGTCGGCGCAATCTCCGCCATCACCTACTGCACCGTGATATGGGTGACGTCCGTCACCAAAGACAGGCCGAACGGGGTGTCGTACGAGCCGGCCGAGCTGAAGCCGGCGTCGGACGTGGCTCGGCTCTGCGCCGTCCTGAATGCGCTTGGGATAATTGCGTTTGCTTTCAGAGGGCACAACCTTGTGCTGGAAATACAGGGGACGATGCCGTCGAGCGCGAAGCATCCGGCGCGGAAGCCGATGTGGAGAGGCGTCAAGTTCGCTTATTTTGTCATAGCCCTGTGTTTGTTTCCACTTGCTGTAGGAGGCTATTGGGCTTATGGAAATTTGGTAAGCACCAAACAGGACTTTAAAAAATATATATTTGAATCAAAGACATTTTGTGAATATAACAAATTAATGTTTTTTTCTCTTGAAAAATAACCCTTTTTGAACAAAACTGCCCCTTTTTATTAAATGTATTTTCATTATGTTTTCATAAAAAGGGTTACTTTTGCACTAAAACAAGAATTGTATTTTTTTTAAATCATATCAAAAATTGATATGGGATCAAATTTTCAAAATCGGGTTTTCAAAAAACCTTTTAAACGAATCATCCTTTAAAAATCCTTATTGCCTTTTTGATGATTTAATTGAAAGCTAAATTTTGAAAATCTAACAATTCATCGAGTTTTGACCATATGTTGATAAAAAAAATATCCTTATTCTTTTTTGGTAAAAATATAACCATTTCTTAATAAAGATATGTGAAAGTACATGATCTGACCAACGGCATTTTTATAAGTCATTCGAGAATGTTAGCTTTACAAAATTTGAGTTATTTGAGGTCTTTTAATAAACTATTTCATATCTTTTCCTTGTTGAGTCTAGTAAATTCTAATGAACTAGATACATGTAAATAACAATTTGTTTTTTTGGGTAAAAGCAATCATTTCCTTTTAAGGATATATGCAAATATATGAAATGACTAAAGGCATTTTTAACCATAATAAGTCATTCAAGAAGGTTAGCTTTACAAAATTTAAGTCATCTGAGTTCTTTTAACTAAACATGTTCTCGTCTATTCCTCGTGTTTAGTCTATTAAATGCTAATGAATTAACCTTTTGATGGCAGATAAAAGATGGGATGTTTGAAGCATTGTACAAATACCATGGACAAGACACATCAAGGATAATTCTGGGTTCCACAAGCCTGCTCATTGTGATCAACTGCCTGAGCTCCTTCCAGATATATGCGATGCCAGCATTCGACAACCTGGAATTCAGATACATTAGCAGCAGAAACAAGCCATGCCCATGGTGGCTCCGGTCCGGGCTCCGGGCCTTCTTTGGCTGCCTCGTCTTCTTCATCGCTGTGGCTCTGCCGTTCTTGCCGAGTCTGGCGGGGTTGATTGGAGGGGTTGCATTGCCAGTCACTTTCGCGTATCCTTGTTTCATGTGGATACAGCTTAAACAGCCCAAGAAATATAGTTCAGTCTGGTACCTTAATTGGGGATTGGGATGTCTGGGAATGGTTTTAAGTGTACTCTTGGTCACAGGAGCTGTGTGGAGTATTGTGACCATGGGCATAGAAATTCATTTCTTCAAGCCCCAGTAACATTATATATATTTTGAGTATATTCTTTGCTAAGGGCCAAAGCATCACCATCCTTCTAAAAGCCTAAGCTTATAGGATTTGGATTCAATATGAATATCATGTCTTTAACACCTGAACTCGCATGCAGAAAATAAATTACAAAAAAGTGACTTGAACTAAAAACCTCCTACCAAACCAAGCTTAAATACTATGTTAAACGACCAATTATCTTAAAAGCTCAAACTTATAAGATTTGGATTTGATATGACTATCATGCCTTTAACACCGTCTTTCATGTGTAGCCCTATACCAACACGTGAAGAATCAAATAAACCAAATAGATTCCTCCATAGACTTTCAAATCAACAAATGAGGAAAAATTTGTAAAGATGTGGCTCAAACTCAAGATCTTATACCAAACTATGCTCTTGCTAATATTATATTAAACAATCAACTCTCCTAAAAGCTCGAACTCGTAGGATTTGGGTTTAATATGAATATCACACCTAGAACGGAAAATGACACAGAAGTGGCAAGAAGGGTTTGATTCCTGAGGGATTATAAAAAAACCAGCCTTACGCAAACTGGCTTAATTGAAATGGGTCCATACATCAACACCTAATACTAAAATGTTGGTGCTGTTTTGCATCAGCAGCAACATCTTCAGTTAAATATAACTATTGTGCATCAGTCAGCAGTGTTTGATCTCATCAAGAATTCGGCGATTCAAATCCGGCAAATAAAAACGTTGTCTTCCAGACAATAACTAATGTGATCCAAACAACAGGATGTGAAGATACAAATGGTTTCCCCAGTTTTTGGGATAAATCCATGGAAGGAAGAAGGTCTAGACTCAGCCACTTCAATCAGCTTGTATTTAAGTAACCACACCAATACTGTTCTTTAATCAGCTTCCTTTTTAAGAGCAATTACATAGCCAATAAGCCAAAAAAGAGGATGGGGGGACCAAAAGCTCTCTGGTCAAGAATTCTCACAATTTACACAACAAAGTTGGGTCACTTTAAAAAAAAAAAAAAAGGGTTGCAACTCCATGGGATTTTACATAGATAATGGAAGAAGCATCCTTCGCTTTTTTTTCCTGGCTACCCTAACTTGCTTTGTAATTTTCATGCATAAAAGTAATAGCATTGTGACAATTACTAAGATAAAAGCAAGCCGTATGTGCCTAAAATATAAAGAGACAGCCGAGAAAACCAGAAATGCTAGAATAACAAGTTCCCATATCACAAATACCACGACGTCCACCCTGCACCCAGAAAAGGAACATATCTTGTCAGAAGCAATGCTCTAATAGATACTTTAAGGGAGAAAAATCAAAAGCATTATTTTGAAAGATTTCATTATAAACTTTATATGGACAAAAATGTTCTGGATGACTTGGAAGTCACATGCTCATTTTATAAGAATTGAGTTCATCATCAAAAACTAAAAGCAAGATAACTTGGATGGAACGTTGAAATGCAGCCTTGGTTTAGATGGAAAAGGAACAGGATGGGATTGAGTTAAGTCCAGCACTAAGAATTTGTTGTCATCATCATCATCATCACAATAATAATAAGAATAATAGCAAACTGTAACCCACTAATGCCACAAGCATCAAACCTAGCTGTCATATTTTCCACAAACATTGCCATAATTTACTACACAAGCACATGAAAAGGGGATGGAAAGAGAGAGATAATGTAGAATAAGATTATATATAAATATATATAGGGTAGTGAAAGAGTTGTGTTGTGGCACTTGAACCAACTAAAATTCCAAATCAGAGGTAAACGAGAAAGCTTGGAATGCTAATATCAAAAGTTAGATCTAGAAACCATGGGCATTTCCTCTCCTACCTTTTTCCAGCAAACTAATTTGGATACCAGTCTCTTGAGATTGTCTTGAAGTCCTATCAACTCAAATCAATGTCGCATATCAAAAGTTAGGTCTAGAAACTATGGGCATTTCCTCTCCTACCTTTTTCCAGAATACTAATTGGCTACCAGCCGTCTTGAGATTGTCTTGAAGTCCTATCAACACAAATCAAATGTCCAAGAATTTAGCTAAAAATAAAGTGCCTGAATGAAGGAGAACACCTCTTTTCGTCATCTATCAACCTTAAAAAGAAAAATATCGGTAATCAAGTAGGGGTGATGATCAAAGACATTTTTGGAAGCTTATGGTTGGGTGAGTTGAGAAAGCTACCTCTACATCACCATCAATCAAACTGAAACAAGATAAGGGGCGATCAAGCGGGGGTGATCATCAAAACAATTTTTAGGAAGCTTATTGAGAAGTGGGAAGAGAAAGCTACTGCAATGTCATGGTTCCTAAATAACTCCACTTGTTTCTATTTCTATGTCATATCCCCAACATAAATCTGCCAGGTCACTTATAGTAACAGAGCAGGTCCCTAGCAATAAAAGAGGTGGTTTGTAGTGGGTGGACAAAACAAATTATTACAGCCAATTCCAAGTAACAGGGACAAATCTTTGTTGAGTTGAATCAAGTCACAAATAGAGTCTCTACATTCAATATAGATATGAAAAAAAAAAAATTAAGGCTTTGGTCAAGAAGTGTTTTGGTTACAATTATGAAAAAATCAAAACTAAATAAAAGTCTTAGTATTTTTTTTTATGTTTTTAAATACGTATCAAATCCCTTTTCTCTTTAGTGTGTTATTTTTAATCATGCTTCATACTGGTACAATTATTTTTTAACACAAGTGAAAATGACCAAAAGATATTTCTAAAACCTCTTTTCTTTTTTTTTTTTCTTTTTTTAAGAACAGAACACTATTTTTTGTATCTTTTATCATCAAATGTGTTTCCTTCTTCTTGGTCTGGAGAACAAAAAATGTAATTTAAAAAACAGTTGCTGGACTGGGTCTAAGTTTCCCAAATAATAACAATACCTGATATCCTAGGTTCTTTATGAAGTTTTATCCACCATCCCAAAATCGTAGCATTCTTCCACAGTGTTTCACCACTATACTAACAACCAAAAATGTTCTTTAAACTAATTTAAGGATTGTAAGCCCTCACTGAAAGTTTTAAGTATCACTGACTAGCAATGTCAGTACAGTTATATGACACCAATATGCGCCAGACCGTACAGAGCAGCAAAACACAATTTCTGAACATTTTTAGATGTGGCAGAATATCAGCCACACCAGCAAATAATCTCCAGATGATACTAACATGTCTACCTTACAATGATACTGGGGTCAATATCAACAAAGTTAGAAGACACAATTGGTGACACTTGTCAGACTCTATACATAAATAACAACACACAGTTAAGGTTTAACAAAGTTTTGAGATATTACTGCCATACTAGCAACAATTCACAGATTGAAATATGTAGTAATAACATTGATTAGTCAAATATTTCAACTTCCCAATCAACAGGATCTTACATCAATGTTCTCTTTAACAAAAACCAATCCACAGTTTTCCCACAACCATATGAATAAGTGCCCCATACAGACTTAACATTAGAATAAACTTGGTCAATGCAAGAGGATCATTTCTTACTAGTGTCACATGCGTATTGACACATACAAATGGAACTGTTCTACCATTACAAAGTTTCATTTCCAGACAAGAATTGTATAAAACTGAAAATAATGGGGTTCATCCTCAACAGTTCAAGCAAAAAAAATTAACAGGCTTAGGCAATATATGCAACTTAACAAACTATCATTAGTGAAATAAGAGAATTATGATGCTCGTTACATACAAGATATGGTTTTGCAATCAAATAGGAATAAGTTTAGTATGCCAGACAGCAATGTAAAATAACCACTGCATAAAAATAAAAAATCTTTCCATCTATACTCTATTTCAATCTATAGGCAGACTTTCATAACAACCATTTTTAAAATAAATGTTTTCAGAATTTTGAAATAATAATGACAACAACACAAAAACAACGAAGTGTTAAACCAATTTGGGGAAAAGTACCAATTTGCCCAAGGGAGATAATGTATGAGAGAATTTCCCAAACAAAAAGATTATAGTTTATATTTGAGTATTCCAAAGTTAGTGATGAAAATGGACAAAGGTGTTTGTTTGTGTGTTTTTTCTTTTTTTTTGATGGACAGGTGTTTATCACTCTCGTGTTTTTCAAAATTTCAAGAAACCAAAAGATTGCGCAATTTCCAAAGCATACTAATCGGATTATATAAAGTGGAGCAACGCCTTTAGATCATATAACTATTCAATCCCAGAAAACAATCAATGATCATCCACAACTACAATACACCATGCCCAAACCGATTAATGCTTCAGTTAATTGAATCACATTTCCAATTCTCCTCTCCTTAAGGTTTTTCCACCATAAAAATTCCAAACAGATTCCCAGGGAGTCGAAATATACATAATTTCCATTTCCATTTTCCTATTTTTGTTAAGTACTAACCAAAACCTTTGCCAATCCAATTGAATCCGCAATCTAAAAACGATTCCAGATCACACACTCAAACATCTAGATCTCAACCGAAACCACGAAAGTCACAAACCTAAATTGGAGAAAATAAAAACCCTAACATGGAAACAAACAAACCACGGGAATCAAAGGGAGTAAACAAATACCTCGAAGAAGTGAAATTAGAAGTGGAGGAGAAGAAGGAAACGGAAGCCCAGTCATGCTTCGATCGAATCTGGTACTCTCTCAGCTGTTCCGCCAAATTCGAACGCGTTATCATATCGAAGCCCCCCACGCCTTACCCTCAAAACCTTGAATGTTTCTCGAGAAATTCGGAAATGGTTTCAAAACCGAAATTTTGCAGGGAAGAAAATGAATTGAAAAAACAGTGAAGGCAAGACAGGATGAGAGCATCAGCTTCCGTTCGTTGCGTGGACTCCTCTTCCTCTGCGAATCATAAATCGAATTTCCGGTCTTTTCTTGTTTGAAAGAAAAAAATGAAAAATATTTTTTTTTTGAGAAAAAAGAAAAAGAAAAATATTATTAGTATTATTGAGTTTTAAATCTAAGCCGGCGGATTTAACGGGTTGGGCTGGTGGATCAGGAAGCCAACTATAGAGGATCTTGTTCTTTGACTACACTTATAGGCCTATTGGGCCTGGTTTGTTGGGCCCAACAGCTTTTCCTTGGATTCTTATTCGGAGGCGGCCCGGCTTCTTCAATATATATGATTATATTGACATAATTTCAGCCCACTCGTTAATGCTTAGTGGGCTTTGAAATTTTGCTGATCTGCTTCAACTTTTCTAGAAAAATTAGGGCATGTTTGTTTATTGTTTTTGAAAATTGTTTTATGTTCTAAAAAACAAGAAGAACAAGAAAAATATGGAGAACTAGTTAATGCTTAATGGGTTTGAAATTTTACTGACCTGCTTCAATTTTTCGAGAAAAATTAGGGCCTGTTTGTTTACTATTTTTGAAAACTATTTTTTGTTCTCAAATACAAGGAGAACAGGAAAAAACAGGGAAAACATGTTTGGTTTTCGGTTTGTTTTTATATGAAAAACATAAAAAAACATAAAACACTATATTTAAATAACAAATAAGAGTTATCAGAGAACATGGTTTTTATGTTCTTTGTGCTTTCAAAAAATATTTTTAAGAACAATTTTTAAAAACAACCAAATAGGTCATTAGCTTCCAATTTTTCATTTTTCATTTTTCAAGTGATTGATATTGGCGTAACATCGGTTATTCAAAGTCTGTTTGATATAGGGGTTTCCAAAAAACCCGAGGTCCGAGGCCCACATCAAGCTCAACCACTGACAATAAAGCCTGCTAAAAGCTAATCCTGCTCCAAGCCCGAACAGTTTCAACCCGCCCAACCAGCTCCGCCGTAAGCCCACCAATAGCTCGCCTTAAGCCACCCTTTTTAGTTCGCCTAATAGACCCACCCCTTATTCCTATGTTATTCTTTATATTTTGTTAAACGTTTATTATATAAGTCAAGTATATGTACAATTTAGTTGGTACATTAAAATTCTAAGCAAGAGGATGGGGGTTAAAATTAAAAAAAAAAAATTTGTTTTAATTATTGAGTTGGTTGGTCCACTGACCTTAAGCCCTGAGGCCTGCCTCTCTCTCATAGCTGGGCCAAATTACCGCTTTAAGCCCATCAGCCTACTGGGCCGGTTCGCCCCGCCTGTGTCTGGCCCAATATATGCCACTGCCAGCCAGGCCTTAAAGATAAGGTTTCTATCCGCCGCCGCTGGAGGCCCCTAGCCCGCCCTTTGATATAGTTTTTCACATGTGGAAGTATAAGCATGAGCCATAATTTTTATTCACTTATCAAAAAAAAAAAAAATTTTGAAAGGAAAATTAATATTATTGATTCAAACTTGCAATAGATCGATAAATCCAATATACAACAGAATAAAATCATACATGATTTAACAATATCTGTGTTAATAAGATAATAATAAATCCATACAGTTCTATAAATTTCACAATATAAGCGATTCAATATTCACGACTCTAATTCAATATAATGACGATCATAATTACATCTTGATCGAACATATCCGCTGGTCTATCCGAATCTCCCTATTACGCATAAAAACGTCATAATAAGACGACGAATAACACCACGTCGTAACAAGCCGATGACAAACCAAATGCTGATAAAACGACGACAACACAAAAAAACAAGATAAAACCTAAATTTTCATGAAAAGAACCACTTTATTAAACAAGAAAATAAAATGAAATAAAAAATATACAAATTGGTGATTTCAAGCAAAAAATTACAAAAAAATCACCCCTCCTTGTTCAAAGAAAATAATATCAAAATTGTTTGTGCATTAAAAAAAATTATTAATGGTTTTATTTGTTTAGGTATCATTTTAATTTTTTTTAAAAAGATACACCTAGATATTCATATAATCGAGACATGGAGTATGAAGAATATGACATAATTATTACTACGTGGAAAAAATAAATATAAGGTATGAAGAATATATGACAAACTATAAGTTACAACAAGATTACAATTTATCAAAAAAAAAAAAAAAAAAAAAAAAAACAAGATTACAAGAACATGATCTGATTCAAATTTGAAAGAGATAGAGAAAAATACAAAAATTATGATGTAGGTGCTTTTTTTTTTTTTTGATTCAAAGGTTTCAAAATATAATTTAGATGACAAAGTTCCAAAATAAATTTTAAAAATTATTTTTAAAATATTTTCAAGAAAATTTTAAAAAAAAAATATCATCAAACATGGTAGGGATTTAGTCGTCTCTGCATACTTAACCAACGGTCTCCTCGAGCTGCTAGAAATGTAGCCATATATTGATGTGCATGTTTTATCATTCGTATTACCCCTTTCGACTCCAGATGAAGATTGCCCTGACATGATAGCTTTAAAGTGTGTCTTCTGTATCAATGTATACACGTGTCCCGTTTAAAACATCTTACAGATAACCGAAATAAATATATACATAAAAAATCCAATACTAAAAAAATAAAATAAAAACAATCATTCCTAAACTGCACATTACCGAAATTATTGTAAGAAATAGCCCATCATGGAAAAAAAAATTAAATATATATTTTTAAATTAAGTTATAAAACTACTTTTTATTTAAAATACAAAGAACATTTTTAAAGCACAGATTCAATGAATCCCTTGATAGAATTATATAGAAAAATGCTTCAAAGTCGATGGTACCAATTTCATTAATTATTATTTTTCGTCCATAATCATGCGCTGAGTTTAACGACGGCACGCTCTCAAGCTTATACCATATCTGGGGATTAATTCCAATAAGACCCAACACATGCTCGCGTATATATATCCTCCCTCAAATTTTTTATCCAGCTATTTCTCCGTCCTCGGATTTATTTATTTTACATGGTCTGCCCCTCCTATAGTGTGCTATTGAATTAATTTTTTTATTCTAGTATCGTGTTTTTTTATCCAAACATGTTTTGCAAATTTTTTATCCAACATTCCCATAACACTAAGGCTTTGTTTGAAACCCGAAAAGTATTAAGGAAAGAAAAAAAATACTAAGAAAATGATTTTCTAAAATTATTAATGAAAATAAAATATAATCAAAATTATTCAAAATTTTACCTATTTTAAAAAAATTTTAGTCCTTATGTAATAGAGAGAAATAAATAAAATGAGTTTGACAAACATATATAATTAATTATTAAGCTTAAATATATATTTTTTATTTTCCTCCAAATTTGTTCCTTCCATTTTTTAGCTCTATTTTCTTTTGTTAGTACTTTCTGGATTCCAAGCGAAACTAATTATCCACTTAAACTTTTCCCCTAAAAAAATTATCATTTCTACAATTGCTATTATGCTAAAACCCTTGTCACCAAGTCGTCATCCTATCATGTTAATCTTATATAATTTATTATAATCATATATTATTGGAATTTATGACTTTTATATTTATAATCTATTAAACATTCTTTTATTTATTAATAAATTATGCCCCTTAAACAAAAATTATGGCTCTAATTCTCATACAAGTTAGGGAGATCATAAGAACGATAAAGCTCTACCACATAACTATAAATCCTAATTTAGTGTTTCTTTAATTTACTTTATTTTATTTATATGATAATTATTGAAAACTTATAACCTATTTATAGGATAACACATGGGTTCATAGGTGGCATTATAGGGTCCATAGGTTCTTTTGCATTCTAGGGTTCATAGGGGACATTTTAGGGTTCATAAAGGACATTCTTTTGGAAATTAGGGTTTATAAGGGACATTCTAGAGAGTGGGGAGACTAAAGAGAGAAGGAGACTACTCAAAATAGTTATACACTACTCCTTCTCTCTTTAGTCTCCAAAAGAATGCAAAAGAATACCCCTTATGAACGCTACTCTTCAAAATAATGCCCCTTATGAACCCTACTCTATAAATAGACCAAAAGTTTTCAATAATTATCATACAAATAAAATAAAGTAAATAAATGAAACACTAAATTGGAGTCTATAAGAACACAACTATATTTACAAGGCACGAATTCGAGACAACTAGCTAAGATATAAGATATTCAAATTATTTCACCTATATATTTGTTGATTACACGGATTTTGGGAGAAAATAATATTATTGTTCATTGAAATCACCTTTTTTTAGCTTACTCTATATTTTATGGTATAATTATAATCTTTTGTCTCTTCATGCTTCCATCAACACTTCGTACGGAATTTCAAGTGGCATTATAGTAGTGTCAGGAGCATCATTAAGTATTACTGATCATGGCGTCATATCAATAAAATTTTCTAACTTTATCTAAAATCGTATTACGAAAATTTTCTAACAACAATATTTAGTTTTCATTTTTAAAATATGCTTTCAGATTAATTCGACAAATAAAGCACAAGAAAACTGCTTTCAGAAACCATTTTCTTGAAAATGAAGTTATAAAATGTTGAAATAAAATTCCTTTATTTTCTCGACAAATTCGAAAACAAAGTGAAAACAAAGAAAGTTAGCTTTCCATTCATATATAAAATGTCGAAGAATCATTTCTTTGTTTTCAAATCTTTGTTTTGCCTAATTTAACTAAACATGTTTTCCTTTGTTTTCAAAAGTTTAGAATGTAGAAAACAAAATTTTTACTCTACTGGGCTTATGACCTACAATTTCGCTAGATTAATGAAAATTTTCAACTCTATCGTAAATTCGTAATATAAAAATTTGTTCTATTCTAATCTTTAAGCCATTTTTAAAATACGCTTTCGCATTGGTTCTCGTATTAAAATTGCTTATTTTCAACCCCATTCGTTGAATTCCGTTGAATTTAATTCGAATGTGAAAACAAATTTTTAATTGCTTTTCGATTCATATATAAACGTCAAAATAAATGAATCTATTTTCTTGCTTTCAAAATTTGTTTCATTTTATTCTCGTGAACTAAACGCTGCTTTCCTTGCTGAGCTAATGTAGAAACAGAAAATTTTCTACCTACTAAATAGGGCCTAATCCTTTCTACTTTTTCAAGTGGAAAGGAGGGATTGTCTTTACCCTAGCACTTACCCTTGCACAACTAAAAATTTAATTCTTTTTTTTTTTCATCTTTATAAATTTTTTCGTACGTATAGATGATATTTCAAACAAATGTACTTTAAATGATTTTTTTTTTTGCTATAATATATCTTTATGTTTCATTGGAACCCGAAAGTTACTATAGGAAAAAAAATAGTAAGAAAAATAGAAAGAAAGAGAATTTGAAATAAACTAAAAAAATATGTGTTTACATAATTTGTATATTAAGTTCAATTTTATGTATTTACATATTTGATATATTTTCATATACTTTTATTATTTAGCTAGTGAAATATAAATTTTATGTATAAGATTGGGGATTGAGAGGGGGAATCTAAGAACTTGTTTGTTTCCTATTTTTAAAAACCGATTATAAGAATATTTTTTGAAAACACAAAAGACAGAAATCAAGGCCCTTAGTTTCACAATAGATGAAATTAATTAGATTAAAAAAAATAAATAAATATTCTCATTTTTAAATTATAAAAGTTATGCTTGCATGTAATAAGTATTTGATGTCTATTAAAACAAGATTATTGTCTTATGAAATTTAGGGACATGAAAAAACATTTATTATTGAACAAATATAGATATTCAATTAAACTCATACAATTTCAAATAAATTAAATAAAATTATCAAATATCAAAAATTTAAAATTATTATCTAATCTTATATAATGGAACTACCTCAGAATGTAATATTCAAATTGATCCCAACTTAATATTATATTAAGTTGGCCTCTTGCATTAATTTTTTTAATTAGAGCAAAAATAAACAAAATTAAAGGTTTGATCACTGGATCTAATATAATATAAAAATTATGAGTATTCTATCAATCGATAAATAATCAACTAAGAAAAATTGAGATATAGTTAAAAAAAAAAAAAACTAGGAAAATTTTGAGAATTCAAAAAAAAAAAAAAAAACTATGAAAAAATTGAAATACGGTGATGGGATGCTTTCCACATATTTATAATAGAGAGTACCTCTATTTATACGTTATATGGAGAGTCTAATTATAAAATATTCTAAAGATCCTTTTTTAAAATCAAATACCAATTTGGACATAATAAAAATTAAAAACTCACTGAAAATATATTCTAAAAATTATTTTTAAAATAAATACAAACTTAAAGATAAACATGATTTAAAACTTAACAATTTTTTTTTTTTTTTTTTGTATTGAAAACATAGTAGAATCAAATTAGTAAATAAAAAATATCATCTTCGTAATTTCCTAAAACAGTCAACCAAAAAGTTTTATTAACCATAAATTCATAATTACGATAAATTTGACAGCTTCCAATAATTGAATTGAAATTTAATAAGGTTCAAAGTTGTAATACAGCTTCCAAGTAAGTAGTAACTAATTAGTTTTTTCAGACAGCTAAATACTCTAATTATAGTATAGTAAATTATTCCCCTAATGAGATAAACCCTGTCTCTAACGAGAGAAAATGTGGTAAAAAATGCAAGAAAAAATTAAAGCCGAAAAAAGTAGGTTTTAACTTATAAATTAATAATGTTTATTCAAACACATATAATTTGTTTCTCTTTATTATATGCTTACTCAAAGAATTTAAAAAATACGTATTACCTTCTAATTTCGATTATATTTTATATTTTTCACATAAAAACCAATATGAAAGGGAGGGAGGGGCAAACCTAAAGGCTCCGTTTTTTGTTATCCGAAAAAGTACTAATGAGAAAAAAAAGAAAAAAAAGGTGAAAGGAAAAAAAATAGTGGAAAATAAAAAGTAGGTTTTAACTTGATAAATTAATACTGTTTATTCAAATGATGATTTGATTATTATTCCTATTATATAATGATCAAGAATTTAAAATATTTAAAATTTTAAAGAATTTTGATTATATTTTATTTTCTTTTATATTTTCTACCATAAAATCAAATATAAAAAAATAATTTTCCTTATTATTTTTTTTCTAGCAATTCCCCGTCCTGAAGTTTTGCTAAGGAAAGAAAATATATATGAAAATCAATGGGATAAGTTGAAGGAAATAAATTTTGGAGGAAAAAAAGAAAGTAATTTTATTTGTTTTTTTCTATTATTTAAGGACTAAGAAATTTAATAATATATAAAATTTTGAGGAATTTAAATTATATTATATTATATTTTTTATTTTATAAGTTGAAACCAAATATGAGAAAATCAATTTTCTTATTTTTTTTTTCATTTCTTAGCAATTTTTTGTTATGTTAAAAAACGGAAAGTATTAAAGAAATAGAATAGAGAGGAAAAATGGAAGGAAAAAAAAACTTAAAGGAAAATAAAAAATAGATTTAAACTTAATACATTAATTTTATATATTTATTCAAACTCATTTATTATTTATCTCTATTAAATAAGGACTAAAAAAAATTTTAAATGTAAAATTTTGAGAAATTTTGTTTATATTTAGTTTATTAGATATTTTTCACAGTGAAACCAAACATAAGAAAATGATTTTTCTCAATATTTTTCTTCATTTCTTGAGATTTTTCGGGTTCCAAACATAGCCTTCAGGGTATTTTTCTTTCTTTCTCGTCACTTTTTAGGTTTTAAATAGAGTTTTCGGATACCAGAGAAAGCCTAATAAAAAAAATTTGAAAAATCAATAATCAAAAACCTTAATCCAATGACTTACCAATTATAAATTTCAAGGAGGGAATGATATAAGACTTGGGTTAGGATGCAAATGAAACAAAAAATTTCAAAAAAGTTCTAGGGGGCCATTTGCCCCCGAGCCTATACTGGTTCCGCCAATGTCTCTTTAGGTCTTATAGTCCCAGTGATGTCATTCATGGAGGTGGGTGATGGATAAAAAAATTTATATCTTTAAAACGAAGGATCTATTACTAAATTGTTTTCAATTGTTTTAATGGAAAAATAAAAATAAAAATGGTATTTTGTTAGTGTATTATTTGTATTTGAAGAATGATAAAAATCCTATATTAAATCGTAATCACATAATTTGATTGTATATTAAAATTCTTAAGAAACTGTGGACTAAATTGAATTGACATAAAAAGTTGTATTGTAAAGATAGTTTTAGAAGAGAAGTTATTTTAACAACGATAGTTTTGGAATAAAAAATATAAAATAGGTTGTACTTTTATATATAGTATAATTTATATATATATATATATATATATATATATATATATATATATATATTTCAACTTAGTATAGGGAGTTTTTTTACATCAACTTATTATAGAAGTTAAAAATCGATTTACATGAGAAGTAGTATTTTATTTATTTATTTTAATAAAATTAAAAAGAAAAAAAAACGAGGATGACAAAATCCATACAAAGAGACGTCCTCAACTTCAATACGTCTTTCTATTAAACTTTTTTTCTTTTTGAACATAGTCTTGTATTTTTCAAGTTTAATAATGAAAAAAAAAAAACGGTTGGATTAATAATAAAGGAATGAATGAGGTGGTGGACCAATAGGAAGTGGCCACGTGCAAGCGCATCAAAGCCGTTGAACTGATAACTAAACAATGGCTTTCTCCAGGCCACCACTTGTCCATCATAAGGCCCACGTCAGCCCAATATCAATTTCATATTCGGCCCAAGTGAGCTCACATGGGCCTCATCAGCTTCACTGTGCCCTACCAAAGCAATACAATACAATACACCTAAATCAGGATCATAACGTGTCCGATTTTGGTAGGATTTTAGATTCTCGGTCCTCATCTTCATCTATTAATCCATCCCTATACCCATCCTCTTCGGATTTAGATTTTTTATCCTCATACACGGTCATACCACACCCAAATATGAAATATCTTGTGAAATAAATTATTTTAAAAAAATTATAAATATTAAAAATAATTTGTCATATAATTGTAATAAGAATTATTATGATGTGATTTCATGAATAAATTATTTTTCACATTCTGTATGTTTTTGATCGGAACAGATATGATACTTAGATTCGTCCCCCATCTTCAAATCCGAAAATCTCTGAACCCTATTACCATAATATTTAATTGGATTTGAAATGTTCCTTCATACCATTCTTCATTTCGATCGTGTATGCATACCCTATCCAAATGTCATATCCTAATTTATGAAATGATTTGTTTTAGAAAAACATGAATATTAAAAATTGTTTGTCCTATAATAATAATAAGAATTATTATGATATGATTTTATTAATAAATTAATTTTCATATCAATGATTAAATTGAGCATTCAAGTGGGAGACGAATAAGATATACTCAAACCGATCTCCATCCTCAAATCCAAAAATTTATAAACCCGATTACTATAATATTTAATTAAGTTTCAAGAATTTTCCCATACCGTCGTTCATTCGAATCGGATACCCTCGTTCATTCGAATCGGGTATGGGATTCTTCTTGGGGAAACCCATTCATAAATCTCGAAACTCCTCCCACCTTCTTCTGCTTCTTCTTCTTCTTCATGAAGCAACTGCCACGTGTACATCATGCCCCACACCGACCTTCCACATTTATCCAATCGAGGCCGACATTTTGTGTCCCCACACGGACACCGTCCCACGTCCCCCCGTATACGTGGCAGTAATATATTGGCTGTCGGCAAGCAACTACACTACAGTCTGTCTGTCTCTGCTTTTCTCCTTTCTTCCTTTCCTCTTTTGACTCCTAATTTTCCTATTACAATACGCAACTCTACTCGCCTGATCTAGCTGCCACCTTTAGAAACAACACGTGTCATATCCTGCAAGCGAGTAGCACTCCCAATAAGTATATTTCGAGATTAGGTTCATTTAGACAAAACTCGTTATTATATGAGGACGAGTTTTATACCTTTACATCCTTTTTGGTTTTATTAAATACATCCGTTTATTTATAAATTTAAATGATAATTTTATTTTTTAAGATGTATGTTTTTTTAAATAAATTTTTAATCTACATAAATCTTAATCTAACGGCATATAACCCATTCTTATAAAAAAAATAAAAAAAAAACTTTGTATAAGTGAATCATTTTTCTTAATCGCGTAGGATACGCGTCCATTAATGTGTTGTAAGCCCCCATAAAAACCCACCACTCTTCTATCCAAGCCATCATCAACAAATCCCAGACCCTGTTTCAGAATTTATTACGTTTTTCTTTTTTCAGTTCTTGAAGCTTTCGATTTCTGAGACTTGATCGATCATGGAAGAAGGGCATCACCACCACCATCACAAAAGCCATGAGTGTGAGACCACAGTGGTGGCTGAGGAGACTTCCCTGGAGAGCAAGGATCGCGGCTTGTTCGATTTCTTGGGGAAGAAGGAAGAGGAGAAGCAACAGGAGGAGGTGATCGTCACCGAGTTCGAGAAGGTTCATGTTTCCGAGCCTGAGGTAAAGATCGAGGAGGAGGAGGAGAAGAAGCATGGACTGTTAGAGAAGCTCCGCCGATCCGATAGCAGTTCCAGCTCTGTAAGTTTTATCCCCTGATTCAATAGTGATTTTGTAATTCCCTGATTGTTAGGGTTTGATGACTAATCTGCCCTAATTACTTGCAGTCGAGCGATGAGGAGGAAGGAGAGGATGGGGAAAAGAAGAAAAAGAAGAAGAAGAAGGAGAAGAAAAAGGAGGAGGACACATGTGTGCCTGTGGAGAAGTATGATGAAGTGCCGCCACCAGCGCCGGAGGAGAAGTATGAGGAAGCAGTGCCACCAGCGCCGGAGGAGAAGAAGGGCTTCTTAGAGAAGATCAAGGAGAAACTGCCAGGTCAGCACAAGAAGGCGGCGGAAGAGGTTCCTCCTCCGCCACCTCCGGCGGAGTGCTTCACCTCATCGGAGACATATGAAGGCGAGCCAAAGGAGAAGAAGGGAATTTTGGAGAAGATCAAGGAAAAGCTCCCTGGATACCACCCTAAGTCCGAAGAAGAGAAGAAGGAGAAAGAGAAGGACTGTGATTAAACCCTCTCCCTGCAAAAAAAAAAAAACAGTATTTATTGTTCATCGTGCTGTTTGTTTGATCACAACATTATGTTTTGATTTGTTTTATTTTCCCTTTCTATCTTTTTTCCTATACTTATATATAAGTGCGTATATATAAGTTTGTTTCTGAGGATCTATATTGTGATATTATCATATCCTCATGTTTTTCTGGGATTTTCAGAGTGTTAATGGATTTGTTATTTACCTGTTTTGTTTGTATTTAATTTCCAATTTCTTTGTGGGAATTTGTAAAAGGATGGTGGGATTTGGTTTCTAGCTTTTTCTATACATTTCTTCTTGAACAGTGTAGTGGGGGCAACCGAAAGTCACTATCTTCTGATCACATTATTAAATGTAGCCAAGAACATGATACCGACTGATAAGCTTATTTTATCACATCCAAGTCTTGCTGATAGATGCAAATTAAAACAAATGTTATTTGTTTAAATCAATAAGAATAATTATCATGCCCAATTCTCTTGTAGCCCATTTTTCTTGGGTTAGGAAGAGTGATTATTTAGTTATTTTTGGTTTGAAATTACCCATTTTGATCTTGTTTTTTCATTTATTTTTTTGTATTATTTCATGATCTTATTATGGTGTATTGTTTTGTGTTGGCTTTTACCGGTTTTTAGGCGAATTAAATGATAAAATATATTTGATAAGAAAGAGACATCAATTCAAATAGGATGATAAATATGTTATATATCTAGAATCTTATGAATTTTAGTCATCCTATAGATTTAATGTCTGAGTTGTTATGTTAGTGTTGTAGCGAATTTGATCATGTTTCTAAATGTATCATTAATTTGATTCAAAAAAATTTTTATTTCAAAAAATTATAATGTCCAAGGTTTGACTGGTTGACAGAAATTATGGATTTATTGAGGATTTGGAGATAAAAACGCTTGCTAATTTGAGATTAGGCTTTGCTTTTATGTAGGATAATGATGCTTTTACCAACAGTTGTAATAGATCATGCCTCCATGAAAGAAAAGAAAAAAATAGATACTCAAATAAAAAAACTCGTCTTCAAGTGAAGTAATCTTTCAAGTAAAAAGATTGCTTATGAATAGTTGACAGTAATATTTGGACAAATATTATTGTCAACTGTTCATCAAGAATCAGTGATACGACAAATTTCCATTTCGAAGACGCGAACACATACGAACGAATTCAGATACGATATAATTATTAGCCGGTTATAAAAGACAAAATCGAATAGATGGTGATAATCCAAAGCTTCTTGGGGACGTCATTATCTAGCTTACACCTATTAAGTTAAATCTCAAAATTAATTTTGAAAGAAATATACTTTTAGATATTTAAGCTTTTCGTTAACTTGTAGATGTTTCTCATGGTATATCATTTACTAATAGTAAGCATATATAATTTAATGCAATATTATTAAATCTAAAGAAGTGTAAATTTTTCAATTGAATATAAACTTATTTTTTGTATTTTTTTTCCTAATTTTTTTTCTTTCATCTAATTATGCAAATTCTTTTATTGAACGAGAGAGAGAAAATCATAAGCAATAAGGTCTCATTAAGCTCCCTTCCGTTTATGCAACTCTTTGCATTCCATAAAAATCTAAAAACTATATAAATTATAAATTAAATGTATTCACTGCACATGCTAAAAAAATACCACAATTTATTTTATCTATTAACAAACAATTAACGATATTAATTATAATAGAATATATCTCAAATTTTTATTTAGTATTAATTCATTTTTTATAAAGAATATTTTATCTGATAATTCATAATTGTTATATTAATATAATATTAAGTTTTTATATAAAATAAGAAAAGTTTTGGTAATATCCTGTGATATAGTCGGACTGAAAAAGTTATAAGCATAAATTCGGTTCCAAAGCAGTATGCATGTGATATAAAGAGCTAGCGATCGGTAGCTTAAGTGGCGCATTTTTTCAGACATGATTTTCAAGGATTTCTTAATCGTTGCAATACTTTAATACTCCAATATTATTTTTAGTGTTTTCAAGAATAATGAAAATAATAAATATTATTTTTCATCCATAAATGTAGACATAATTGACCAAACCACAATAAACCTATCGTACATTATTTATCTTTATATTTTTAAATTTATATTATTATTCATCAAAACTTATACGGTTATAACAAATTACGTAGAAATTAATTAATCAAAATAGAAAGGTTATGGTCCCATCAATCAGATATGAGAATTTCCATAATTGAGAGTTGCTTGGGAGATCGGAAAGCTTTATGCTACTTGCTTGGATGTTATTGCTTTCTCGTTTAATTGCTAGGCCAGGTGTTTGTCAATATCTTATTTTCATAATTGGAAAGAAGGAAGAAAACAAATTACGCTACAACAATGATGAATGAAATAGTTTTTAAAAAGAAAATTGAAAAGAGAAAATTTTTTCCATCGTTGAAAACTTTGTTAGAAATTTTGCTGACGTTAAAATTTTTTTAAAAAAAATTATTAGAAATAGATTTAGAATGGGTTTTTTATTTTTTATTTTTGAAAAAATATAAATTTATCGATTCAATTTAAGAATAATCTGATAAAACACGTAATAAATTAAAAACTTTAAAAGAAGACGAATATCACAAGTATTAAAGAAACGATCCGCTTGAAGTTCTATATATTCGAGCACAAAAATACCTGTAATACCCAAGCATTTCGATCTCGTAATATGACGCTAATACGATTCAACTACCAACGAGAAAACCCAAAAAGAATTTAACTATCCGTCAATAACAAAAACACAAAAAAATAAAAGCAAACCGAAATTGAGGATGTGAAAAAAAACTCATTTTATTAGTAAAGAAAACACATTATGGGAAAGAAAACGGGAGTGATTTTATATCAAAAATGATAAAAAAAATCACCCTCATCTTTAAAAAACAAGAACTTGAAAAAAAGAACGAAGGAAAGAACGATTAGGGCTTCCCGAGACAATTTTTAGAATTAATCATATAAAAATTAAAAGAGCTTAATAGACACGCTCTCCGTTTTTCAGAACTAGGATTTGGCTTTATTTTTCAGCTTCTCCATGAAGTTCTAAACACGAAACTATCCACCATAATTGCCATTAAATAAACATATAGCTGGAAAAAGAAAAAGAAAAAGAAAAAGAAATTAAAAAAAGAAAAGAAAAAAGGAAAAGAACTTAGTCCCTACGTTTGGAGGTGGTAGCACATCTGAGTCTCTTTTTTTTTTTCTCAATAAGAGGCCCACATAGCAGTACGGTCCAGTGGAGTTTAATAGAACTTTGAAGATAATGAGTATATATATATATATATATATATATATATATATATATATATATACGACTTTGATCATGATCATGACCTTTCATTTTCTCTTGGGTTTATTAGGTAGCAACCAACAACCTCTGTTTGTTCTACTCTGCCAATGTGAGTGGGTGGCCATATCTGAGGGACCCAATGAGGGAGAAATTGGTGAATTTGCTTTTTATTAAATGGGGAAATAATATATAATATATAATATCAGCTAATTCAGAGGTATCCAAAGAGCCTTCATTCATTGGGGATGAAGAAGATGATGATGATGATGGATCTTTCAGGATCCATCTTTTCCAACTACTTATCAAACCCATATTTCAAAGGCGTGCGCTGAGAATAGGGTGGATCGAGTGCTTAATTCTTTTTTTGACCGAGAAAATTAATTTTATTGATTTTGATTAGCACTATCGATGATATAGAATTAAAATTACTAAAAATTATTGGATGAAATGATATTCAAGTTAATAATATAATGAATCGACTTAAAGTCTATATATATTTAATAAATAAGTTTACATATTTGATATTATTATTATGATTATAATACTTATGACTCTAATTTTACAGCATATTAAAGATAATTGATTTGATATTACTTCGTTTGTTTGAATTGCTTTTATATAAATAAATATCGTACCATAATGACGACAAACAAACATCGTATCAAGACGATGACAACCATACTTTGCACTAAGATAGAGGTGATAATTTAAGCTCGGCCCGTTGGATTAGCATGGTCCATCTGAAATAAGGGGCGGGTTGGGCTATAAATTTATAGGCCTGAAAAAATTGTTATTAAATAAACAAATGAAAACTTTGTGGAATAATTATTTTATTGAAGAAAAAAATGATATAAATAGGTATAGATGATGATTTCAGGTCAAGAATGACAAAAAAAATCATAATTTCTTACTTAAGGTAAATATACCAGCAAAAAAAAAACAAAAAAAAAGAGAGAGAAAGAGGCTAATTCCTTTTGTTTTTTTAACTCTTAATGCCAACAAAACCATTACTTGATTTTTTTTTCTTTGTTTTATTTGTTGTAGTGAGGTGCACCATGGGTGTTGGATTATGTGCAAGGGTCCCCCAAATGGTCTTGACCCGACTCGTAACCCATGAGACACATCAAAAGAATGTGTCTTTCTGAAAATATATCTCAGGTTCTTATAAATACAAGAACATGAGACACCTTAAATAGGTTGAAAAAATGTGATATTCTCCTATTCAAGAAGAATATTCTATGTTCTCAAACCATCCTAATACAGAGAGAGAAATAATATTCGTACTGTAAAAATTTCAAACATATTCCATTACAATGATTCGACCCTCGTCTTAAGTATTGAAGACATCGCATTCGGGACTTTAACAAGTAAGTACTATATTCTATTTTTACTAAAGATTAATTTACAATAGGAAATATCATATAAAGATGAAAAATATTTGGAAAGGAATGTTGAAATTAATCAAAAGTTTTTTTATTTTTTTGACAATTTAGGGTAAAGAGGTGGCCGTGGTCCATCTTTATTAGAGCTTTGTGGAATAGTGGCATCTTTGGAGAGAAAAAAGGGGTTTTGAATACAATTTTCAAATTAGTTGTCGTGGTCCATCTGACTTTCTACATGATCAAGAACTTTTTTTAATTTTTTTAATTTTGGTTTTTAGCTTCTTTTATACACCACTTTCTTTTCATTTTTCTACCAATAATATGATTTTCACCATTGACTTAAATGATAATTTTCTTTTATTATTATTATTATAATGACATGGTGTTCAATAGAAGTGGCAAAAACTCTAACATCTTTGCAACGGACATTTTCTATTTCGTTTTTCATTAAATAAAAACGTATATCTTGTTCTAAATATAAAAGTATGGATATTACTAAATAGATTCGCGAATACTTAAGAGCTTCAATCTCAAAAGCGCTCATGTTTCATCTAACGACCCAAGATTCACAGATCATTTACTGATATATTCAAGCTTCTCGTGATTCATCTTATATATATTAAAATTCACAACCTATACATACCTGGGTCCTTATTGGCTGCTTACATGTATGATCTTTCAAATTTTCTCAGATAATCTGGCCATTATATTTTGTTCTATGGTGACCATTATAAAAGACCTTTTAACTTTCTTAAATAATGATTATAGCAACCCCTGTGCTCCCATCTAACCCGGCCGGGCTGTATCCGAACCGAAACCCCACGCCCTAAGCACTTTTTATTCACCTTTTTTAAAATTTTCTTTAAAAATGTCGGTTCTAATCCCGTGCTTCGACCGAATGGCTGATTCGAACTAAGCCCTGGCGACTCCGGGACGTTTTTATTTATCTTATAAAAACACTTATTTATGTCATTTTATCTCAGAATTCTCATTTACGCGGAAGCATTTCAAAATTTATAGACGATAAACATTTATATTTTTATACACCGCTTACAAAATCTGGGCTTTTATTCGCCTTTTACAAATGATACACAAAATAATGGTTCAGAGTTCAACTCTTTTGTTCACAAAATATCACATGTTCAAAAGATTTGATATTTAAACGACGGGTATATACTTATACTCCGCAACTTTCTACGACTCGCGCTTCAGACTTCGCCTTCTTCTATTTACTCGACATTCACACACGCAAGATGATAAACTATACGCTTAAACATTTT
Source organism: Tetrastigma voinierianum (assembly GCA_016808115.1). Lineage (NCBI taxonomy): Eukaryota > Viridiplantae > Streptophyta > Magnoliopsida > Vitales > Vitaceae > Tetrastigma > Tetrastigma voinierianum. Next base: position 515,107 of record JAEQBH010001642.1, read on the forward strand.
CACGCTAGCTGTTCTATACGCTCTATTTAAATCTTTCACTTAATGATGAGATGATTTATCATTAACCGCCTTTTCTTTTATCAAACAATACTCTCATGCTTATTCATTTTCGCATGCATTCACTTTACAAATCATTAATCATATCAAGATGATTACGCAACAAAAATCATACTAATAATTCAATTCATGAGATCCAAACGTACACTCATAAAGATGTGTTTAGTTTACAAATCCCATTTACATTCATCAAGTTCGTTATTTCATTTTGTTTATGCAATTACTATCTGCGACGATTCGTCGCTAATCCCCGCCCTTTTATCATTCGGCAACGTAGCTTACACATTTCACAAATTTCGGTCTCGCATCATGACGGATGCCGATTGGTGCACCCCACCATGTGATCCTGTAAATGCCATACACCATCATGACGGATGCCGGTTGATGCATCCCGCAAAGTGGGAACATTTCTTCAATGCCATATGCCATCATGATGGATGCCGACAAGCATCCGCCAAAGGTCATCCTATATTGATTCAATTCAAGATGTCGAAGTGGCCGGTCGTTCTGATTCGATTAATCACTCACATGCAATTAATCATAAGTCATTTCAATTATCACATTTTCAATTCCATATCAAGCTTTCGTATGCTCGTTTCAAAAGATATACTCATTCCATATAATCATTTCATATTTGTTATACTCTGCGAAAACACTTGGAAATAAGGATAGAATTGATGAACAACGAAGTTGTCGACTCGTTTCCTTCCTTGATCCTAGGTTAGGTATTCCTCCTTTGCGTCCTTGAAATCAAATAATCCCATGCACTCTCGATTGGATAAACATTTGTCAGCATTTTTATTGAATGTCGATTAATTTTCGTTAACGGTCTTGGGTTAAGACACTAAGTCTGCCCGAACAAGGCAACGAGGTACGGTATGTTTTTTATTTAGTTTTATCTTTATTTGATCCCCTATTAATAATTTATTAGGGTTCTTAAACTATTGGTGCACGAATACGGAACTTTCGGAAACAAAATAAAAATTTTGGCTCGTGTGAACAATGTCTTCGCCTGGCAGGCCTAGGCACACTTGATTTTCCTTTTCCTTATTTTTTGATGCTGCCATAAGTCCTCAAAGCCTAAGCAAACATAAGTTCACTCTAAAGACATCCAAATACCATCCTAAACCAATCATGAGCAAAACCCATGGATGGATTAGGGTTTTTCTAACTCAAATATCATTTAGAGAAATCTAGGGTTTAGTTCTTACCTTAAAATCACTTTGCACTTGAAGCTTAAGCTTCCTTCTTGCAAGATCTTGCACCTAAGAGCAAGCCCACAAATCTGATCTTCTCACCGCCACAGCTTTTCCTCTCTCAAGCTCCACGTTTTGCACAAATGGAAGACACAAGACCGCTTTTGGTCTTTGTCTCCTTTTTTTCCCCTTAAAGCCTTGTTTCGCTGTATAATCATCCCATTTCTCATTTTGGCATTTTCTCATATATTGGTTTCATTTCACTATCATTTATTATTTATTTCATTAGCAATTAAAACATCATTTGATCATGGTCGCCATTTTTTAAAATCTAAATTTATACTTTCGCTTGGGGGGTTTATTTAGGGTTGTCGATTCTCATTTTAGCATATAATATTTGTCGTATCTTTCGCATTTCCAGCAGCCGCGGTCTAACGATTTATCAATTTTCTCGAGCAAGTTTGACTCAATTTATACCCGGAATATATAATAATATTATTATAAAACTTTTAGGGTATTTTTGGGGTGTTACAATGATCTTTATGGTGACCATTATGAAGGATATTTCAACTTTCCTAGATACATGTATCAGAAGCCTATAAAAGGGCCTCATTTACTTGTTAGGGCTATATATACCAAAAGTCATTTTATTGTTATGGATGTTTATTTTATTTTAATAAAATTATGTTATTCCCGTTTAATGTGAAATCTACGTGAGCTATATGTTTGCATTTAAATATGCTCGTGCGTGTGTGTGTTTTATTACACATAGTAGATGATTTGGTGTGTAGAGTTCGAACTGCCTTGCCGAAAGATCGAATCATTGTTCTTGTGGAATATAATTTATTAGTTCGCGATCACAAATGAAATTTGGCCAGTTAGTAAGATTATGCTTAGACGAAGACTTTAGGTTTGTCTTGTCTGAATGACTTAGTTCGACTTCTTGTGCTAGTATTACACTCGTATGTGTTTAGGCAAGGGACCAACTTAGGGTAATTATTTTATCTGAAGCGCATAAAATAATTAATACCTCATGGTTATTATGAATACTATTACTCTTAATTTCGAGATAATTAATAGACACGTGCATTTATTGTTGGTTATTTTGATTCATAAAAAGAGATCTTTATAGATCAATAATCTCGGTGAGTTGGATAATTGCATTAATTGTATAGAATATTAATTATTTACGGAATCCATGTCCTGTTAATTGGATTGATAATAACCCTTGAGGATACTTAAAAGTTTTGATTATGTCAAACTCTGCAGGTGGATTTTTAATTCGACATATCAAATAACTTAAGTGGAAGGTCTCAAGGTGATTATCAGATGTTGATTAAATAAGACTGTCAGTAATTTGATTTAATCAATGAGTATTTGTAATCTTAACGTGGGGAGATTAATAAGTATTTAATAACAAAGGGTTCAAATTATACTTTCGAATAAGTGGGGGAATGCAATTATGGTTCTTTAGTTGAGTGAATTATAATTAATGTAAATAAGTTCATATATTTACATTGGGAGCTCGAAATCTTATTTGCATTTTGGGTCACTCTATAGGCACATTTATATGTCGTGTTGGCATACAGAGAAGGAAAAATCGTATCGGTCGTTTTTGAAAAAGCACGGCCGGCGGCCAGATTCTGAGGGAGGCGAAAGAGCAGCTCACTTCTTTTCGTTGTGGCGTTGGGAAATACGAGTAGAAAAAGGTCGACGATTTCTTGTGAATAATTTTTTATTGAAATCAATCCAGACAGATCTCTAGGTATGAATTTAAACTGTATACTTGTAGCTTTATTTGGATTATTATTATTTTTTTTTATGTAATCTATATACACTATCACTATATTCACAAGAAATTCCAAACCCCAACAATTTACGCCTTATAAAATAATCCAAAAAAAAAACAATTATCTCGTCCACATTTCTTTCTTCCTAAAAATATCTCCGTCCCTTCTTTTCTTTATTTTACAAAATATCTAAGATGCATTAAGGAGTTGTGCAATTGATTTGATGGAATAGATATTTAATTTAATTAGAGGATCCTTATCTGAGTAAAAAAAAATCTAATACAAAATATAAGGATCTGAAATCTATGAGACATTAAGTTTGTGTAAAATTTTTTTATGAGAATGAAATGTGGACTAAAAAAAATATTTAAAAAGGTTTAGACATTCTAGCCTCTTTCATTTTCTCTCATATTTTTCTTTTATACTCCATTTTCCCTTAAGTAAGGATGGTTATTTTTTTATTTTATTTTTTTATCATTCTTGACCTAAAATAATTTATCCATATCTCTTTTTATCATTTTCTTTCTCAATAAAATGATACCTCCACACAGATTTGAGTTTTTAATTTGTTGTTTTTGTGATTTCATCATCGTCTTAGAGCGACGTGTGATTTTATATCGTCTTGGTACAACGATTTGTTTTTCATCCTATTGCGACGTTTACTTATATATGAGCGATTCAGACGACAAAATATATTCGATCAGATAAAGACAACATATCAAATAATGGTCTTTAATATGTTGTAGAGTTAGAGTCATAGGTATTATCGTCATAATAGTATTATCAAATATGTAGGTTTTGAATCGATTGATTATGTTATTAACCTGGATGTTTTTTAATCTTTTAGATTTTTAGCAAATTTAATTATATAATTCCATATAGGGTTAATTTGAATCAATAAAATTATTTCTCCTTAAAAAAAAGATTTTGAGAAATAATGGAATAATTCACTTTCAATAAGGCAATTGATTTGTCCAAGCATAAAGTTATTTCACAATTTAAAGTATGTTTACAAAGTCAAAGAAGAACTTATAGATATATAATATTAAAAATGATGTTCCCTATCCAACATGTAAATACAAAGTTCTTGTCATGTCTCAAGATTATGAGATATCATAAATAATAAATGAACAACTTTGTCACAAAGAACCTTTTTACTAATTTTTAAGAAAATAATTCAAAATTCAGCTTTGAAAAATTATTCTTTAATATTTTATGAAAAAAGTTTACTTAAAAACCTAAAATATTTTTAACATGATTTTCATATTTTTAAATATGTTTCAAAATTAATTTTTATATCTAGTATTTTATTTGTAATCGTTTTTAAGTTTGTATAATCATTTTAAAAAACCTTTAGAAAACAAAGAAAAATAATTAAAAGATGTTATTTGAAGATACTCTATTTTTATTTTTTTTAAAGAATAGAAAATTACGGCATGGTTGTATACCGTTTTTGAAAACTGTTTTTAGAAATAACAATCAAACATATCGTTAATGTGAATCGTGTAACAATGATGATAAGAATCGGAAAAGAAAAATAAGAAAAACACAATTCACAAATTTTAAGTGACGATTCAAAATTTCAGTATCAATAAAACAATGTTACATATGAATGTATTTATAATAATCCTATATATGATCAAATTACACAAATACCCTTATATCTTGAATCAAACAGAAATAAAACAAACCCTTATATTCAAGAACTAAATAATCCCTTATATTCGAGAATGTAGAATATATTTATATTCGAGAGAACGGAATAGACCCTTATATTCGAGAACGTCGAATAGAATATTTGAGAACAAAAGAGACCCTTATAAGACACACAAGGGACAAGAATCTAGCATAGTCAAGAAAAAATAATCGGATCGGATTAACCAAAGAAGAAGATGCCCTTTGTGCCGAACTCCCCCTACCAAGAAAACAAAATTGAGAGTCCCTCTCAGTACTATAAACAAACAACACTATCATAAACTTCAAGAAATTCCAAGCCCCCCAATAAACATATATACAGTTTAGTACTTTCAATCAAACACCTTAATCAACAACACAAATGATGATAGCCAAACAACATTCATGCCCAAAACTCCTGCTGCTGCTGCTGCTGATTTTCATCATTCTTGGCTTCATTCATGCCACCAATGGCGGGTACCTGGTCGGCGTGGGGAGCTCCGACATGACAGGTCCGGCGGCAGATGTGAACATGATGGGGTATGGTAGCTTGGATCAGCATTCCGCCGGAATTCATTTCCGGCTGAGGGCGAGGACCTTCATTGTGGCTGAGGATCCTAAGGGGCCAAGGTTTGCCTTTGTAAACCTTGATGCTGGAATGGCATCACAGCTTGTTACAATCAAAGTACTTGAGAGACTCAAGAAAAGGTACTTACTTAAAAGCATGAAATTCGTATTCGCGGGTTGTGTTAATAACAGGTTTCCTATAGTACTATTCGCCAACCCGAACACAATACAAAGAATAAATAAACGGGTTAGAAATAACAAATTCGAAAATGATTCGATTAGTAATATGAGTAACACGATACCACACGTGTAACTCGTTTGTTAATTTGATAATTTAAAACAATATAAATTATAATTAATTCATCAATATTTTACATAAATAACATATATAATGGGTTGATCTAAGTTAAATATTAATTAACATAATAATTAAATGAATTAATATAGGGTCAAATTCATATTATGTGGAATGACACAAATATAACCCGTTTATTAAATCAACACGAATTTGACCAAGACACGATTATACTCAACCTAAACCCGTAAAAATCGTGTCGTGTTGTCAAATTTTGTCAAGCCTAAAAATGAATAAAGTAAATAAAACCATTTGATTAATGGATACTTTTGTGTTAAAGGTATGGAGATCTTTACAATGAAGATAACTTGGCAATCAGTGGAATTCACACTCATGCAGGGCCAGGGGGATATTTGCAGTATTATCTTTACACTATAACCACTGCAGGCTTTGTTTCACAGTCTTTTGATGCCATTGTCACTGCAGTTGAGATGAGTATAGTTCAGGCACATCAAAATCTCAAGCCTGGTTCAGTTTTCATAAACAAGGGTGAGAGCATTTTAAGAGTGTGTTTAAATGTGGGAAAACGTGGATAAATGTCTTTGACTTATAACCGATGTCTAATTTAGTCCCTGAGTTTTTTTTCGATCCATAGGCGCCCTCGTTTTAACGGTGTTTTAATGCATGTTTGCTCATATATGAAAGTCCGTGGCGGCGGGAGCATGGATGAACTACGGCACTAAAGGCGGAGCACTTGTGGATCGAAAAAAAAACTTAGGGGTTAAATTGAATATACGGCTGTAGCTGGGAATCGGGTCGACTCGAGCTAAATGGGCTAAGCCCATTAGAGACATAGGCCAAAACGGATCAAAATGTTTCTAATATTAAAAAATTAAAAATAATAATAAATAACAATTTACAAATTTTATATTTTGTAAAATAAAGTTTGTTTGAAATACTTATAGTTTATTCTTATTTTTCTAAAAAATTATATAAAATAAATTATTTATTTTATTTATATTTATATATATTTTCTTTTAAATTAATTTTCATTCATATTATTTTATTTTATAAAAAAAAGCAATTATTTAATAACCATTATTTTTTTTATAAACAATTATTTTATATTTTTCATGATAGAAAAATTAATATTTTTAATAATTAGAAAATATTATATAGTCATTTAAAAAGTTAAAATAAAAATAATAGAGTAAAATAGCACCTGCTCGACCTAAGCCTAATAATGCAGAGCTTATTCAGGTTAAGTAAATAAACCTTAGTTACATTCGAACCCATTTATTTTAATGAGCCTGGGCCTCGAAAGATATGAATTAAAGTAGGCCGGTCCCTCAGACGTGTCCATAAAGAGTAGTTGTGGGTGATAATTGAACTGAAAGCAAGTGCTTTTGTAGGGGAAGTAGAGAACGCAGGAATAAACAGGAGTCCAAGTGCTTACCTCTTCAATCCAGCCGACGAGAGAGCGCGGTATTCCGGCGATGTCGATACCGAAATGACCCTTCTGAAGCTCGTCGATGGTCGAACCGGGAAGAGCATCGGAGCGTTCAGCTGGTTCGCGACGCACGGCACCTCCATGAGCAGAGACAACAAGCTTATCAGTGGAGACAACAAGGGTGCTGCGGCTAGGTTCTTTGAGGACTGGTTCACTTCCACCACCAAATCATCCTCCAAACTCATTCTCAACACATCTGTTACACTAAGTATGATCATTTTTTCGAATTTTAAGCTGTCATGATCAGCGAGGGACATTCATTCTAGAGGATTAGGCTGATTTTTTCTGTAATTGTTTTTATGTAACAGATGGAAGACTGATTCAGAAGGCCAAGACGATCAATGCTACAGGAGGGACAAGTTGTGGGAGAACGACCAGCCAGAGTTTCAAAGTTAGGAAGAACGATAACTCCCGATTTGTGGGAGCGTTTTGCCAATCGAATGTTGGAGACGTGACCCCAAACGTGCTGGGAGCATTCTGCAACGACACGGGATTGCCTTGTGACTTCAATCACTCCTCCTGCCATGGCGATAACCAGCTGTGTCTGGGGCGAGGACCTGGGTACTAGTACTTATAAATTATAATAACACTCTCTTTACCGAGCTAGCTGATGCCATCTCACATCATCGGCTCGCCTGAGGATTATGGTGCTTAAGTTTGTGAGGTTCTCATATATAACATTAAGCCGGTCTTTTGGGTTAGATTAGAATATAAATGTAGGCTTAAGTACTGTGTTGGTTTTTTTCATTTGGCCCAGGTTGTGTCGCGAGTGCGGTGAGAGTCGTCAGTGAACATCCGACTTCTATGAGTGGAATTAAGCATCTGATCGTGCTCGAACACATGAAGTATGGAGTTGTCTTGCCCAAGAGCGATGAGTTATAAGCTGTCAGCCGTGCTTTTAAATTTAGATTGGGTTCGAGTACCTATCATCATGTTTGTCTCTTCTTAAGACTATGCTGATACTCTTAAACATATAACAGATACCCTGATGAAATACTAAGCACAAAGATCATAGGAGAGAGACAGTTCCTAAAGGCAGTGGATCTGTTCAAGGATGCTACAGATGAACTGACAGGGAAGGTCGACTATCGCCATACCTATCTGAATTTTACAGACATTCAGGTGGAGTTAGATGGAAACAGTACTGTGGTCAGGACATGCCCTGCAGCACTTGGCCCGGGTTTCGCCGCTGGAACTACAGATGGACCTGGATTTCCTGGATTTCAACAAGGAGATATGGAGGTTTGGCTCATGAATTTTCACTCTGTTGTGTGTCATGCTTGTGGATAGGGATGACAATGGGTTGGGTTTTGGTAGGATTTTGATTCTCCATCCCCATATCCATTTTCATTTATTATTTATATTTCATTCGCATTCCTATTCCCATTCTCGTCGGTTTAGATTTTTTATTCCTATCTTATATCTATAGGAGGATTGGGTAATCATAATCATACGTTATCCAAATACCTTATTCCAATTTATTTATTTTTGTATAATAGTGATAAGATTATTATCAGTTAAAAAAAAGAAGCTTCGCAAAAGAAATGTTAAAATCCGGCCTATTGTTAACTTTAGACTTTTTAATATAAATAAATATTTACTATATTTATATATTATATATTTAATTGGGTATTTGGGTCAGGACGGGACTGGTAGGATATACGCATACCCGTTCCCATCCCTAAATTAGAAAATCTCCAAACCCAGTTACCCGATTATTTAATTGGGTCTAAACTATTTCTCAATATCATCTTCCATTTGGATCAAGTATCAGATTCTTTGTCAGGATCGAAGGAAATTGTCATCCCTAATTATGGAGTCTCTGATGAGATATGTCTTATGTGTGCAGATAAGTGAGAAGTGGAGGAGGATTAGAGACGGCCTGAAAAAACCCAGCAAGTACCAGGAGGACTGTCAACTGCCAAAACCTATTTTGATTGATACTGGTGAAATATTCAAACCTTATGCCTGGGCAGTAAGACCCCTTTCATTCCTATCTGTAATTAATCTATTATATTTTCTAATTTTTCTCATAACACAATTATCAAACATGTGATTGTTGAAAAGAAAAAGATGAGTACAGATGATTTAAGTTATTAGATGTCAATGTTGATAATTAATGGACGATTCAAATTAAATTTTGATGATTCATGGATTAATAATATGTAAGTGCTCCAAGATGGGTTATTAAAGACTCTTACGAAATTATTAAGATGACGGGAAATAGACGTTTAAACAATGTTTCAATAATTATTCGAGATGGTATTTGAGCCGCAATATATAATGGTTTTTCAAACCCAGAGATTGAAGGAGATTACAAAATAGTTATAAATTGTTATAATAAAAAAAAAAGTAGTGTGCTTAGTTCAATTTTTCTTCTAATGAAGGATATTTGAAGACTTTTTCATAATTTCAATCTACATATCTGTTGTCACATTTATAGCAAATCGAACACCTGATTATTTAGCTAAAAATTGTATTTGTAATGCTCATTCAAATATTTGAAAGTCGGAGTTTCCTAAGGATTTATAAGTTTTCTTATCAGTAGTCTTGTTTCACAAAAAAAAAAAGCCTACAACTTCTAATCACAAGCATGAACATGTAGAGTAGATTATCAACAGTGATTTGCTATGTGGAATTATTGATTCTAATTTATTTTTATTCATTTGAACATAAATGCAGCCTGCTATACTTCCAATTCAAATACTCAGATTAGGGAAACTGGTCATTCTGTCTGTCCCAGGAGGTTTGTTTTCCTTGCCATTGACTCTTTGGGGTGTTTGGTACATTGGAATGGGGAACGAGTATGAAGAATCATTTTTCGTTCTTATTTCTCATGAAATAGAATCAATAATTCGATTTCATTCCAAATATTTAGATTAGTTTAAGAATTTTACATCAAAATAATTGTTTTTTTCCATTCCATAGTTTGGTAATACTAGAAATTTGAATGAAAAATAAATAAATTGACAATAATACCCTATCACATGATTTTAAATAATTTTTATTTTATTTTTCTTTTTGTAAGAAAAATGTGAAATTATGCCTAGAAATAGCTTCCAAATGCTTTTTTTTTCATTTAGAATTTTTTAGAAAACGTCATTTGCTATTAGATAAAATCTTTTAATTATTCTCTACTATTTTCATTTAAAAAATAATAATTATAGTTATATCATTAAAAATAAAAATTATTTTTAAAATTTAAATAATTTTCAAAATTATTTTCAGAATTGGTTTTTAAAACCGTTATTAAGGGCATGTTTGGTTATGATAGTCAAACAATTTCTATGTTTATGTTTCCTAAATTTTCTATTCGTGAATTATTTTTCAAGAATCAAGACGTTTAAATTGAGAAAAGTTAGAAATGTGGGATAAGAAAAGTAAAATAGTAAATTAAAGTTATTTTACATTACCTCTTGAGAAGAGAGAATCAAAATAGCACCTAACTATAATGAATCAAAATCCTACTCAGAAGTTGGAGTTTGTTTCCGTTGGAATTACTTTTGATTCCATTCCTATTCTTGTAAAACTTATCCAAACATAAGAATCCCCTCTCCATTCCGTCGTACCAAACGCACCCTCAAAGTCGAAACTAATCATTTTTGCATCCCCTAATGATTAGCTCCATCATGAATCAATGTAAAAAATTTGCTATTAATCTGCAGAATTCACAACAATGGCGGGGAGGAGGCTAAGGGAGGCAGTTAAGGAGACACTAGAGTGATGGGAATGGGGAATTTGATGATGACACCCACATTGTAATAGCAGGTCTCACAAACACTTACGCCCAATATGTTGCAACTTTTGAAGAGTACAAGCAACAAAGATATGAGGTAATACACTATCACACTTGCATTGTCTTATACTAGAAACTGATTTACTAGATGCTAACTAACCGGATTCATATTACAAGCATAGTTATTTGAGGTACGGGATTTTTTAAGTGAAGCGTACCTTATGTCAAATATATATATTTTTATTTTTATGATGGTTATTTCCTATTTTTACATGACTTTCTCGCAATTTTTTGGCTATTTTAGTTTTTTTTTGCTTCTTCTCCTCTTCTATAGGGATTATAGGGTAGTTGGAAGGGTTAGGGCTTTTTTTGGAGTTAAAACATGAAAGAAATGAAGCTGAAGGGATTGAAATCTTGAAAATCAGACATCTGGCTCTGGGGTCAAAACGATGTCGTTTTGGCACTTATGGGTCCCAAAACGGCATTGTTTTAGTGCAACAAAAGCTTTTTTTTAAAACTCAAAGTATAGCTCAAAACGACCCTAGGGCTTCATTGGACAGTCTGACGGCGAAGAAAATGAAGAAGAAAAAAAAGGAAAAAAAAACTTGAAAATGATTGAGTCGAGGCGCTGCCACCAGAAGTGGTGGCGCCTGGGCTTTAAGCGCAGCTTTGATAACTATGATTACAAGATATCCTTCATAGCAGTATAAAGAGATGACATCAACTATCTTTTAGGCATAAACAGATGTCCTATTCCAGGGCTTCAGCAAGGGAGTTTAGTTTTCTCTAGATGGATCCATGGGATTCTATGGGGTTTAAATTTTCATAGTGTATTCACTAGTTCATTAAATTTTCTAACACTTGCTAGAACATTACAAATTTCATAGGCTTCTTCAACACTCTATGGTCCACATACATTATCAGCATACATCCAGGAATTCAAGAAACTAGCAGAAGCAATGGCAAAGGGAGAAAACCTGATCAAAGGCCCACCACCACCAGATCTTTCTTCTGTTCTAGAAAGCTTCTTAGCCGACCCTTCCGGAGACTCGCCTCCCCCTGGAAAAAAATTTGGTGATGTAAAGCAAGACATAACAATACCAAAGAGTGGCTCATTCCAAAAGGGAGAAAGGCCAAGTGCTACATTTTGGAGTGCAAATCCTAGGTATGACCTGTTGACAGAAGGTACATTTGCAGTGGTAGAGATGCTTCAAGGGGAAAGATGGGTTCCAGCCTATGACGACGCGATGCGCCAGCCTGTATTTCAAGTGGAGCTGTAGAGACTGATACCGCGATACCGGAGCACTGTATGGCCTTCCAGCAACAATTGAATGGGAAGTACCAGAGGATGCTGATTCTGGGGTTTACCGGCTAAGGCATTTTGGATCATCAAGAAAGACAGAGAAATCCCCAACTGAATATTTTACTGGTGCTTCTAGTGCATTTTCAGTGTCATGAAAAGGAACCCTTTTGAGTTAATAATAGCACACAGAAAACTAATTGCAGTTCATCCTGTAAAATACAGATTCATGATGGAATTATCTATATCAGAAGGACTAAAATGTATTTGCTTAATGGGTTCTTTCTTATACAGCATAGAAGCAGGAGATGTCACTGAAGATACGAGATTTGGTGGGAGGATCTCACTCATTTGTCCATCCAAATAACACATCGGAGGCTCTTTCCTTCGATGAGTAAATCAAAAGCTTTGTTGATGTCTTCAAACTTCAATTCATGAGTGACAAACTTATCTACGTCCAATTCCTGGAAAAAAAATAAACAAGAAATATTAAGAAATGGAACAGATTTTATGTGGTTTCGCAATGTGCCTATATCCACGGAAACGGTGGTTCAAACTTTTCTCTATCTTTAAAATAAGGTTGTGATAGAAGGTGTTTCTGTATCAACCCTTGATATTACCAAATTATAAAAATACCCCTATACCCTAAATATACCGTACCGTACCGCCCCACCACCCCCAACCCGTTATTTCGTTCCCCAATAAAAAAGGTTATACATGAAGGGTATGCTTGAGCGGAGCGGACCCAATCCTTCTAGCCTCAATATTAGCCACATGCCACAACATCTAACAATTCCAGCTCAGGAAATAGGTCAAATGCAAGCCAACATGATGACCATAAGCTTAAAATTGACTATATTGTAACTGGATGGATGGTCATAACAGAAAGACAACATAAATGATTCAGAAGTACCCAATAAGCTATCAACATTGTTATAACTGCGAAAGCTTTGATGCACAAGAATATTAATTAAAGAACATAAAGATAAAGAAATTAACATAAAGGTGCATGAGGCTTTTAGCGTGGTTTGACCAATCATGCTTACATCTATGGATGAGAGAGAATCTTTTACTATTCTTGGAGTATCAATGTATTACGACGATTAGGAAAAATCACAATAATATATCAACTATAAATTATCCTATAAAATAATCTTTATAAAAAGGAATAAATACTAATTAGGAGAGAGAAGAAAAGAATTTGAATCTATTACCTTGTCCATATAGCGCTTTAAAAGAACTGGAACATCAGATTTGGGTTTGATACTTCCATACGCACTTCCCATTAGGGACTTCCCAGAAAGAAGGATCTCAAAAGAACTAAACTTCAACATTGAACCAGGCCTGTCCACTCCTAGCACAATTGTCTTTCCCCAACCCTATAATTTACACAAAGAAAGATCTTAACTTCGAGATTTCCCCAGTGTTTTAAAAAATCGGATTGCGTTGATCGGAACTCAATGGATCGGTTGACCGATGACCTTTCTCGGTCTCGTTAATCCGGGTTCGGCTCTCCAAACTGAACCAAGTAATTTTTTCGCTCGGCCATCGATCTGCTTTTAAAACATTGGATTTCCCCAATACTGTGGTGTGTGTGGATCACAGAGAGAAGAATAGAGGTATAGAGACCTTTCTGCAGCAAGCAAATGCTTCCTCCACTAAGGAAGCCAAACCAACACATTCAAAGCAAAGAGTCCGCCTCTCCTTCCGCTCATCTCCCATAATCAATTGCCCATCTGGATCAAAGCAAATAAATAACTAGTAGCCGGAGCACATTCCAATTAATCATTCTAATACTGATGAATAATGAGGATCCATTAATTATGCTCTCTACCACTAACCATCTACCATATAAACCTGTTAAAGGAATGATAATCATATCACATTCAAATCCTACAAGATTAACCTTTAGAGAGTTGGTCACAATACAGATCGCTCCCGCTTTGACAAGAGGGACATAACTGAAATACCGTAATTTATTCCCCCATTTGGTTTGTTTGACTCTTCACGTACTGCATGGAGTCAAGACGTGTGGGAGTGGGGAAAGCTAAAACGCATAATATTCATATTAAACCCAAATCCTGCAAGCTTGAGCTTTTAAAAGAGTTGGTCATTTAACAAAACCAAAATCTAAACCCTCGAATTCTAATACACCACAGAAATCACTGCCTGTAGTATCAATCCATTAAGGAACTTGATGATGGAACACATCCCATGAAGAACATTATCATCTGATAAATCCAAAGGCCCCCCTTCCTGCATGATATAAAATCATGATCTCATGAATCTCATAAGAATGGATTCCAAAACCGTGTGCAAAGCCCCACATGACCAAACATGTTCAACCTCATAAAAGCATCTATAATTGGCTGTTTGATATTACTCTACTTGTTGGGATAGCTAATAAAATCCATTAAAGCCACTCGCTCAAGTGTCTCAGTCTCTCAGAGATATAGACCATAGACCTAAGAATAAAACTATAGATATATTGAGAGAAAGGATGAGAGGAAAAAACACCTGGCTCACGGGTTTATCCCCACAGTTTCCAGAGTTGACAAAGTCTGTGATCCCGAATTTCTTCCCTGAATTAAGAAATAAAATGAAATAATCCAAAATCCATGCAAAGCAATCACATGATTAGAATGTGAAATAAAATTGTGGATACATCAACATCCAACAGTCTTTCCAATGTATTCAAACAGATGAAGTTAATTTGAAATTTCTCACTTGCCTAATCAAACAAACAAGCAAATCAAACATTAGAAAGCTGTAATTACCGATTTCAAATTTATCTGGGTTCAAATCCACACCAATAATTCTAGAAGCTCCACATAGTCTTGATCCCTCAGCAACCTATTCCACCAAATCATAGCTGTGAGGCTCTCTCAGACACTGATACAAATCAATTTGAATAAAAAGGTGTACTAATTGCAGCAACATCATACCGCCAACCCAATTGCCCCTAGCCCGAATATAGCAACTGTGGATCCCTTCTCCACATTTGCTGTTTTCCATGCAGCACCAACCCCTGAAAACCGAAGGTCAGTGTTGCTTTCACAGAAGCTGGCTAAACAATAATAACTTTAGAAAATTGAATCAGATTATAAAACTTTCATGATTAATAATTATAACACAAGGCTTATACTCAAAGACTCCCACTTGAATCTGTAGAAGGGAAGAGTGGTAGTCTTTGGCCAACCAAAATGAGGGGAAAAAGACAAGCCTTGTCATTCTATGACACCATATGACAGCATAAGCTCGTAGACAACAAAATAATATGGGCTTCTCTTGAGTATTTAAACTTTGATAATAAGTCAAAAATAAACACAGAGACTTGAATTCATGATCTCCACAAATTAATCCAAAGACTAAAGCTACTGTATAGGCTAACAGATAGAAGTAGTTATGCAAAGAGTAGAACAAGGTTATTGACTGAAATTTCTCTCATATCAGGTTACATAATGCCATCCAAAGAAAACAAATTAAGTTGAAGCCTTCTTACCTGTGGACACACCACAACTGAAGAGGCATGCCCTGTTAGGTGGGATAGCGGGGTCGATTTTTGTAATGTTTGCGATATCTACCACTGTATACTCACTAAAACTCGAGACAAAGAGAAAGTGGTAGAGAACCTCTCCTTTAAGGGTTGTGAATCTGCTACTCTCATATCTAGGCATCCATGGAGAAAGTCGAAATGGGAATTTTGAACACAGATTGCTCTTCTCAGATTTGCAATCTGTGCATTGTCCACAATCTGGCATGAAAATTGGAAGCACAGTATCTCCTTCAGTTACTTCACTCACATTCTCTCCCACACTCTCCACAACCCTACAATTCATAAACAAAAAATGACAATGAACGTACACAAAGCATTTCATAAGAATATGCAGCCACATTGAAAATTCCATCCAAAATCGTTCCCAAAATCAAAGGGGAGAATTTGAAGTTACCCCACAGCTTCATGGCCCAGTATTCTCGGAACGCATGACGGAGGGTCCTGCATACAGAAATCAATCACAATCCACAACCAAGCAAACAAACATTCAAACCTTCCAGAACATCATAATCCGAACATAAAAACCTGACCTTCAATTTCCAGTAGGTGATGTCGCTGTGGCAGAGCGATGTGCAGATGATTCGAATCCGAACTTCACCGGCCAACGGCGGAGCCACCATCACCTCCTCCATCACCAGCGGCTCCCCTGCCTTCCAACAAACCGCAGCTACACCCAGCAACAAGTCAACATAGACCCACTTCACAATTTCATCAAAAACAGAGTATCAAACAAGAAAAATAGATCTAAGAGACTCACCTCTGCATCGAATTGGCTTCCCTCTCGTCTCACCAGCCATAATCCTCTCTCTCCCACACTCTATCAAACAGAATCTCTCCGAGGCCGTTCCCAGCAACCGTCCTCAATCCTCAAACGACACGAGACCCGACAAACTTGCCAGCGATGAGAAACAGACGAAAAAATGAATTGCTGAAAAGTATTTGTCACGATTCAACTGAGGACTGCAGATTCTGGCAACCTCCCTGCCTACAACAATGGCACTGGCGGTTGTTTCTCTTTCTTGTCTGTAAATATTAAAATGGCATATATCGTTTGTTCGTCAATTTTTGGTGGCCCCGCCGTCAATTACGAGCAATCCCCGGCCTCTCATTATTTTCATTTCTAAAGTCTTCCATTATTTTAAGGATATGGTCAGCCTATTTCTTTATTTATTTTTAATTATCATTTCATTGGTCTAATATGTCCTTCCAAGTTAGAGCATGAGATAGAAAATAAAAAAAATAAAAAAAAAGGAAGATAATAAAAAACTCTAATCTTTAAAAATAAAATAAAAATAAAAAAACTCTAATGTTAGCTATAGAATCAAAGGTATTATAAATTTTGTAAGACAAGAAATTTTTACATATTAATAACAAGTTACTGATTAAGGTTGACATATTTCCAGTGAATTTAAAAAACGCCTGTATCATTTGGGCATTTCAAACTGTAATATGTGTGGTATCCCATCAAATTTTTCAAAACCCACGCTTTGTTCTCATTCCATCACCTCATCTAAATCAAATGATTCAAATTTCTATGTGAAATCGAAACCCCTGGGAGAACAAATATTCCCGAAATAAAGCCTGTATCCAAATTCGACCAACTCCATTTTACTTAATCTCCTGGGCTCGCCCTATCACGCCGCCTCGGTCAGCTTGTGATTTAAGTTTATAAGTTACTTCACTCAACTTAAATCGAAATGATTCAAATTTCTGCAAGAAACCAGAATTTCTATGAAAATAAATCTCCTCGAAATAAGTATATCCGTGTGGACCCTTCATCGGACCCGTAGTGCTCCCACAAAAGAAGTGATCAATTCCTCAGTCCCTCAAACCCTGGTCACCAGCCTTGGAAGTGACCTGAAAGTAATCTTCCATACATTTGTTTAAATCATAACTCGAAGTATTACCTATCCAAAATGACGCGCGATTCAAATTCCTGCATTAAACTAGACATCCGGGAGAACAACTCATGAAGAAATTATGGTTGATGATGCCTCGCTTTCAACTGAACTCGGGCCTGGAGCGCGCTGGGTCAGTTGGCCGACTAAGACCGCCGAGGGTCCGAACCCGAAGGATGCCTGACCGGCTCCGGGATGGGGTAGGATTACCGCAATGCTCGGTATATAAGGTTCAGCGGCGCTTTCCTCGTAAGAAAACCGTAAGGAAGAAGGGCCTGGCGAGGCTTCCGCCTGCAATCACGCCTAAGTCGACTGTATGAGAGAAAGCAGAGAACTTTCTCGATTGCTTACCTCGCGCACCTTTAGTGCGTTGGAGCGGCCCTTGTATTTGTAAATTCGCCTTCATCCACCTGGACGATGATTGTGGTTCTTCCCTTCTATGACGGCTTCTCACGTATCATCCATGACGCAATAGAATGATTACCAATCGAGTTTATTCGAAAGAATCCCTCCTTCCTTATTGGGGAGATATTCAACTAATGGTTTTTCACGCTTTCCTTCTTTATAATGTGACTTGATAGACGCTCTTACGAATATTCTATCATCCCGCTATTTGTGTAGATATAGTTTGATCGCCGCGGTATGGGCTCTCCTCGCTCTTTCATAATTCCATGTCTCGACCTAACGGGCCGAGCTTTGGTTTAGTCAAGTATAAGATACGCGACATGCAGACACCCACACCGTCTCGGTCGGGCGGAGCGAAATGCTGACCGACTCGTGATCCTTATCAAGTCAGCTCACCCTCAGGTAACTATCGCGCGGGCAAGGGTCAGGATTAGTCTTTGGCGACCCATTGTTATTTCCCGTGTCCGCCTGGGTGTGGATTAATTAACCCTGTCCGCCGTCATATGTACCGATGGCTCTTCGAGTTTCTCGTGCTTGCTTTTCATATTCCTCTTTGTTTTCCTTGTTTCTTTGGTCGACCTTCTAGTTCTCGACTCCTTTAGCCTCATAACTCCCCCTTTGTCTTTATATTTCTTGGCGTTTTGTATTTCGTTCTAGATTTCATTCTTATCCGTTCGTTGTCAGTCCCTTTCTCGGGGTGTCTTCTTTCATTCCGGCCCGTGCATCCCCTGCTTCTGTCAGAAAGCCTTTTCGATTGAAACGACGAGGTCTCTAGGGTTCGGCCGTCCTGATTTCGTTTGGTTACGCCATGGGTCCCAAACTGCTCTTCCTCTTTGTGGCGACGATGATCCCTTCGTTATTTCTGGCCCCTGGCAAAGGTCGGGGGCGTTTCCGCTTGTTTGATGGGGCCTGCTGGGCCCCTAACCCCTGCCTCCCCGAGGCGCCTCTCCCCTCTCCCTTTTAGGCGGAAAAAGGAAGATAAACTCGATCAAATATCCTAGGGGTCTCTGAATTATCCTCAGACCGCCGGCCCGACATTCTCGCGCAAGGTGGGCCCCGTGAGTGCTGGTCTTATATGTGAGTCTACTTTGTTGAACGATACCCGGCCTCTTCCCGGTGTCTCGTATATGGTCCCCGATTTTGACTCGCATGCTTATCTCCGTGCCCTAATGGTATGTTTTTTCTCGAGGTCGCCTCGATAATCTACCCGCTTCCTACTTCCCCCTCCGACCCTTCACTCAAACTGGTGTTCCTTCAAAGATTTTCATATCCCGCCTTCCCAACTCGGCCCCCTTAAATGGTCAAGTATCTTTTAGTGGGTTTGTCGGTCTTTTTAGAGACAGGGGCTCAAGGTCCCACGTGGCTTTTGGCCTCCTCGCATCTTTAATCCGACTCCGGGCCACCCCCGAGGGGCTTCTATTTTATTTCCCTAGCATCCTCGGGAGCCTCCCTTCGTGATCTCGACCTTCCTTCTTCCTCATAGACATGGAAAGTTCGATATTTCTTGTTAGTGGCTCCAACCGGGAGTACAATTCTTAGGACAGAAGACACCCTAGCGCATCTTAACGGGTGCCCCTGAGCAACCCTTCTGGGTGAGTATCATCCTTACTTTCGTTTAATTCATCTAAAGTCGACTGGATACCCTCGACCTTAAGTTTCCCCTTTATATTTTTCAGGATGCCTGCCTTTGGGCTTAGCGACGAAGATACCGCCGTTGCTCGGCTTCCGACGAATGCTCCGCCTCGTCCCACAAAGCAACTATTGCTGGCTCTGATGTCCCTACCATCCGGCCTAAGTCCATAAAATCTTCCGCTTTAGTGGCCTTCACCTCCCACTCCGGGTGTTTTCTCTTTCTGCCCGCCGCGTGGTCGCTCCTACCCGAGGAGATTTTAGCTCATTCTTGGGAGGGATATCTCGAAACCTCGAGGCGAAGAGGAGGAAAATGTATTCTCCTAAGAGGGATCGCCCATCCGCAACAAAGTTCTGAGGATTAGAAGCACTCCTTCAAGTCCCTCGTCCAAAGGCCTGCTCGGCCCCTCATCCCCATCGGGCCGAGGTTCCCCCGGTTCCCTCGTTAGCTTCCTTCCGAGCCCATCGCAGAGGGCGGAATCCTCAAGCAAGGCTCCACACTGTACCGCTACGGCTTTGCCCATAACCATATGGAATGCTCCTGGGCTGCACCCCCGCTGCCATCTCCCCGGGAAGGTGACGTAGCCGAGGAGGAAGAAAACAAAATCAAAGGTTGATGAACCATGGGATTCTTCACCGTTTAATGCCGAACTTTCTACTGCGCCGCTTTCATCCATCCTCAAAGATTCTGATATTGAGAGATCAAAGGGGTTGCCGTTGATAAGGCCTTGGCCTTGTCTCTTTCTGGACTTTGCTTCCTAGTTTGGTAATTGTGCTAACTCCCTTCCCTACCGGGCCTGGTGGCCAGAAGTTCTAATTATGTGTTTGTTCAGCTTACTCATTTAAAGAATTACGCTCTTAAAAGCCCAACTCAATGAGAGAAGCATGTATGATCGCCCGAATTTATAAGGCGAAAGTGACTACTTTGACTTTCGAGCGGGACGAGCTGCAGGGGCGGGTGCAGCTTATGTCTGGAGAAATAGAAAGACTTACGTCAGATCTAAAGCACACCTCATCGGCTCGTGATCGGGCCGAAAAATAGTGGAAGGCGAGGTCCGAGCATCAAGGACACGAGGGAGAGCTTCGAAAGTTCGAGATGAGCTCAGCTCTACATGATGATTTGTTGAGACTGGAGGAGTCGCACCCACCCACGAGCTTCATCGTTGCGGAGGAACCTGGCTGCTTCCCGGGGATCTAACAACCCGGATCCGCAAGTGAAAGGCGCCGCGATCACCTAAGTAGCCGACGAATGGAGAAACAACTTGAGATCGCTTCGTCATGAGATTCGAGGGCACGGCATTACCGGGAGACTCCGCCTCGACGTGAGTCCTCCGCCGTGGACTCTTGTCGACCCGGCCTAAGCGAGGAGTGTCGTAGGACACGACCGAACTTCATCCGGCGCGACGACCTGGGTTGCTCGTATGACGAGGTCATCAGTAATCATGGACCAGCCGTGGGTGCTCAATGGCTTCCTCGTGGCTTGCTTTTCACAGAAGCCGCTCGTGGTGTACCCGACCGATTTTGACTGACTTCACTCCCCGAGCATGGGGAGTGCTGAGGAATCTTTCTGGGCACAAATGTGAATCCCCAGAGCCTAAGACTCCACAAGCCGAGGCCCCTTCTTGTTCTTCTTCGTTCGATACTTGAGGATCCGAAGCCTGCCTCCGCTTAATTTTATTATATTTTTCTTCTCTTTTTGTCAGTCCTGGGGCCTACTACCTGTGTTGACCCTCTTTTAATGGATACTTGCTCCCTGGGAATTTTAATTTTATTTATTTATCTATCTTTGCTCTTCTTTCTGAATTGCGTCGTATGAATCGAGGATCAAGGAAATTTAGTCCGCCCTGCCTCTAAACTTGTAAACTCGTCTGCTCCAGCCCCACTGATGTTTACCTCAAACCCTCCCCGCTTCCACTCCGGTCTATATTTCAAACAGTCATGTTAAAGATCCAAACAAAGCCCACAACTATACTCATGAGAGAGAGAGGCGCATCCATAGCTCTGGCCCGCCAAAACAGATCTGACAGAAGTCTGACTGAAACTTAGAGGAAGTCTCATGTCTCACAGATGAATAAGATGTCTCAACTCGTCACACAAGAGAATTGTCAATGATCTCCAGAGAGATATCTCCAAGTCTGAAGAAGTCGCTCCAAGACATGAGGTAAACGTCCCGCTCCAAATACAGAACAGGCTCGTCACCAGGTAGGCTCATAGTACTGCCCCAACAGAAAGAAGTGTCCCACCCGCTGAAGATGCAGAGCTCTGCTCAGGCAAACGAGAGGAGTCTCGTCAATCAGAATTTATATCCGCTGTTTCAACAGTGTCGCCCCCTCCATGATTATAAAAACAATCGCTCCACAGCGAGAAAGCAGAGATATCGTCATCAGATTTACAGTAGAGTGAGTCGTCAACCCGCTCGGAAGCACGCCAGAAACGTCGTCCCATGACATAGGAATGTCCGCCCACTGTTCATGAGCTCACAGAATGAGAGATCCAGTGGAAGGAGGTCTCACTCATTGAACAGATGGTACTGTTCCAGAGTACAACAGATGAAAGCTCCGTCCGCCCTCCGCAATGGCTGAGAGCCCAACAGAGGTTCCTAGTTGATGATCCGGTCTACTGGAGTCGTCAAGGCTCTGTCTCCCCACATGATGGTATAGTGCCTACGTCTACTCCGCGCCAGCTGGTAAATCCAACACATTCAGGTAAGAGAAATATCCCGTCCGCTCTGAAAGCCACACAAGGTCTGTCCCCATGTAAACAGTGGAGCCCACTCCGTTCAGAATATGATGATCGTCATCAGATCAAGAAGAGTCTGGTCTCAAAGACAAATGAGTTGTCCGCTCCCCTGAGTAAATAGGAGATGAGCTCGTCCGCTCCGCAAGTTTCTGCTGCTGCAGAGCCTCCATGCAGCCAGGATCCAGGTACGCAAAGCCCCGCCCCCTCGGCACAGCTACGTTTGTGTCTGCTCAGAATGACACAGAGGCTCCACTCCTGTCAAAACAGAGAAACGTCATCAGACTCAAGAAGGAGTCTCACACCTGTCATCAACAGTCCCCATACATGAGCTCCTCCGCTCCATGCAAGTCATGCAAAGAGCTCTGAATGAACTGATATAGAAATCCGTCGCTGGAAGCAACAGGTTCCGTCCCACACTGGAGCTCTGTCCGCCCGGCATCATCATACAGTAAAGCTCCACAAACAGGACTTCAGAGAAGATATATATGCTCTGTCCAGTCAAACATAAGAGCGCTCCCATATGCAGAGGTTCTCCCATGTTAAAGCAGTAGCTCCCACACTCACTCCCAGAAGAGAGTCCTTCCAGTCAAATAAATGAAAGAGGCCTGTCCCAATATATAAGGTGGTGAGCTCCACACTTTCGCCCATGGTTCAAACAGAAGAGGTCATCACAACAGACCTCAGTGAGTTAGTTCTCTGTCTCGCTTCAATATATGTGGTAAGGTCTGTCTGATATGTTCTGCCCGCCTCCAAAAAGTTATAAGTCAGAGCCGCCACAACAGACTCCCATGAGGTTATTCTTCCAGCCCTTCCATGTACAAGAGACATAATGTCTGTCCCATACAACAGACAGAGGCCTTCGTCTCCGCCTCCATGTCAGGTGCAGAGGCTCCAGAAACAGAGCCCAGAAAGTGAAGCTCCATTCCACTGGAAAAAAGGCAACAGGTAATACTCCACCCCCGGAAGGCGATGGGTAGTGGAAAGCCCATGTCTCGCCCAAAGTCATGCCATAGGAGTCAGTCACAGATCCCAGAAGTGAGAGCAAGCTATGCCCCACGTCAGAAAAGCAAACAAAGGCTCCTTTCCCCATGTCGCCCAGAATATCTGTCCCATTCATGTCAGTACGAGGTCCACACATCAGAGAGGCTATGGTAATCCAACTGCTCAATGAAACATCACCTCCATAAAGAAGATATGGAGGTCTGTCCCATGTCATATGTTAGAACGCCACTCAGACTGTGAGTGAGTCTGTCTGCTGAGTCTCATAACATAAGGTCTGCTCAAGAACAGATAGAGTCGCCCCCAATGAAGAGTAAATTCTTCGCTTCAACAGAACTCATATATTCGCCTCAAGTCAGCCTGTATGTACAAGCGCTCCATCTCCATAATGTGAAGTGAATGTCCGCTCTGTCAAGCGAGAGTCGCACTCAGAACTCCAGTGAAGGTCTCCTGCCTGCTTCTCAGGGCTGGCACACAGCAAGGTCACCCTGATACAGAGTCGCTCCTCCGTTGCAGAGCCCTTTAAACAGACATCCCTGCAGTGGAAGAAAGCCCCACTCCAGTCAGAAGGCTGAAGGCTCCAGCCCCATACATGGAGCTCGCCCGCCCGCAGCCAACAGATCCTCGCGCCATCAGGACCTCGGCGTGAAATACTCAGCTGATGTCATTTGCTCTGTCAAACATGTTCATCCCTCCTGAAAACAGAGGAGCTCCAGCCTGAGGATCCATGAAAGACTGTCCTCCCGTCAGTTTAAGGTCTGTCCTTCCATACAGAGAAACACTCTTCGCCTTGTGCTCAAAAGTGGTCGTCATAATGACTCATAGAAAATGGGAAAGTGTCTCGCTTCTGTACCTCCACAAAGAAAGGCGTCCCTGCCCATTTGTAGTCATGGCATATTTCCGCTCCCCAGCATGAGAGTTTCATGTCACATGATCCAGTATGATATCTGCCTCTAAAGCATACAAACAGAGAAAGGTTCTGTCCCATGAACAGCATAAGAGTCTGTCTCCTAGTTTATATGGTATAGAGATTCAACAATGAAGAACTCAGAGAGTCTGTCGTCAGAAATAAGTAATGAGGTTGGTCTGCTCAAGATGGGCCACAAGATGTGGTTCGCCCGCTCAGCTATGAATAGAGGTTTATGGTGAGCTGGATGCTACATGATATGAGCTCCTCACCCGCTGAAGTCATAAAATGAAGGTCGTCCCAAATGACTACAGGTCTCCCACACCACCACGTTTGAAGAGCCTTCATCGAGATCAAGAGAGTATCCTCCGTCTGTCTGGAAATACTACAAGAAATGGTCTGATCGATAACAGGGCAGATAAGAGCTCCTCCGCTCAGTACTGGGTGGAGACAGACTCCACGTCATCAGAGGTCTCTGATATGTTCATCCCGCCCAAGCAACAAAGGCCTCCCTGATAATGAGCTGAGGCCCATGTCTCCGCCCGCGTGTTGGGTTGTGGTAGCTCCAAACAGGTTTCAAAAGCATGAGTTCCTCCACGTCCAGCATGTCTCCATGATGTAAGAGTCTTCAAATGTCCCACCCGTTTCTGTACGGAGAGTCATGCCAGGTCAGAAATTTGGGCGGACACCGCCCCGTTTTGAAGCAACAGGTGCCCGCCCCATGCAGAGGTTTCCGCCCCCCGGCCGGAAAGCAGAGACTCAAATGACACTGGATGTTCCCGCCCTTCGTCTGGTGATGCTCTGTACCCCAAGAGAGCTGCAAGAGTTCAGCCAGCTCCCAGGTTAGCATGAGTCGCCAATATATTTCACAGAGGCAGTCCGCCCAGAACACATGTCGTCCAATATAACAATGAGTGAGCCTGGTTCATCAGGCAGAGCGAGAGGTCGCACGAGAATGTAGCAGGTGAGTCGTCTTCGAAGCGGCAACAACAGAGTGTCGCTCCCAACAATAGGTAATGAGGCTTCTCCATCTCCGCCCAAAGCAGAATGAGCCCGTCGTCATGATTGAGCAACGGTCGATGGCTGTAGATAAATGACAGTGCCAAAGAATGACCGTTCTTCGCGTGAAGGAACCAAATCACAAGGTTATCGCCATGAAGAGTCACAAATAGTTTGTCATATGTCCTCAACAAAGGAAAACTACTCACTGCCCATTGATGATATCTGAACCAAAACAACACCCATGGCACCTTCCTCATTACTATGTTCACAACAGTCCCTCCCAAGGTCAGTGGCTACAGCAGCAACTCGCCGCAAAGGCCTCCCCATGGATTTTGAAAACCCCCATGAAAGGAAGATCCTCACCCAGAAGGTTCAAATGCCCTCTCTCTGCAGGCTCCTGTTCGTTCAACGAACAAAGATATCCGTACATAATCCGTCGTCAGAGGCATTTATCTTTATTCAACACTTTAACAATAAACGAACATCAAGTCGCGAAAGAACGAATACATGCTGCGGCTTGATTCGTCACACTTCTCACTTTTATATTTAATAAGTTAAAACCCACTCTGCATTTATTTGATCCAACAACTCGATGAAAACTTCTATTATAATTCATTTTTAACATGAGATATATAATCATCTTTCCTGTCTGTTCCATGTCTCATCCCAACCCAACATTCATACTCTACAACAGAACTTTACAGATCCTCCAATTAGATCCATCTCCAGGTCTATACTCAGGTCAGATCAGAGTCTCTCATCGCTCCAGATAATTCCGTCTTCACTGAGGAAGAACCAAAACTGAGAATATACCCAATGCCCATGCTCCATTGAGGTGTCATGATTATATCTGTTTCTCTAATACATCAGGTACTCATCCACATAGGTAGTTTCCAGCGTGCGTGAGTGTTCGTCCAACCAGTGTCATCACATCAAATAACATTCCATGACAGTCCAAGGATTCCGTCCACATATCGGTTAGTCAGATCGATGTCGGTCTGGTCACTCCCATGTCATTTCATCAACTGCAAGACACTGTTTGAATAACGTCATAACTTCCGTTCAGACTCCAAGAAAAAGATTCCAAACATGACAAGTCTGAACGCAACGCCCATGAATAAAAGATTTAGATATTCTTCTGATTTCCTCTGATACCTTCCCCCGTCTCCCCCGCCCGAATCAGATAGACACCCAAAACTGAGAATCCGCTATCCATCACTCATAAGAAGAACTGATACCCACAAGAGAGCAATGAGAAGAAGTCTCCTCCATCGTGCCTCACTAGGAATCAAAAAAGGTTTGAAGGCAAAACTTGAATGCACAAACTTTCATATATTCTCAACCACTCGTGTAAAGTTCTTCAAAAAACTGGTGCCAGCGGCCGGCATCGTTTCACGGTTCCCCGACATTGAATCATCATGAGAGCTCCTCCATCCCTCCCCGCCACCGTTGAGGCTTCCTCACATCCTCCACATACATCATGTCCAAATGTCTACTCTGATCCACAGATTTGTCTAACTCCATATCATCTTACAAAGTCTAAATCCCTCCCATCACTTCATAAGTGACATTTATCTACTCATAACAGTAGTCCCTGATCCCAACTCCCAGAGAAGAGAGCTTTTAACTGGATAATCACTAATAAATTTTCTTTTCAATTTTCACTCAGATAGATGTGCTGTAACTCATTCCAGCTGTGGCCAGAATTCCAGCTCCTTCCTCAGAACATCCAAAAACATTAACCTTCCTTCTGGCATGTCCCATGATTTTATCCCACTATATCACCATGTGAGATCCATAAAATGATTGAACATGCCCTTCCTCCCGTCCCAACTGATGCGTTTATTCCAGTTGCAAGAACACAGGTTCTCCACAGAAGGCTCAGGTCTTCCACACTCCAACACGCGGTATATCACATATCAAAGTCTGATCCCCAGGTATGGTGGTTAGTCGTCCTTCTTCTCGTAAGGCTCTTGTTGATGAGTCGCGAAAACTGCACTACAGCTTCACGCCATTGTCATGCCCGTTTCGGTCCTCTCATATGAATAATATATTTTGATGTGTCATCTTCACAGTGTCTACTCTCCCTCCACATCCCGCTCCCGCTGAAGAGTCAGAGCTACTCCACTATTTCGCTTGTCTCCATGCAAAACCTCCCACATGCTTCCAACAAGAACTGTTTGATGTTATACATGTCAGTATCGGCTGAAGACAAGATATTCAATGAACATCGCTTCATGTCGCTTCTTCCATTCCATGCCAAGAGTCCTGTTCTGCCCTCAAATAGAAACGCTATAAACTCTTTATCATGTCTCAAAAATGTCTAACACATAAAGATGTTCAAACATCATCTCCAGAACTTTTTATCATCTCTCTGAAAGTTTCCGTCATGATCGTCAATGAATAGATATACCTTCTGCTCCATTCCATCTGAACACTACTTTATCTCATGAATGATAAGATCTTTCAAGAACATCTTCTCACTGATCTCCTCTGAACGTTTCTTATTCCCGCCAGTAATTCTGATTCTCATGATTTATGGTACTGTTTTTATTCTTCCCAGTATGTCCCGCAAAGATGCCGTCACGTCGATCATCAGACAAATTTGAATGTCGCGTCGTCGTAAGGTTTCAAGATTCAACAGATCTATCCATTTAATATCCCAGAACTCGATGAAGTCATTCGTTCTCCGACTCATTTACTCGTCAACGACGTCGCAATTAGTTCCGCCATCGCGACTCCGGCACGCCGTATCTCACGCCAGCCCGCCGATCGTCACATGGTCATTTGTCTTCCAAGTCCAGAATGTAGAATGAGTACAAGAAGTGTTTATCTCCATGTATTAGATATATCTTAACAGCTCCTCTGAATCCCACTATCTCAGAAAATAGCATCTCTGAAATAGTTTGATCTCCATAAACATCTCCAGAAACTACTTTTGATTCTCCCAAAAGTCATCCTGATGCAAGTCTGTTCCCACTGTATATAAGTACTAGATGCCCACTCCACTCTGCTCCCGGCCTGCCCCCGCTTCTGTCCCAAGATAAACAGAGGAACCCCAGACTCCAGCAAACACATCTCCTTCCCAACACAGAGAAATGTCAATCAAGGAAAGATGTCCATGCATATACATACAATTCTGAACCTGCAGATACCTCAACAAAGAGTCTCATAGCGGACTGACTCCATCCACAGAGTCATTCGAGAATCTGCCAGTTCTTCATCCCATGGAATCCATGATACTCCAGAGGTGTCTACATACACTTAAGTCAGAAAGAATGTCATCAAAGTCAAAAAATGTTCTTCTCACAAGTCACATTTTTGTGCCCATAGGCAGCTATCCCCAAGAAGACCTCTCGTCTGATAGGACATCCGCTTCCTGCTCGCCTCCTCCTTTGAGGATTCCTCCCATCCTCGCCCCTTGGCTACGTCCCCGCCGCTCATTTGTTTTGTCCCACTAGCGGGAAGAACTTTCCTTCTTCGATGTGAGGGCCCCTCCTCTCCCGCTTTATATTTTTCGCTTGCAAGAACCTCGGCCATGTTAGTCGAGGGTTCTTTTGAGATAGAGAACATCGCCCTTTGAATCTTACTCCCAACCCCGCTATGAAGGCCGTGACAGCGAACTTTTCGTCAAGTACATCTATCTTCAAGGACTCGGCATTAAACCGTTGTACGTATGACTTCAAATTTTCCTGTGTTCCCTGTTTGATGGTTAATGCATGGGTAAACCGGCTTCCCGTATGTCCCAGTCCCTAGCGCGCGGAGACTAACGCGATTGATAATTCTCCAATGTACGAAATCGCTGAAGAGGGATTCTGAACCGTGCCATAGCCGGCCCTTAAGGTGGTGGCGAACGCCCAGATCGGATTGTGGTCCTGATACCCATGCAACTCCATTTGATTCTTATAGGTATTGAGATGGTCTACTGGATCCTTGACGCCATCGAACGCTTCTACTTGAGGCATCCTGAATTTGGCCGGGAGCGGGTAGTTTAGCACCTCAGGGGTGAAAGGTGATTCTGTTTGTTGCACCAGGGTATCCATAGTGTCTAGGGTGCGCCCTTTAACTACCTCCCCTCACGGTCGAGCCTGGCTGAGGTCCCCCGAACCTCGTCCCAGCATGTCCGGCTCTTTGCAATCGGTGAGGGATGTTGCGGTTTTACTGCCCGCCGGGTCCCTCCCGTGCACCGCCCGATTCTCTTCCCTACTGGGATTGCTGTGAGCCGTGCCCCGGGCTCGACTAGATCTCCTCCGTCTCTGTGATTTCTGTGTGGGGAATACCATAGCCGCGGTTAATTCCCTCGTGTGGAGGAACATTGTGACCTTCCCGAAATCCTGTCGCTCTTCCTGGGTGTTGCATTTGTCTCGGTGAGTTGTTCTATCTCCTCTATCAAGCGCCGGCTGATTCCAGGCGGAGTGCTTCCACTCTGCTTCAGGTTGGCCTCGATCGCTTCGCCGTCCCGTGGCCTCCGTCCGTGATCTCCCGCGCGGGTCCGCATCTCGTAGGATTAGCGCTGCCCCGCCGTGGTTCCTAGTTTGATACTTCATCGCGAATCGAGAAATCGCTTTATATGTATGTAAGAAATGGGGCCGTTCCTACGTACCGGCGCCCAATCATGATGCCTCGCTTTCAACTGAACTACCGGAGCGCCGGGTCGCGGTCGACCAAGACCGCCGAGGGTCCGAACCCAAGGATGCCGACCGTCCGGGATGGGGTAGGACACCGCAATGCCGTATATAAGGTTCCCGGTGCGGCGCTTCCCCGTAAGAAAACCAAGGAAGAAGGGGCTCTGGCGAGGGTTTTCCGCCCCGCGGGCCGCCCGATGCCTAAGCCGACTCGTATGAGTATAAAAGAGAGAATCCTTCGATTGCTTAAATTTCCTCGCGCACCTTTAGTGTCGGGAGCCGGCCTTGTATTTGTAATGGTCTTCATCCAATTTGACGATGATTAGGGTTCTTCCCTTTGAGGATCCTCTTTTCTCACGTAGTCATCCATAGATTTAGCAATGGATTAGTCGATGGAGTTTATTTGGAGTAATCCTCCTTCCTTATTGGGAGATATTCAACTAACGGTTTTTTGATGCTTTTCCTTTCCTTTATAATAGGACTTGATAGGACGTCTCTTAAGGAATATCTTCCAGAACATCCGTTATTTGTAGAGATATAGTTTGACCCGGGCCGTATGGGCTCTCCCCGTTCTTTCAATTCCATGTTCGACCTAACTGGCCGAGCTTTGCCTGGGCCGTTATGGAAGGATATGGATACGGTACTCCACCCACACCGCTCTGGGGTCGGGCGAGTGAAATGCTTGACCCATTTCTGTATCCTTATCAATGGTCAAATTATGTCTCTATCATTCCCAGAAAATTTTAAAATATAGGACAAAATTCCATATTCAATTCCTATAAACAGTCCAGGAGCAATTCGGAATGTTTAGACCATATCTCTCAAATTAAAAGTCCATATGGCTTGATTTTTGAACCATAAGAAACTTAAGACATAGGGGTATATCGAGTTAGAAGATCATTTTCTTTAACAATCCCGTTTACATGGTCAAAATTGTAGTTGAAAATGGACTTGGGAGCTGCCTCGAATTGTTTAGGCAGAATTAGTTATGGAAATTGAAATTTAAATTGTATAAATGCTATATAAATGTGTTGTTATATGAAATAATGCATCATAGTAAGTTGATCATGATAACATATGTTATGAAAGCTAAAGAGAATACACGTATAATTTTGTTATATGAAAAAGTGCAAAGTACAGTTAAATGTTTATAAGAGATTATTTGATTATGAGTATCTCATAAGTATACATGATATCGGTAGTTATTCATGTATATGAGATATCTTTTTTGATACCTAAAAGATCGTTAAGAAAACATAATAAAACCGATTGCTTTTTTATGACCGAGTAGTTGAATAGATAAGCATGTCTATAGGGATAACAATGCTACAACATATAGTTTACAGACAGAGTGGCCCCGTTTGGGTCGATGACATGGATCTCATTTCAATAATTACAGTGGCCCCGTTTGGGTCATACAATACAGTACAGTTTATAGATCACTATCTCGTATAATGATAGTACCTTTGGGTACATACAGTTCTTTCTCGTATCTACTTTTTTGGAATATGTAGACATGACATAAGATGAGATGAAATTTTTGGAATGTTTATAAAAGGCATGAAACATGAAAATGATATGAAATGCAATATGTAATTTAATTAAAATGATATGAGAAGTAACATGTATTATGAATAAACTGTTATGAAGTATTGTGACGATCGTTATAGTGGTTGTCCATATTTATGGATTCCCACTAAGCTATAAAGCTTAGCACAAATGTTTATCCGTGTAGGTGTCGAAGAGGACGTCTATGATATTCCACATACAACAGAGCCAACACAACTGTAAAGGAGTCCATCTTAGATAGGTTTGAATCGATTTCGTAAGTGTAAATGTAAAATTGGAGACAGTGTGAATGTAAAAGTACAAGTAAATGAGACTCAAAATATATGTACAAGACACTGTAAGTACCACTATGTGTATGTATATGACATATTTTTGTAAGTTTATATTTTCAAGATAATTGTTTAGAATTATATAAGTTAACAGGTTTATAGTTCTCAGATTTGTGATACCATTTCCTAACACAGGTGCCTGCCAAGGTCGCTGCCAGATGTCCCCCTCGACAACCTCTTCAGCATCTACATGGATAAAATAATTCGCAAGGTTTATAGCTTGCGCGGGAAAATAGATAACATATAAGGACCACATGAATTGACCCTTAATTACGTGATACATATAAAATAATTCCGGTGATATCGTAATATCTTACATCTCTCCCGTAGGGAGTACATAATGTAAATCTAGTAAATATAAGGTAATCGGTCCCTTTTCATGTTCTTGTTGTTCATTACTCATCATACACATATATATTTTTTACTTTTACAACCGAAGCCCTATGCCTGCATTTTCCAATGGAAATGGATAACGGGAAACAGAACAATAAGTACCCGTAGGTACATCACTGTACAAGATAGTGATAACAGAGCAGAGTATGACCAAAACGGGGCCTACATAATGGTAAGCTAAAGCTTCAGAGATCCCTATAGGCATGCCTATCTATCAACTACCTAGACATAAGCAGGCATTCGATTATTTATGTTTCCATATTAGTCATACTAGTATCCTTAACATAGGTTTTTTGACATATTTATCGTGATCATTTTAATGAACTTGCACTAATTCATGTAACATTAATGCCTTAATTCACATCAAACATCATCTAAGAAGGTTAAGCAAATGCCTACATTATAAACCAATTCTGCCTGAACAGTAAAAGGCAAATCCTAAGTCCATTTTTAACTACAATTTCGATTCGGGAAATGAGGTTTTTAGACAAAGTGATCTATTTACAAAATGTTCATCTATGTCTTAAGTTTCCAAAGGATCTTGAATCAGGTCATTTAGACCTTTTGAATTCGAAGGTATGGCCTAAACATTCCGAACTACTCCTGGACAGTTTTCAGTAATAGAATCAGGAATTGTGTCATGCATTTGAAAATTTTCTAGGAACGATAGAGACATAATTTGACCATTCTTTCTTCATGAAAGTTGTTCTCCTAGATGTCTAGTTTGTACATAAATTTTAATCACCTCATTTGGATCTGTATAACTCAAGTTATGATTTAAAAAACCGGAATTACTCTAGTTAAGGTGACTATTCCTGGACAGGTTTTAGGGACATAATTGTTCCCTAACTTTGACGAATTTATGGTAACAATGGGGACTAAATTTGGCTATAATTCCTTCATAAAAGTTGTTTTCCCAGATGTCTAGTTTGTACAAAAATTTGAATCACCTCATTTGGATCAGTATAACTCAAGATATGGTGCAAACAACAGGAACTACTCCTGTAGAGGGGACAGAATCCGTATTTTTCTTTAAAACTCTTTCCAGGGTTCTTAGAGCAGGATTTACATCTTGGTCTCTTCTAAACATTTGAAGTTCTGGTACTTAGTTTCCTCTCCAACTAAAATCATCCAAATTGAAGGTTCAGAGGCCAATTTATGGCCAACACAAAAACACAAGTTTTAGGGAAATTTGGACAACACTTCCTCTAAAATACCTACATGTCTCTTTACACAATTTTTATTTCTTATCAAAGGACAATTCCCACCCGAACCAAAACAAGATCAAAGCCAACTTTAAACCCAACTCAAACCAACAAAAACAAAAACAAAGAGGGAGAAAATTAGATGTTTCAACCTTGATTTTCTTGAAGACTTCAAACTCAAGCCTTTTCCTCCCTTTCTTCTTGACATAGACAATTATAACTCCAAGAGATGAAGAGAAACAAACCAAAGTTGGCTCTTCTTCTCTTCCGCAAACCCGTAGCCCTAATAACTCTCTTTTAGCCAAAAATAAGAAATCCCCAATTCTAAGACAAGTTTGTTGTCTTAAGGTATTTTGGTTCAATTTTCCCTTTTTTGTATTTTAGTCCTCCATGTTTATTTCATTTGAAAATCACTTATCATTATTCCATCATAACATATAATCTTCTATCTTAATTTCCTTTGAGTCCTTAATTTTACAATTTAAAATTATTTTTTAGACTTCTTTAACAATCCTGGTTATGTCATTTTTCACATTTAGCACTTAAATTTCTGAAAAATACGAATTTAACTTTTATTATACCCTAAACATGTCATAAAATTACTAGGGTATAATTTGGGGTGTTACTACTCTCCTCCCCTTAAAAGAATTTCGTCCTCGAAATTAATACCCGAATTGAAGAGTTGTGAGTACTGTGCTCTCATTATCGATTATAGTTCTCAAGTTGCTTCTTCTATATCATGGTGTTGCCAAAGCACCTTTACCAGAGGGACTTGCTTGTTCCGCAATTGTTTTACTTCACGATCTAGAATAGCTTTTGGCTCTTCATCAAAAGTGAAGTTTGATTGCACTTGTATATCTTGTATGGGCAAAATATGAGATTCATCATAACGATATCTCCGAAGCATGGAGACATGGAACACATTATGTAATTTGGCCAACTCCGATGAGTGGGCCAAACGATAAGCTACTAGTCCAATTCTTTCTAATATCTCATAAGGTCCGATAAGCCTTGGACTCAGTTTTCCTTTATTTCCAAACTGGAGTATCTTCCTCAATGGGGATACTTTCAAGAAAACCTTATCTCCTACTTTGTACTCTATGTCCTTTCTTTTTAGATCTGCATACGACTTTTATCTATCATTAGCAACTTTTAATCTTTGCTGAATGACCTGAACTTTCTCTTCTGTCTCTCTCATTGTGTCAAGACCAATTACTTTATGCTCATTCAGTTCTGTCCAACATACAAGGGTTCTACATTTCCTGCCATACAAAGCTTTATAGGGGGCCATACCAATACTTGACTGAAAACTGTTATTATAGGCAAATTCCATAAGGAAAATATACCTATCCCAACTTTCGGGAAAATCTAGCACACAACCCTGAAGCATGTCCTCTAACACTTGAATCACTCTTTCAGATTGTCCATCTGTTTATGGATGAAAGGTTGTACTAAAATTCGTCGAGTACCCAAGGCCGATCGTAATCTTCCAAAACCTTGAAGTAAACCATGGATCGCATTTAGACACTATTAATAGTGGAATCCCATGCAATTAGACAATCTCATTCACATAC
The DNA here is from genome assembly GCA_016808115.1 of Tetrastigma voinierianum. Classification (NCBI taxonomy): domain Eukaryota; kingdom Viridiplantae; phylum Streptophyta; class Magnoliopsida; order Vitales; family Vitaceae; genus Tetrastigma; species Tetrastigma voinierianum. The sequence goes on from JAEQBH010001642.1 coordinate 550,062, forward strand.
AATTCCGCTAATTGATCCACATGGAATAAATTCATCCGATCGGGTAGTTATGAGCGCACTCTCAGAAGCCCGTCGACGACACCTAAACTGAATCATGTTTCTTTTGGGTTAGGGGAAAACTAGACACAAAATCCATGGTAATTGTAAGACCCGAGAAATTCCAATTTCTGGAAAAAGGGTAAAATCGTAATTTCGACATAAAATTGTTAATTCTCGTTAAAATCGCAAGAATTTATTCTCTAGTTCTCGGATGATGAAACGGATTTCACCGTTGGAATCGTCTCACGAAATCTAACTAGCACGTAAAATTTTGTCGAATTCCGAGACAAATAATTTACATTTTCGAGGCACGCGCTTCAAAGCAACTGTAAAACGAATTTCGATGCGACGAAAGTTACATATAACAAGTACTCATGTGCCACAAGTAGGCCTGTCAAAATTCAACACGACACGATTAACCGACACAATTAACCACTGATTAAACGGGTTTGGGTGAGACGAACCGTTCGGTGGGATAAACGGTCAACCCGCTTTAACACGCTTTAATAAACTGGGTCGTGGTTCGGTGAGACATGCTAACTCGCTATAACCCGCTACCCGCTTAACACTGCTTTCCTATTGTCGCTTACCAATGGTCGCGACTGTACTCGCAAAATTCAATCCGACACCCATTAACCGACACGACAATTCGATTAAACGGGTTCGGGGTGAGACCTAAACTGCCCGTGATAAACGGTCGGCCCGGTTTACAGCCACCCGTCACCCGCTTAACCCTGCGAACCGCAACCCAACCCAACACGCTTGACACCAGAGCTGGCCAAGTGGTAATGAGTAGAGAAATTATGAAAAACTGACATCAAATAAATACGAATCGCCAAACTCGAACGGCGTGACGAATGGTCATTAGCTGGATCGGACGGTCACTAAAGGACAAAAGTTGTAATAGTGTTTCTTCCAAATAAAAATGAGCCAAAAACGTGAAATGCATTTGGGAGATCCAAAGAGCCAAGTTTTGAGATTTCTTTAAAGAGAGAAACTTCTCTCTAAAAATACGCGGACCGACCGTCTGGCAGCCTTCTCAGACAAGAAGGAAAGTCGCTCTCTACGCGAGAGGGCTTCTCGCGGTACCGGATTTAAGGAGTTTCCTCAAGCTCCGAGAGGTAGGGGTTTCTCCCTACTTGAGTTTTATTCCCAATTTAAGTGTTTTACGAATGTTTGAGCTCGAATGAGGGGCCGTTAGGGGTCAAGCTTGATCTGGCCCCAAACCTGGGACCGAATTGATACAAATTTTTGAAAATCAATGGGATGTACCCGTGGTCGCCCACTACTGGATTTCGTGTAAAATTATGCATGTTTATATTTACTCCGTGAATTAGACTCGTATTGGAATTGGCATTATGCATTCAATATACCTGAACATTCTCAGACTATAGATGGAGCTTGATGAGATGAGTATATAGAGAAAACAGCTCTAGGCCAACCAAAAAATATTACCTTTACCTGAGGATAGTCCAAATTAAAATATCAATCGCTTCTGAGCGCCCGCAATCTCTGATATTCATCGGAGGGTAGTCCACAAACAAATAATATATCAATCGTCGGAGCGACCCAATTGATATATACACATCGGAGGGTTGTCCACAAACAAACAAATAATATATCAATCGTCGGAGCAGCCTAATTGATATATATACATCAAAGGGTTGTCCACAAACAAACAAAATAATAATTTTCATACGAGACTTAAGCGAGTGTGATGGAGTCGGTGAGGACTCGGGATCTGAGTTGGTCATGTAGACATTCGCTAGGATCATGCATTTGCTTGAATGTGTTCTCATTGGAACATTGCATTGCACTTGTGTGTGGTGAGTAGCCCACTTAGTGGTGATTCCACTATCAGCATCACCACCCGTCGAGGGATATTATTTTACAAGTACTGTGGAGCGTATGAGGGGACGATCACCTGGCCCTAGAGACCGAGGATTAGAAGAGAGCTGGGTGTGGCTTTGATGTATACATGTATTAGAATTTTTAAGTTTAATGTATGTATTGTATAAGAGTAAAACATATTTAATTCTTGTAACTATTGGGGTATATAGTTGGATTCATAGTTGGCATGTATATCGAAAGTATTGCTTCGGGGCCCGAGTGGTCGCTTTAAATCATAAATTGTTATACTGGACTGCTTCGTGGCTGTGCTTCGCATGGAGGTTCTCAGATTTGGGTAGAGCCCCCTGCATGTGCTGAGACTTCGCCCCGATTGCGGAAACACGCACCCGACATTCACGAAAGATTCACCGGTCGGGACGGTAGTCAACTAATTTCGGATTTAGGGCGTCACAGTTGCACGAGTCTAGGTATACGAATACCTAGGGAGCTCCTGGGTTTGGTATTCATCACCACCGTGTGGTACGATGTAGGTTTAGGGGTATGAGATTACCTCAGAAGCGCACGGAGAAAATTAACACGCATGTGTTTTGATTGCGGATCATGATTGTGTGATTGATGTTTATAAATATGTGTGATCATGGTTGTTTGATGAATGGTGTGTATACCATGTTGTGTGTGTGTTGTGAGTGACGGTGTTAGTAAATTAACATGGTATAGATGCTAGAATGGTGAGTTTTACAAGCAACTGAAGAGAAGAAATGAACTAAATTTTTTAATAAATTTAGTTGGTTTATTTGATAATGAAATCAAATTTTAATAAATTTGAGGTCAGAATAATTAGGTTAGTGTTGATCAAGAGGTTTTGAGAAAATTGTTGGACAACATGGTCCGTATTAAAAAGAAAATAAATTTTATAAGTTTACTTTGGTTTGTAGGTGAAGCAAATAATTTTCTAAGATTTGGCAAGTTGTAAAATCAAGAAAAATTGAATGTAATAAATTTTTATAAATTTATTCCTGAAAGTATACTTGAAGATAATAATGAAAAAATATATAGGTATATTTTTATTTTCCAGTGACTAGAAGTAATGAAAAAAAAATAATAAGGAAAAAAAAATATATATATATTTGGTGCAGACCCTGAAATGGGCTACTACCCATTAAGCACATAAGGTCAAGGTGTCACAACAGTCGTGCACTCGATGCACTCAGCCTGTTTTGACCCGGTTTGACTCGCAGATCGTTTCCTCGAGTCACTAAATGAACACTGCTCATTACAAAAATTTCGAAATTTTTTTTTTAAATTTAATTAAAATAAAATTAGACAAAATTTTTGAAAAAATAAAATTTTCAAAAAATGAAATTTTTGTTGATCAAAATGATTTGTTTAAAATGAAATGATTGCCTTGCATTGCTTCTAAATGCAGGGACTTGATATATATGCACTGATTTTGTGTATGATTAAAATCTCTTGGTCGTGCTTATGCTCTTCGAGATGCTGCATTGTATTTAACTGCCATTTTAATTGTGTAGATGGCTAGTAGAGGACGAGGGCGTAGGGGGCGTCCACGGGGTACTGGTCAGACACCACCGACATTTGACCAGCCGCCGGTATTTGATCGCAGGCTCGCGAGGCCGTAGTGTCATGAGCTCACGCTATCGTGCATGTACTAAAGATGTTAGGGGTAATGTGAGTCCCAGTAACCTCCAGAGATTTGTGAGCGCACCACCTCCCATTCATGTGGGGAGGAGACCCGATGAGCGTGCACCATCGGCGACGCAGATTCAGAACGATTGAGGCTACGAGATCACCTTCGATACGACTACACTGCAAGTACTGTGATTCCAGCCTAGAGGGCGTGTCTGACGTGACGCCCCTAACCCCAGATAGGTGTCAAGTGAGGGGTCATATTTTTTTTCACATATAATACTTTGCTTGTTCATTCATAATATGAACAATTAACTCTGTAGATTATATTCTGTAGTTAATGATTACAAATATATACAAAAGTCTCCATATATGAAGTGTTCAACACTTACAATATTTACATTAGTTTACAAAATTTCGAGATACAAAATGTACTCAAAGGCCTTCCAATTCAAGACCCATTGACAAATCTGACTGGCCATGGATTGTCTTGGCCCTCTGGGTTTCTTCTTCATACCACACCCGATTGAACACCATGCTTTACTTGTTGAAATAAATACACCTGATGACCTCCATTAAGGGCCACCCCACTTCTATACAAATGCATATAACACATATACGCTTACATATTCTTATCATTTCATATATAGTACTCTTCTATAACAAGTTTCCATTTCTTGTCATCTTCCATATACTTTTCTATGTCATCTTGTACTTACTTCTTATTCTCAGAATCGATACTTATCGTATAGCAATGCTATGCTTCTCATATCACGCCATATATTCTACCTTTCTGCTTCTCAGATATACCTGGCCATTTTCTTTTTATGTTTCATGTCTGCATAAACCTTAGAAGTGGATACAGGAAACTGTAAAGGCCCGAAGGCATTGTTGTCATTGTACGAGACAATGATCATCTTATAAAGGCGCAAAGCCACAGCGGGTGACCCTCTTTCGGCCACCCGATCCAAACGGATCTATACACCAATCAACCAGGCCCCGACACGTAACGTAACAAACCGTAAACTTATATCGTTAATTTATTTTTCCTATAGGCATGCCCATTCATCCCTCTACCGTGCTCCTATGCATAATCAATGTATTTACAGTCAGTGATATATCTCATTCCGAATAATTAAGGTCATCTAATCATATGATATATATATAGAGAGAGAAAGAGAGTATATATATATATATATATATATATATATATATATATATATATATATATATATATAAATATATATATCTGTACTATCATTTATTCATAACTTTGCATTTTTCTTACGTTTTATCAGATGATAAATAACTCATGCCCTTGTAGAGCGCTTAAGGAAGGTTTAAGGAATAACTATAGTTACCTTATAGAACCTACTGTTTTCATGTTTTCCGGGACCACATGAGTTCCAACTACCGCTATCTATTGATGAATTCTTGACTCAATGGGCTTTTCATGGAGTCCAAGAACACCGAATCGGAGTTCGGGACGAGTGCTAGCGGACCTCCAAGTCGGGAGGTCATGTGCAAATACCTCGACGAGACTGACTGGATCGACGAGCCTCTAACTGGGCGACGAGCCTCGGTCTCGACACCTGGGTCCGACATCTAATATCTTCCTCAGGTATATGGATGACTCTTGACTCAATGGGCTTTCCATAGAGTCCAAAGAACACCCAAATCGGAGTTCAGACGGACTAGTTATGACCTTCCGAAGTTGGAGGTCATGCGCAGCCGGGCCTGATGAGTCGACTCGACCGACGAGCTGTACCGGCGACGAGCCTGGTCCGACACCTCGGGTCTGACATCCAATATCTTCTCAGGTATATGGATAGATTCTGACTCAATGGACTTTCCATAGAGTCCAAGAACACCCAAATCGGAGTTCGTGACGTAGTTAAGGCGACCTTCCGGGGCCCGAGGTCATGCATACACTCGATTTAGCCGACTCGACTGGCACTGGTGGGCCAGACCGGCATTGTTTCGGTCTACACCTTGGTCTGACATGTAATATCTTCCTCATGTATATGGATGGATTCTTGACTCAATGGGCTTTCCATAGAGTCCAAGAACACCTAAATCGAAAGTTCACTAGCAGTTATGACCGTCGAGGTCATGCGCATCGCCTTGACGAGCCGATTCGATCGACGAGCTGCAATCGGCGAGATTTACTCGGTCTGACACCTTGGTCTGACATCTAATATCTTCCTCAGGTATATGGATGGATTCTTGACTCAATGGGCTTTCCATAGAGTCCAAGAACACCCAACTCCGAAGTTCGTGACGGCTATGACCTTCCCGAAGTCGAGGTCATGCACAAATACCTCACGAAATGAATTGGATCGACGAGCCGAGCTCTTCAGACTCCGGGATGACCTCTACAGGATCCGACGACCCCTACAGACCCGACGACTTCCACGTGACCTGACGAATTCTTCTACAGACCTCGACGACCTCTACGTAGATCGGACCTCATGTTATCTCACGACCTACAAGACGACTCTATGGCTAACTCGCACCCATTTAACTGCTCGCAGTAAAAAGACCATAACTCGTCTACAGGATCCTAATTGAGAAATTCAGTGCCTAACATCAAGTTCATTGATGTGGCTAATTTCACGGGAAGGACTTACTCCAAATTCTCTTTATTTCTTGACTCCAAAAACCCGTCTGGCATCCATATCATACGATCAAAATAGGAAATTTTCCTGTTTCAACTTACAACTGTAGAATCTCTTCAAAACACATCTAGAGCCTTAGAGCCTCCTCAACTCAACCCTACACGAAATGAGTTTGGGAGTTTCCAAACCCAAACCATACACAAAACAAAGGGTTCCAAACCATGTATCTAAACGTTCTAAACCAAAACTAGATTTCCATACACCAGGAACTTACACAACATACTCATAGTTCCATACAACCCAAGACACGATCCAGACTCGCGATCTTCTTCTTCTCTTTCTCTCTTGTCCGCATTTGCTCTCCTTTTCCAAGACCAAAATAAGATATTCTTTGGTCTTATCCTTATTTGATCTTATCCCCTTTATTTTACTTTATCCTCCAACTCTTATAATATTCGCAAATCAATTTATAATATTTTACAATACCTCAAATCTTCTTTATTATTTGTAATTCTAACTTATGCATATCTCTCTACTTTTGTTTTTATCTTTATTCATTCGAATAAATATACTACGTTTATTATACCCAAACATGTTATAAAACTCATAGTGGTATAATTGGGGTGTTACAATCAATATGGTGGAGATCGGCCAGACTTCAGACTTAGAGGTTGCGATAATGGGCAAAGTTTCGTGAGTTGCTCATGGCAAGTATTTTCCAGAGACTGCGAGACATGCCAAAGCTCGTGGAGTTCCTAGAGCCGCCAGAAGCGATGACAAGGATGGACTACGTGGCCTCGATTCACTGAGTTAGCCGATTCACGATGATCACGTACTACGCACATGGCCAAGGTTAGAAGATTCGAATGGATTGAAGTTGTCCATTCAAGTTGTGATCAGAGGACTCCTGCCTGGCTGTGGATATGGATTCCATGGTCAGACTCACCCGACCACAGAGAGAGAAATGGAGGATGTTCTGAGCACTCCTGGATGCGAAAAGTAGTGGTAAGAGAGGAAGGACAACACTCTTCTCCAGCCTCAGAAAGAGGCAGAGCCATTCGCGAGAGTTTCGTGAGTCGCGCCATCCCGGCCGTGGACAATAAGGTTACATGAGCCTTACCCTAGAGGACGAGGAGAGACCGTACTTAGATCTACCTCGAGTAGTGTGCAAGTATGTGGATGTTTTTCCGCATGAGCCACCCGGACTACCCATGGTAGTAGACTCTTTGATCGAGTTACACCCCAGACTTCACTCATCTCTAAGGACTCCTCGCATAAGATGGCACCTACGGAGTCATAGATCCTCGCAGTCCAAACACAGAGCCACTGGACAAGGGGTTCATTAGAACCAGCACTTCACCAATGGGCGCCCGATTCCGTTTTTCTGCGAAGAAGAAAGACAAGACCGACCGTATCGACTACGCACAATACAGGTTACGAACAAGAATCTGCACTCCATTATCAAGGATCGACGATTTGTTCGATCAAGCCAGAGGAGCGCGAGTCTACTCCAAGATGTAATCTTCAAATCGGCTACCATCACCGAGGGTTGTGATGGCGCATATATCTGGATGCTGTGATCATACGGGCACTTGAGTTTACATTTGCGGATGCCTTCTGACGACAAATGCGCCAACAAAGATTCATGAATCCTATGTATAGATATTCCAACCCTATTTAGATCAACACATAGTCTTCGCGGATGACATCTTCGATCACTCCCAAATGAGGAGCAAGATACCACTGAGGATCATTTTTTACGCTTGTCGAGAGACCATCACCAGACGCCTCAAGTTTAGTAAGTGCGAAGCCTGGCCATCAAGTGAGATTTTGACACGTGTCGCATCGAGGCCGTACGAATCTCGCAGAAGGTCGAGGCGCAGCTGATGAGTCGGGAGGAGGTCAAGTCGGCCGAGATACGTAGTTTCGGACTACTGCATACAGAGATCTTACCGAGATTTCTCCAGATAGCAAGACTTATGACTAGGTCGAATCTCAAGAGGCCAAGTTTGAGGGATGTCCGATGCAGGAGGTATTCCAAGAGTTGAAGAGGAGACTTACTTCAAATTCCCATCTTGATAGTTCCGAATATGTGGGTACACAAAGCAGTATTTGTGATACCGGTGGCCTGATTGATGTGTTTTGATGCAATGAGGGTAGTAGCCATGTTCTTGTCAATCAAGAATCACGAGCGCACTACTCCCAATAATCTATTACTGAGTCAAGGCCAGTCTTCACCTGAAGATTTGGCCCACTACTTATAATACGAGGAGTTCGAGTGCACTCCTGCACTATAAAAGTCTCGCGTATATTTTCACGCACGGACCTCAATATGAGGCAATGCAAATTGATGGATTTGGGAGGATTATGACTTCACTGCATTACCATCCCGATAAGGCAAATGTGGTGGATGATGCACCCGCCTAAGTCATGAGGAGCGCTGCTAGCACATTTCGAGGGCTATGCTCAGACCGTGGGATGGGCTACAAGACAACGAGTAGACTCAGGTACTGGGAGTTTAATGGCTACACCGCTCTATCAGAAAGCAGAGTGATCGAGTCCCAAAGGGCGTGATCGCGTAGATAGTGTCCACTGTGGACCGAAAATAAATGTGCATGCATTATACTGAACTGCCCACGTGAAGGTAGTCTTCGACATGTGGACTCGCAAAGGGTTCCCAAATAATTTTACCGAAAGAGAGATTTCAGGAGTTTCACCGCTTCCGATTTACCGTGCATCCAGGTGGTACGGCATACCGCATCTTCATTGCCAGACTATGGGGAGGACAAAGGAGATAATGTAGTGGGGATTTTTGCTCGACGATGTCTCGTATGTCAAGAAGTTAAGGTCAGAGAATTTGCCAAGAGGCTACTCACCCATTCAGGTGGCTGAAAGGGAAGGAGCATCGCCAACATGGATTCACACCCACTGTAACACGAATGTATACTGACGCAGATGGGTGATAGCGGACCCGCTTCACTGCTCAAGACATTTTCTAAATTGCGCGACGACCTCTCGCCTCGGGAGAGATTCCCGCCAGCTATACATTCGAGTAGAGATAGTCCGACTACATGGAGTACCGCATCCATAGCCTGACAGTGGACCCCGAGGTTTCACTTCACGCACTTTGGAAGAGTTTAAAAGGCTATGGCACACTACCGACGATGAGTACAAATTTTCCACCCTCATTGCACGGTCACCTGAGAGTGACTCACACTGTGTTGAGGATACGCCTGCAGCATGCACCCGGATCATATGGTAGCCGGGAAGAAAGTGTACTACTCTTAGTGGAATTCTACTTACAACAAGCTACTGTGCGAGTATACGATGGCACCGTGATGAGCGAGCATGAGGCCGTCGAGTCACCATTATGTCGGGACCGAGGCGGGAGAGAGCTCCATCACCGGTCCCGATTCGATTAGAGACACCTCCGAAGGCGAGTTTATAATGGCTGGGCTTCTCACCGCTCGTGAAATGCGTGTTGAGCTTATGCAGATGTGCTGAATGGCCACCCTTAGAGCCTCGAGGTCAGGACTGCGTCTTCTCAAGCATGCCAAGAGAGGAGGCGTTCCAAGAAGCGGAGAAGCCATCGCCGATTCATCACCTTCGAGATACCTCCGAGAGGATAGGGCGCAGGTTGCACAGCTGGGCACACACGCCAAAGATGTCGTGTGTCCATGAGGTATTTCTATGCCCCATGCTCCAAATATACTCCGTGATCCAAATTCCATGCTGGATCGCATGACGAGGTTAACACTGAGATGGGATCTTGAGGAGGAACCGGTGTGCATTGTTGATAGTCGTGATCGGGTTTGCGACGAGGCCCAGTGAGGGCTAGTGAGGGTGCTATGGAGGCACCATGTAGTGAAGAAGTCACGTGGGAGCGCGAGGGACACACGATACGGGCCATATCCTTCTTGTTTAGGGATGAAGGTATTGGATTGATCGTTTAAGATTTAAATGATTGTTTAAATGCATGGTAGAGTGCACGTTGCATATGCATGTGAGTGATTGTGATCGTCCAGAATTTCGGGACGAAATTCCTTTTAAGGAGGGGAAAATGTAAAACCCGAGAAATTCCAATTTCTGGAAAAAGGGCAAAATCGTAATTTCGATTACAAAATTGTTAATTTCGGTTAAAAATATGTAATTTATTCTTTAGATCTCGGATGTGAAGCAGTTCCACCGTTGCAATCGTCTCGTGAAATCCTAGCTAACATACGTAAAATTTCGTCGGTCAGAGACGGTGAAATTTGCAAGTTTTCGAGGCATCGCGTTTCGGGTGTCGTAAAAGCGAGGAATTTGGTGTGACGAAGTCACATATAACAAGTACTCATGTGCCACGAGAGTGGTATGAGTGAAATGATGAAAATGGACAGCCCAGAAATAGTGTCGAATGTCGGCGGGAAATGAAGATATATATTAGTAATTCGTTATGGGATTTGATTTTAAGTCACTTAAGGACAAAAGTTGTAATAGTGCTTCTTCTCCAACAAAAATGAGCCAAAAAAAGCGTGAAATGCGTTTTGGGAGATCCAGTAGCCAAGTTTTTGAGAATTCTTTAGAGAGAAACTTCTCTCTATCTGAGGGCGATAGGTAGTCGGTCTTCGGAATGAGAGGAAGGCTGGCTGCGAAGGGCTTCGCGGTAGATGGGATTTAAGGAGTTTCCTCAAACTCCGAGAGGCAGGCGTTTCTCCCTACTTGAATTTTATTCCCATTTAAGTGTTTCACGAATGTTTGGGTGAATGGGGCCGTTAGGGCCGGTTGGTGGAGTCCCCCAGGCGGGGCAGGAATTGATCTGAATTTTGAAATCAAATGGAGCAGCGCGTGGCCCACTCCACAGCTGTTCCCCCCAGTTGTAAAATTATGCATGTTTATATATTTACACATGAATTATCTTTGTATTGGAGATTGACATACATGCATTCGTATCTTGTTTGGAACACCATAGGACTATAGGGTGAGTGCATGAGATGAGTCAGTCTAACGGTTAGGAGGGTTGTCTAAAAATATTAATTATCGAGTAAATTCAAATTAAAAAATATCAATCTTCGAGATGAAGGTGATCTTCGTGGAGGGTAGTCACAAGCAAATAATATATCAATCGTCGGAGCGACGAGGTGATATCATACACATCGGAGGGTTGTCCATGAAAAACAAATAATATATGATCGTCGGGCGGCTTTGGTGATACACACATCGGAGGGTTGTCCACAGACAAACAAAATAATTTTTCCATACAAGGCTTGAGCGAGTGTGAGGGAGTCGGTGAGGACTCGGGACCTAAGTTGGTCATGTAGACATTCAAGTAGGATCATGCATTTCGCGGATGTGTGTTTCATTGGGTTTGCATTAGCGCATAGGTGGTGAGCGGCGGCTTAGGGGCGATTCGCTCTCTGACGTTAAACTGCGCTGTCGAGGATATTATTTTCTGGTGCGAGGGGGCGTGCGCGAGGAATGACTCGTCCCCAGAGGCAGAGCAACGATTAGGAAATGAGTTGTGGCTTTGATGTATACATGTATTAGAACTTTTTAAGTTTAATGTATGTATTGTATAAGAGTAAAAACATATTGACTCTTATAACTATTGGGTATATAGTTGGATTCATAGTTGGCATGTATAGTGAGTATTGTTTATGGGCCCGAGTGGCCGTTTTAAATCATAAATTGTTATATTGAATTTGTTTGTGACAGGGTTTATATGCGGATTCTTTATTTGGGTGAGCTTCGGGTACAAAAGGAGACTTTAGATTTTACGTGAAAAATGTCGGGTCTGGAGCATTCCACCGAGAGGTATTCCAGCGGGTTGACGGGTAGTGCGGACCCCGAAGATTTGGGCGTCACGAATGTTGTCCCACTTCCGGTATACAAATTAGGATGGGCAGTTTGCCGGACATAACGGTCCTTGATGTTCGACTTTACTTGTTAATGAGTCGGACATTTGGTTCATGCTTTATATATCTACCCAAATCTCATGCATATTAATCTTATTTAAAATCTGGATCTTTGTTTACCTCACGATGGGTGAATCGATGTGTATTTCATTTTCAACTTCTTTCAATTCATTGGGTTATTGGTGCAGGTCTGTTTACGGTACGATAAGAACCCTTCATCTTCTGGGATATCAACACTGTTTTACCCGATGTTAATTGCACTGTTGGCACCAGCATCGCACCCGATGTTGAAAATCATGCCTCGCGAAACTCAGTCGTTTGTTGAACATAAGACCTCCATCAGATTAATCTCAGTGATCTGATTTGGGATGAATCAGTTGTTCTGGGTAGCATCACCTGATGACACCTCTGGGTGATTAATGTTTGTGGTCATAGTCTAAACTAGCCTCTAGCCTAATGAACATATAAATTCAGTTCATAGGTTCAATAAATACTAAATATAATCTAACAAAAATACTTTATTTCTCATATAAGTGGTGATATCACATCTTCCCGATGACACTACCGCCTAGCCAGATCATGTGGGATAATTTGTTCATGCGGGTTTCAATTAATACGGAGGCATATGCCACCTCTTTCCCATCTTATCAATACATCCCGAGCTTAATCTTGAGAAGCATTACTATACATGGCATATTCACTACCCGAAGTAGGCTGAGTCAGCACTTGTGCTTTAACCAGTGTTCTCTTTAACTGATCAAAACTTGATTGACATTTGTCATCCTACTCATACTTCACCCCTTTCCGGAGTAACTTAGTGAGTAAAGAGGCTATGACGGAAAATCCCTTCTGACCATCGGTAATAGCAGTAAACCTAAGGAAACTTCTCACCTACGTTACATTTCGAGGTGGACTTTCCAGCTTTTCTGATAGCTAATCTTAGTAGGGTCAACTCTAATACCTTATGCAAATACAGTATGGCCTAGGAATGACACTTCCTTAAGCTAAAAATCACATTTACTTAACTTACCATACAACTGTTTCTTTCTCAAAGTTTGCAAAACTATTCATAAATGTTGTTCGTGTTCCTATTCATTCTTGGAATACACCAGGAGATCATATATGAATACCACTAAAAATTAATCCAAATAAGGGTGGAATACCCTATTCATCAAATCCATGAATGCGGCTCGTGCATTAGTTAACCCAAATGGCATTACTAAAAACTCATAATGACCATATCGAGTTCTAGAAATTTGTTTTTCCAAACATAAACATCTTTCACTGAGAAGTTGATAATAACCGATCGCGAGGAATTATCTTTGAAAGACACTCCCACTCCTTTCAAGCCCGACAAAAAAGATCTTCCAATTCGGCAATGGGTATTTGTTTTCATTGTTACCTTATTTATTTAATCGATGTCCCGATGCACATCTCGGAGAGTGTCATCTTTCTTTTTGACCGAAACGAAATAGGTGCGCAGGGGGAGAAACACTAGGTCGAATAAATCCCTTGTCCAAGAGCTCCTGTAGTTGAATTTTTAATTCCTTTAATTCTGTTGGAGCCATCTTGTAAGGTGCCTTAGAGATAGGAGTTGTCCCAAGTAAAATTTCAACAGACAAATCTAGTTCTCTTTCATGTAGAAGACTTGGTAGCTCTTCAAAAAACACATCCGAAAATTCTTTTTACCATTTGAATATTTCAGGTTTACTTATCCAGTTTAGAGTCGACACGATGCGAAAGGCTTCACATCATTTTCTAAGAAATCGACGGGCTTGCATAGTTGAGATTACATTAGACGAGTGGAGCGGAATTGATACCGCAATAGCATCACTTGGAGTCGGTGGTCGGGACATTTAAGTACCACAAATTTCTTATCACAATCAACAATAGCCCGATGTTTCGATAACCAATCCATCCCCAATATCAAATCATACTCACGAAAAGGAAAAACAATCAAGTTTGTAGAGCACTTTCGATCATGAATCATTATTAGGAAATTCTTATATGCTTGGTTAACATTAACACTATGAAGACGAGGAATTTGGTCATGCATGTCTTTCATTCAGTGCTCGCATTGACATTTTATCAAACAAATGCTCGGTCTGAGCATAGGAATGGAGGTAGAGACTGGGATCTGACCAAAGCGTATATCTCCATATCATGGGAGAAAATACCCATTCTATAACCAGAGCATGCGGATCTTCACGAGCCTTCATAGCATAGCCTCGTGCTGGGGTTGTAGAAATAGGGTGATCTACTGTCTCTGATATAGTGCTTCCTTGCCCTCTTTTATGTCTCAAAACACCTCGACCTCTACCTTAATCAAGAGTCGTTGAAGGTGCATTTGATCCTCCCTAACCACTACCTTGAGGATTCCTAATTTCTCCAAATTCTCTTAGACAATTTACTAAGAGATGGTATGTGCTTCCACATTTGAAGCATCCTCTAGTCAACCATCTGCAAATACCCGAATGCAGTTTATGGAAATGAGGGCATTCTAGGATTTCACCGTGTTCGGTTGAAGTGCCTTTACCAGAACTAGGTGATATTATAGGCCCTTGTCTTCTTCCCCTAGTAGTGGGCTCGCCTGCGATTCGACAGGACTCCCTCCTAATTTCTTTGCGAGGAAGAAGCCCTTGCATTTCTCTTGGGTTTTCTTTCTAGGTTACTCGTTTGAGACTTTTCCACCTTCATAGGCGCGCATGGTTGATAGAAATTCACACATTTGTAAGTAATTGGTCTTGGGCTCCGCTTTTATGGATTCATTTAAACCATCCTCAAATTGTCTACACCGGAATGCTTCAGTAAGGACTACTTCCGACACATATTTACTAAGGTGGTAAACTCCTTATATTCAGCTACTAACAAATCTCTCTACTTCAAATTCAAGAATTGCTTCCACTTGACATGTTTATACATATCGGTAGCTGCCCTTTTGCCGAAATTCACGGACAAAGAAATCGAGGCATCGGGTTTGGAAGCCCGGAATTCAGCGCCTTAGGACAAGCCTCCACCAATCACTTAGGCCCACTTGTAAAAGTGGGGTAGCACATGAAACCCTACGTTCGGGAGGACATCTCACTTCATCTAACACCCTCTGTGGCTTCTCTGGCAGCTTCGACCCTTTCAAATTGCTAAACTTGTTACATAAATTCTTGGAGTTTCATGTCTTCTCACCATATCAATTGGAGCTTTGGGGGCTGTCAATCGCTCTAAAACCCGAGTCATATCATCTAAAATCTTAAGCAATGCTTCAGTTGGCCCAGCAGGAATATCACGATCACTTCTAACCAATTCAGAAGGATCAGAGGCTGATGGACCTTGTTCCCTAGGATTGACACTTTCAGTAGCTTCTTCAACTTTGTCTTGGGGTTGGTTCATCATATTCAGAAAACAAGGGCATCCGTATTAGGCCAACACATTGTTATACATATGCATTTTTAACTTATGAGCTATCCAGAATCGCCTAAACCTAGGCTCTGATACCACTAAATGTAACACTCCTTCCCCTAACCGCGTCAAGTGAAGGGACGCCACACAGGACATGGACTTCTTAACCTGATTTTTTGACATTAGTGGACCCATTTCAATCATAAATTCATAATGACATAAAACTTGTAAAACTACCACCGTAGTGGTATTTAAAAGTTCTTGTACATAAATTCCTGAGTCTCATTTGCAGCGCACAAAATTCCACTATTACTGAAATTTTACATTTGTTTAAAAAAAGATAAAAAACCTACCTATGGTGGACTCCTAATGTTGTGTTGGCCTTGTCGAATGCGGGATGTCCCAGACGACCTCTTTAGTACTTACACGAATAAAACACACATGCTAAGCTTATAGCTTAGTAGGAAAACAGATAACATATATGACCACATGCAGTGGTCCTCAATTACAGTATACATATAAAATAATTTGCATATCATAATATTCATATCTCCCATAGAAGTACATAACATAAATCTTGTAACAGAAGGTACTCGTTCCTTTACATGTTCTTGTTGTTCATTACTCATCACACATATATATATTTTTATTTTTATAATCGAAGCCTTATACCTCCATTTTCCAATGGAAATGGATAGCAGAAATAAACAATAAGTACATTAGGTACATCACTATACGGGGAAAGTGATAACGGAAGCGGTATGACCAAAAGCGAGGACTCTGAGCGGTAAGCTCTGACATCGGGAGATCCTGCTAGGCGTGCACATCTATCATTGCCGGACATAAGCAAACTTGTTTAGTTATTTTATATTTCAGTTAGTCACACCAGTATCCTTAACATAGGTTCTTTCATGCATTTATCATGATCGTTTTAATGGACTTGCACTAATTCATGTAACATTAATGCTTAAATTCACATTAGGCATCATCTAAGAAGGTTAGGCAAATGCCTACATTATAAACCAATTACACTTTGAAAACGATCTGAAAGGCAAATCCAAATTCATTTTCGTATGGTTTCGACTAGGGAAATGAGGTTTTTAGACAAAGTGATATTCTTAAAAAATGTTCACCTATGTCTTCAGTTTCCAGGCTCATGAATTAGGTCATTTGGACCTTTAAATTAGGAGGTATTGCCTAAACATTCAGAACTGCTCCTGGGCAGTTTCTAGGAATAGAATATGGAATTGTGTCGTACATTTGAAAATTTTCTGGTAATTATAAGGACATAATTTGACATAATTTTTCATGAAAGTTGTTCTCCTAGATGTCTAGTTTATACAAAATTTGAATCATCTCATTTGGATAAGTATAACTCAAGTTATGATTTAAACAACCGAAATTACTCTAATTCATGGGACTGTTCTGAGACAGGTTTCAGGGACATAATTGTTCCCTTAATTTGATGAGTTTTTGGTAACAATAGGGACTAAATTTGGGTATAATTCCTTCAAAAAAGTTGTTCACCCAGATGTCTAGTTTGTACAGAAATTTGAATCACCTCATTTGGATCAATATATGAAGTAAACAACAGAAACTACTCCCATAGAGGGGACATAATCAGTATTTTGCTGTAAAACTCTTTTTCAGGGTCCTTAGAGCAGGATTTACATCTTGGTCTCTTCTAGACATTTGTAGTTCTGGTTCTTAGGTTTTCTTTCCAACTAAAATCATCCAAATTGGAGGTTCGGAGGCCATGTTATGGCCAACACAAAAACACGGGTTTTAGAGAAATTTGGACAGCACTTCCCCTAAAATAACTACATGTCTCTTTACACAATTTTTGGGTCACATCAAGGACAATTCCAACCAGAACCAAAACAGGATCAAAGCACATTTAAAATGACTCGAACCCGACAAAAGCAAAAAGAAACAAAGAGGAGAAAAATTAGGATAATTTATGTGGCGGGGATTTTAGCAGGGGAGCTTCCGACCAAGCTTTCATTTTCCTCATTTTCTTAACGAGAGGCAGTTATAACTCTAAGAGATGAAGAAACAGACTAAGAAGTTGGCTCCTTCTTCTCTTCCTCAAACTTATTATAACTCTCCTTGAGCGAATGAAAAATCCCGATTCTAAGACAAGTTTGTTGTGTAAGGGATTTTAAGTTTAATTTTCCCTTTTTGCATTTTAGTTCTCCATGATTATTTCATTTGCAAATCACTTATCATTATTCCACCATAACATATAATCTTCTATCTTAATGTCCTTTAAATCCTTAATTTTACAATTTACAATTTTTTTTAGACTTCTTTAAAAATCTCGGTTATGTCATTTTTCACATTTAGCATAGAATTTATGAAAATAAATTTAAGCTTTATTATAACAAATATGTCGTAAAACTAATAGGGTATAATTTGGGAGATATTCTATTTGACGATATGAACATGAAAGTAATCAACTTAGATGCTAAGGCATAACTCTATTTTGTACTATAATGTACCTATGGGTACCTTCTGTTTTGACATTTCTGTTATGAAATCCTGTGAGAGAGATGAATAATATGATAAGTGAAGTAATTATATGTATGTACATATACTGAAATTGAGGATCATTGTAGCAGTCATATATATATGTTATTCTTTTTTCCCACTAAGCTATATGCCAACTTGAGTGTTTCTGCGTAGGTTCAAAAAAAGTGAGGACATCCACTTTAGCATCGAGGCTGACTCAATAGTAAAGAGTCTTCCTTATGTGGGCCCTCTACTCCATATTCTCTTTTGTAATATAAATGTAAATGTAATATTTGATGTAGTGAAACTGGTAAGAATATAAGTAGTTAAAGACTCAAGCATATATGTATTGGATATTTTAATCACCACTGTAGTGGTAATTCCACAAGGTTATGGTTTGTAGTCTAGAAATTTAATAATTTTGGTCTTTTTAAAACAAGTTTATATCAGTTATGAATCTATCTTTGAAATTATGCCGGAAATAATCTTTAGAAAATCGGGTTAAGGGTCTTAACTCGGTGTGGCGTCTTCTACTCTGCGGGTCAGGGAAGGAGAAGGATTACATGACAACATATTTGAAGTCTTATCAATTAGAAACAATGTTAATGCGATAATAAAATAGAAATATTATTGAAATCAATTAGAAATTAGGTTATATAATAGATGCAATTATTTATTAAACGATACATGGGATTAATAGAACCACGAAGACCATTTATCTTTCACACAAATTAACTCTGCAAGATTCAATTTTATTGGAATTGTAAAATTAATCGTATGAGTTAAATTTTTGAAAACTAATTTAAAATTGAAATTTTGAATTGATATTTTAAAAAAATTAAGATTTTGGAAATTATGAATTTTTAAATCAAATATGAAATTTGAGAATTCTGAATTGAGATTTTGGAAATGGGAAATTTGAAATTAGGAACTTAGAATTTGAAATTAGAAATTGGGGGACTTGAAATTTTAAATTATGATATTTGAATTTTGAAATTGAGAATTAGGTCAACTTGAGGAATTAGAATAAATTAAGGAGTGGGACCTTGATGAACTAAAGAGCCGGTCATAGGGTATGACCAAAGGGACAATTGGACCAGGTCAAAGAACTTGAGTGAATGAGCCTCGAATAAGTTAGGCTAAAATAGGAAGATGGGCTTGCAAGCTAATAGCCCCAACCCTAATAATAATAATAATAAATACATAAGCAAAAAGCATTTAGAAGAATTAGTATAAAAGAGAGAATTAGTAATTAAAATACATTATAAACAACATTAGCAAAATATACATGCACTGCCGGAGAAGGAAAGTAAATTAACATGGACGGGTGAGAGAGAACAATAAGTTAGTTATGATGAGAGAGAATAATCAAGGATGAGAGGGAATAAAAAAAATTGAATATAGAAATTTGGGAATAACAAATTTGACACATAATGTATCACACGTTCAGTATTACAACCTAAATCCGGATTCATAATAGAGGGATAATAGTAAAACATTTACCAAAGCTACAGCACAATTTTATGCACCCTAATTTACCATCTTATATAGTCTTAAAGAGGAAGAAAACGTCAAGTGAAGTAGTAAAAACAAGGAAAGAATTATTAAGAGATGGAGTATAAAGCGGAGTATCAAGGGCCGGATCCTGACCAAATATATTTAAGAAGTAAAGTAAAAAAGAAATATTAGGTATGAAAAAATTTAAATTTTTGAAAAAAAAATTAAAATATGTAAGCTTTCATATGTCACATTTAAACTAAATAATTCATAGTTACTGATGATGCTTTTTATTCCAGCCGGGCAGGGCGAGATGCGTCTTGAAGTCTGGGTTGGACCAAGGCTGGCACAGTGGGGGTGGCCCCGGAGGATCTTTGGGTCGTTTGGGCCGAGTTAAGGTCGGGCTGCCCGATGTTTGATCTGGTCTACGGATGCGGCGGCGTTCGCAGAGAGCCGGAAGGAAGAAGAGTGGCCGAGGGGGCTTGCCAGGGGCCGCTCCGATGCCTAAGTCGATTCTTCACCGGGGAGGGGAAGAATGTGTGGGTTCTTGGTATTGACCGTACCTTTACGATTGGTGGGCGGCACTTGTATTTATAGGGGATATTCATCCAGTTGGATGATGACTAGAAGTCGCTTCCATTGGAGGGTATGTTTCCTCATATAGTTAGCCTTAGATTTAGCAATGGATTAGTCAAAGGGGAGTTTGATTTTAACGGAATAATCCTCCTTCTTTTTGATAGAGGCTGTCCAATGGTATTCTTACATTAGCTTTTACTTATTTATAATAGGAGCTTGATTGGACCAGTAGGATATCTTTTTTAGGGAATATTACGTAATGTCAAATCTTGGTTCTTTTACTAACCCCTAAGTCATCTAATTATAGAAATTCAATTAACCACAAAGCGTCACTTAGGGAGATTACGACCTTAGGAGTTTTTTTTAAAAAAGCATTAAAACTTCGACCAAAAACACTTGTATACACATTTTCTTGTTCATAAACATTGCCCCAACTTGATTTTAGGAGTAACCATATATACATTGACATATACAATTCAAAAAGTCTCCTAGAATATATACTTGTCATGATGAGAGAGGGGGTCGCCCGGCCGACCCACATCAGCTCATGACGTGCGGTGGCCGACAAAACCTGACTTATGCTTAGCGACCGTGGAACCTAAAAAAAAAATATTGCACTTTAATGAATGCTACTCAATGAGGATATAAAGCATGATACCTAGTCACACACATTCATCATCATCATAAGCCCATTCGCACATGAAACCAAAGAAAGCACTTACATAACTCCTACATATTCATATCACATCAAATGAAGCACTTAATCATTCATAACATCAAACATCGCATTCATAGTTCACTTGCTTCTTATTCTTAGATCACAATCTTTGCATGCATCACTTTTATCGGTTATGACCCTAAACACATCAAATATCGCCGGGAACTTGTAAACTTGTAAACTTGATGATAACTTGTAACTTGTAAGCTTGTGTTCTTTGGCCAGCTTGTATACTTGTATTTGACCCATTGGGTCCTTGTTACTTAGCTATTTGCGGAATTCACCGGACATGTCGGTCATAACCTTATCCTCTTATGCGCCATCATGGATCTTTAATATAACATGTCTTTTGTAATAATACTTGATCATGGTTGCTCGCATAGCTTATCAACATGTTCTTTGCACATAATCCTGTTTCATAATTCATAATATAGTTCATCAACACATTCTTACGCACAACATTTGCGTAATTCATGCATGTATAAATACGTGAGCGTTGAATCACTTCATTACGAAAAAAAAACAAGTCATTCACATCAAATGTGAAACAGAACTTTGTAATTAAAACATTCGTATCCAGCTCACTTAAAAATGGCGATCCCGGTATCACTCCTTAACGCGCCACGTCTTGTACGTCTTGCTCCTCGTGGTGCAAAAAGCGTATATTAATCGTACGTAAGTCGTATATCATTGCGTAAACTTAGAGAGCTCGAAATATGTGAGGCAGTATAACCTAGGTCGGCTAACCCCTGTTTTACAGCAGGACCTTTGCTGACTCTTTTAGCTATAACTCTCAACATCATACATCAAAAGACATGATTCGTTTTTTTGTTAGAAACTAGACTCATGTCTATTTAACATATCATAAAAATCAGCTTCATATTGCATATATAGAATTTATACAGATTTTCAAACTTTAACTATTATCAGGTCCCCTGTTACAAGAACAACATATAAACAAACCACCATAACTCAAGATTGAGACTTGATCAAGCCCCTATAATATTTTCAGCACAGAACTAGACATATAAAAATTATAACATATCGAAAGAAAATTAAGGCAAAATACCAAATACACAGGAGAAACATGCTTTCAAATTTCACTAGCAATGGCTTTGCCAGGAATCAAGGACAACATGAGCAGAAAAGTGGTGTTCAGCAGATCACTTAACTCGAGATAAGCAACCAATTACCAAAGCCCTTTTACAGAAACCTAAGAAGGAACATAACCCAACAACTTTCATGTTTACAACTTGTTCAACAGAGCTTAAAGACCAAATATGAAGATTGCAAAAACAGATGCAAGAGCAAGAGAGTTACCTAAGAAGTCAGCTTGAATTCCGAAAATGATGGAGCTTTGCTCAAAACCAGTTTTCCTCTCCTCTATCACACCCGACCGGACAAAACATAAAGGGAAGAGAAGCTAAATGTTCTAGAAAACTCTAAAGCTTTTATCTAGGTATTTTGACAATTCAAAATGGTCCTTCAATTTATGACAGCATAACTCCCCTAACTTTCAATTTTATCTTTAACCCCTTAATCATGACAAACACTTTCCTATTGTATGCAAGTATGTCTTTGTGTGTGCACGAATGCATGCATGAATAGTTATACCTTTAGGATGGAGTTATTACATATTCTATCTTCGTTGACGGAAGGATATGGGTTGGTGGCGAGTATAGGCCTCTATTTTTCAAATCCATGTTTTGGGCCTAATGGAAGTGTGAGACCTCTGTTTGAAATTTACTATGGAAGGACATAGTGAGCAAGGACCCCATTGCTCTATCGGTAGGCGAGTGGGATGTGGTCGGTCTCAATCCCCATCAGTTGCCCCCGACCCTTGTGTCACCAGGATCTGGCGTGGGCAGAGTACATTGATTATCTGCGACGGTTGTTATTTCCCCGTGTGTTCTTTGATGTGGATTGATTAACCTGCCCGCCGTCATACGTGGTGCGTTAATGATGGCTCTTTGAGTTTCACGCTTGTTTCTCATACTCCCTTTGTTTTCCATTGCATCTTGTCGACCTTCCCGTTTGAATTCCTGCGCCTTATAACTTCCCACTTTTGTCTGCCTTTCTTGGTGTTCTTGTATTTGAATTGCAGTTTCCTCACATCACATTTAGTGTTGGGTCGCTGCGGCGTTTCCTTCCTTTCCTATCTCATTCCACAGGCCCTGGCGTGTCTCGCTTCTTCGTACTCTTTTTCGGTTGATACTGTGAGGCTCTAGAAAGTTTGATAAATGCAATTTCGTTTATCGCATTTGCTTATGTCATGGGTCAGTCGTTCTTCTTCTTTGCGTATGGCGATGATTCTTATTTGTTATTTGCGTCCAGGCAGGCTAAGGGCGTTCCACGTTAATCGTCCCGCGGACCTCAAAATGCTCTCGGCGCCTCCTTCCTTTGGGTAGGGTAAAAAGAAAATAAATATAATTAAGTATCCGAAATTGGATTACCTCAGTCTCTTGTCGAGGCATCTTTGTGAATGTGGGACAACCTAGTAAAGATTGGTCAACCACGTCTACGAGTTTATTTTATTGAATGATGTCGAGCTTCCCAGTGTCAAATATGGTCCACGATGTTTGACTTTTTATGCGCCTCGGGTGCAGTATGGTATGTTTTTGAGTCGCCTTTGATAATGGCCTTGGCTTTCCTTGCATCCTTCATAAAGGGGTTTTGCAACACTTTAACATCTGCCTTCGGTGGCTCTAATGAGTTGGGGGTATTTTGGCGGAGTTTATTAACCTTTTTAAGGATGATAAGTTTTGACGTCCCTATTTGTGGCTGCGCTCCTTCTTTTTAATCCAGCGACCCTTTGAAGGTTTTATTTATTTCTCGGGCAGCTCACGGTGCCCCTCACGTGATCTGGACCTTCCTTAACTTCACGCATAGGTCTGGAAGGCGAAATACTTCTTCAAATCGATGGCTCTAGCCCGGGTTGTACAAATTCTCTCGATAAGGGCGACACCACTGGGTGTGCCCCGGGCGTAGGCGCCCACGATAACCTTAGTAGTATTGCATTACTTTTGGTTTTGATTTGTCAAAAACCGATCGAATACTTGACCTTTGGCTTTTCTCATGTTTCGGTGCTTTCGTCTTGACCTTAGCGGCGAAGATAAGCGGCTGTAGCTCTGGCGTTAACGGAATTACTGCGCTCCGTTCCTCACGAGTTGATAAAGTCGGACTTGTTTCTAATTCCGCCAGCTTGATATACGCCGTCCTACGCGCCCGAAGTCTCCAGCGTCCTTTGCATGCAGGGTTTCTTCGCTTTGGGCCCTCTTTGTTGCTTCGCTCCCACCGGGGAGAGATTTTAGTTCATTTGGGCGACATCTGAGCCCCGGTGTAAAGAAAAACCCGAGCTCTACGAGAGGCGACCGGTTTCAAATGAGTTGAGGAATTGGGGTGTCTCCTCTTTCTCTGTTCAGGCAGAGACGGCGTGATGCCGCCTTGGCCGGGGTTGAGTGGTGCGTCCTTCTTCTCTGCCAGGCCCGGAGGCTTGAGGCGTCGCCGCCCAGTTTTGACCTTCTTTGTCTCCCCTGGCTATTATGAAACAAAGTCTTCAATGTGATCGTCGTCATTGACCTTGACTCTGCCTATAGCCGTATGGAATCCGCCTTCTGACAATGTCGAGTCACCTCCTCGGGGGGGGGATGGCGGATCGTAGGGAAAGAAATCAGAAACAAAAGCGTGATCGAGGATTCTTTGCTCTAACCCGAGTTATGTGGCCAGGAGCCATCTCATCCATCCTCAGATGCGATGTTGGGAGGTGAAAGGGTTGCGGTTGATGAAGCTGCGGCTTATCTTTTGAGAGGTTGCCTCGGTAAAATCTATAGTCGATACTTACTTCCATGTTGGTTACGTGCCGACCAACTGTTGATTTCATGTTCGATATCACGGTAGTCACTCGTTGAAGGGCACGGCGATCAAAACCAATTAAATGAAAGACATGTGAAGATCGCGGTTATAAAGGCGAAGGTGGCTTCCGCCGCCGACTGGGCGACTGCGGGATGGCGCGACGTATGACTGAAGAAATAGAGTGGCAAGTCGATCTGACGCCGCATACGTGACTCGTGCTCGGTGAAAGTAGAAGGCAGTCGGGCGAAACGACAGCGGTGAGGTGAGCCAGGAGGCTGGTGAGCTTCAAGTTGATAAAATGATTTGATCCCGGAGGACTCGGGAGGGAGAAGCAAAGATGCATCCGGTGGGCTTCAGGCGCCAGTTGGGGAAGAACTCCTGCCTCAGGGTGAGCGGTAGGATCTTGGTGATTTCTGGCGATCCATGGTGATTTGAATGACAAGGAAAAACAGCTCGAAATCGTCCGTCGCGAAGTTTTAGAGGGCAAGGTGTTGTTGGAGACTGCTAGATCATGGGTCCTCGAAGTTTGTAAGCTTATCCAAGACGGCTGAGGCGGGTGTAGGTAGATTCAACGTGCGGATCTTCATCGAAGGCATGTCGGCGTGGTTGCTTTCGGAGGATGAGGTTGTCAGGCAAGGTGAGGACCAGCTGGTGCTTTCGTTGGGCTACCACGGGTGGCTGGCTTTTCGGAAAGGCCATCGCAGCGTGCTCAAATCTGATTTTCAATTTTGACCTCCCAGTGATGAAGGCGGAGGGTGTAGAGCACGAGACAATTCCCAAAGACTGGTGCTCCTGTAGGCCCTTCTCATTCTTCGCGTCGATGCGAATCCAGGATTCATTTGTAACTCACGATGTGACTTCACTTTTCTTTTTTTTTTTTTTTTTGTTGGGCTGGGGCTGATGCAATGTAGCCCTCGCTTCGATGACGTTGTCATTTTGGAAATTAGTGTTCTGGGTGATATATCTTTATTCTTTTTATTAATTTGTATAACTTTGACTTGAGTCCCAGCAATTTAAGTATATCGTTGAAATTTCGTATGCTATCTTGGTGAAGCGGCACAGTTCTTGTCTGCGATTGGAGTAGGTGACTCATCGGGTTAGACTGTGCTTTCTTGTCATCTTATCTTCTTAGTGTTGACATGGTTTTTAATTTATGCGACTGTTGTGGTGAGGTCGTCAATGGTTGGGCGAAGAGTGGGCGCTCGTTATTAGGAGCGTGGTTAAAGGCTCGTCGAATCGTAGTGGGAGCTCGCCTATGTTGGCGATGGGAAGAGCTCGTCAATGAAATATGACCCGAGCCCGTCCATCTGAAGCGGTGAAGGGCTAAATCGATGTGGATAGTAGGGAAGAGCGAAATGCGGCATCGATGTCTTTGATGAGGGCTGCTAATAAAGATTGTAGGATGGAGCCACGTGCGTTGATATGCGATGAAGGGCTCGTCAGTAGAATAGTAGGAAGGAGCCCATCACATTTGAAGTCGTTGAAGGCTCGTCAAGCGAGATAGTGATAGGAGCTCGTCAGTCAGAGTTGAGGGGGTTACCGTCGATAGGATTTGGGAAGAGCCCGTGCATCCGATGTGCGTTGAAGGGCTGCCGTCGATGAATAGTAGGGAAGAGCCGTGCATTGATGTCTTGATGAAGGCTCATCAATGGCGAATAGTAGGAAGAGCCCGTGCATTTGAAGTCTGCAGTGAAGAGGCTAAGTAATAAATAATGGAAGCTCGTCGGAGTAGAAACCGTGGGAAGAGCTGGTCGGAGTAGGCCCCATGCGAGAGCTGCGTCCATGTAAATAATAGGGGCCGTCGGGTGAAGCGGTTTGGAAGGCTTCGTCAGGCAAGCATTTGCGAGGCTCACATCCATTGTAAATAATAGGGCTGTCAATTGGGGCCGTTTGGAGAGGCTCGTCGAGTAGGTTGTTGGAGGGCTGGGTGGTGGAGGCCATTGGGAAGGCTAGTCGGGTGAAGCTGTATTCGCGAGAGCTGAATCCGTAAATGAAGCATAGAGGCTCGTTAAATTGAAGGCGGATTTGGAAGAGCTAAGTCGAAGATGGTGTTGCGAGAGCTCGTTCGTATAAATAATGAGGCTGTCGAGGTAGAGCCGTTTGGAAGAGCCTCGTGATGAAACAGTGAAACCACAGGCGCTAAGGCCTTGGTGGCGTTCAATGAATGGCGATGTAACTGTGGTAGTCTATCTTAAGTGAGGCGTGGCTGTCACGGAGTAAGAGGAGCTAGTCAAAGTGAGCAAGCCCGGGCTCGCGTGGGGCCTTTGCGGCGTTCAAGCGAATAGCGGTATAGCTGGTACAGTCGAGCTCTTGAGGCGGCGTGGCACGTGCGATGGGGGCTCGTCAAGTGAAGCTGACTTGGTTTAGGCGGCTGAGGCCTTGGTGGCGTTCAAGCGAATGCGATGGCGATCGACTCTTGAGGCGGCGTGGCTGTCTGATAGAGGAGCTTTCGTCAAAGTGAAGCGGCCCAGGCTCCTAGTGCTAGGGCCTTGGCGGCGTTCAAGCGAGGAATAGCGATCTGCTTTGGTGGTCGACTCTTGAGGCGGCGGCGTGGGCGCATGCGAGTAGAGGGCTCGTCAAAGTGAGCAAGGGCTCCTGGCCCGGGGCCTTGAGGCGGCGATTCAATTGAATGGCGATGCTTAACTGGTGGTCGACTCTTGAGCGACGTGGCTGTCGCAGTAGAGGAGCTCGTCAAAAGTGAACCAATTGGGCTCTGGCCGGCCGGGGGCCTTGGCGTTCAACGAATGGCGATGTAGTGGTGATGACTCTTGAAGGCGACCAACGTCTGAGGAGTAGAGGAGCTTCGTCCAAGTGAGCAAGCGGGCTCTGTATTTGGGGCCTTGGTGCGTTCAATGAATGGCGATGTAACTTTGTGATGACTGTAGACGGCGTGGCTTTGTCGCCAGTGGAGGCTCGTTAAAGTGGTATTGGGCTCACGGCGCCAAGCGATGATGCCTCGTATGCTTCGATTGTGTGAGAAGAGCTTTGGTGAACTAAGCGCTTTGTGTCTCGAAAAACGACGAAGTCATTAATCTTTGGTTATGGAGAATTAAATAACGATTAACGTGAGTTTTCAATGCGCCCGACCTCTTTATAAATAAATTGGATTGCATTGCCTCTGTGTTCAACACAAGTGCACTTTTCTGTTGGTGGATGGAGTTGCATGGGATGGATGCTCGATGTTCCAGTATCTTGGATTTGGGGCTCCTCGCCTTTGGACCGACTTTTGGGTCTCCAAGTGTATAAAGATTCATCTTTACACCCTAGTCTCCTTTTATGGGAGTTATGTTATTCCCTAGCTTTTGCTTCTGGGGATCTCACGTTCGGAAGGCGGTGCATCTTAAATGCCGCTCCTCACGGTACCTATCTTTTCTTCTTCCTCCTCATTTCTCTCTCTCTTCTTTCTTTTCTCTCTTCTTTCTTCCCATGACTTTCTCATCACACTTCTTCTTCTTTCTTTCTGTCTCTCTCTACATCCCCATCTTTTCCCTCTTTTCTTTTCTCTATCACTCCTTTTTTTTTTTTTTTTTTGAGGTGCTGTCCCAGTCTTTGAGATGTGTCAGGGATATCATGATTATAGCCGAATACGATTCATTTGAAATAAATAGAGACTTACCTGTTCATGAACTTTCCCATTCTAACGTATTTTACGCTGTCGAAGTGTTTGAGATGTATCTAATTAACTAACCAGTGTGCGCCCCATTCGTCACATGAGGCTTAGGTAAGGCTTTATTTAATATGAGAAGCCCAGGTGCCTCTTGGTAAGCGCTTAAGATGCTCCGCATTCCATGTGTGTTATGAAATTTTTCCCTCCCTCTTATTTGGGCTCATAATTTACTGATCTGGCGACTGATGTTATTATCATAAGGACCTTCCCGAGTTAGAGACCTAACTTTCCATGAGAAGTGCTAAGTTCTTTCTTGCGGGTAGGAGCTTCTTTAGGACAAATCCCACTTGACAGGTAACCAGGCTTGACTTTACAGTTTGTAATAAAATTTTGTCTTCCTTTGATACTCCCTCCGTGTCTTTATTGAACAGGTTCGCGTTTTTCGTCAGGAGTTCCAAAGTTGACATAAGACCTGTCATTGTACTCCTCGTCTTTAGCTAAACTCTGGGAGATTTTATTAAAACCTCAACGGGGGCTCTTTTGTAGTGCAAAGGCTAGAGCAAATGGGGTCTCAGGTTATCAACATCTGGATTACCGTGCCCGTAATACCTCGGGAGGTATTCTACCCAACCTTTAGGTCTTCCATTGGTCTTCAAACGCTGTGACTTTGGGAGTTCGATGGTGACCGGCTGTCCGTTTGATTGAGGTGTGTTGGTGGGGAGTGGCGCTCATTTTGAGTCCCGGGCTCGTACAAAATCCACACTAAGAATTTGGTGTTGTCAAATTGTTTTTCCATTATCGTCATAAAGGCTCTTGGGATGCCAAACTTACGCATATAATGGCACGCTGCCAATGCGAAATTAACGTATTTTGCTGCGTAATTGTCTGGCTAAAGGCTAAATACGCCAATTTGTTAAAAATAGTCCAACTACGACAATTATGAATTGCATTGGCCCTTGCCGGCGGGTAGAAGTCCCAATATGTCAAACCTTCTTTGAAAGGGCGGGGCTGGTGATTGATATTAAAGGCTCGGCGGGTGATACTTTAGCATGCTCTGCGGTCTGTATTTCTTGACTAGGCGATGCATCTTTAAGTAATATACAAACCCGATGAGTATCTTGTCAAAACTTTACGCTAGCGTTAAGACTCGGAGTATGATTCAGCATATGCCCTCGTATTACTTCCCTTATAACATGTCTGTGTCTTCCCCATGATGCATTTTAGGAAGAGGTGTGAAGAATCAGTTTGTAAAGGCTCCTTGTGGTTGCAGTGAGCACAGGAGAGACCTCACTCTTATCTTAGCTCCTTCTTTTGGGTCGTCACAGTAGTTCCGTCCTGTTAATATAACAATCCCAGAATGGGATCATCCGGCTCGGCATGGATCCTACGGGGAGCGACCACTGCAACTATAAGGATCTTCGATGGGGGTTCCGTAAGTATTCGATGGCGTTAACATGCACGAATCTTCTACAGAAATCTTGTAGCTAATTTTGCAGCGTCAGCTCGAAATTCTCTGCGCTCTGAGGGCGTGCTTGACTGAACAACCACAAAATTTCTTTAGCAAATCCTGCGGACTTTTGGGAATCTGAGAACCATCGTTAGCTTTTGGCCCCGTGTGTATCTTGTTGTCGACCACTAGTGAAGTGCTATGAGCCTCTAGTTGGTGGGTTTCATAGATAGATTATGAGATTGAGGCCCGCTATGGCGAAGCCTCATGCTAAACATCGTTGTTAAGATGCGAACGAACTGATACCATATTCAATGCTCATTCCTTAAGTGAGTCAATGTTAGGCACTCGCTTCTGTGCATTTGAGGCTCAATCTACGGAGTTTCCATGTCGGGAGTCGTCTTGAGCGAGTGGGTTAAACAAGTTCTATCGGGCGAATTCATGTGGCCGACAGGACACAATCACTTTACTATGGCGATTTGTCATTGCGTCTTCGAGACGCTAAGCAGCTCTGTAAGCCCACTTCATCTGACCTTAGGAACCACGGTTTGTCGTGATACCGCTTCATTGGATATTGTTGGGACTTCTGGTGTGAGCTGGAAATAGAGATTGAAGTTTCAGTGCGATCCACGGTCACTAATATAATTTTTCCATTCTCGGGTACCTCTCCTCCGCCCACCTTGAGTGTCATTACTTGATAGCCACCTTCATGGGTCTTGAGACTCGCTCTTTGTTTTCACGGCGATGCGCGGTTGAAAGTTTGATCTTCGTCTGGTGAGTAGTTCCCTTCAGCGGGACTTGCTGGGAATGGAGAGGAACTCGAGTCGCGTTTTTAGCGTCGTGAATGCCTCCTCCGCGTTTTCGTCCCGGTGAAGGCTTTCTTGAACTTGGAAGAAAGTGGCATTTATCTTCGCTCGGGATAAACGACTTAAATTTGCGATCCTTCACGTCGTAGCTAGACTTCTTTATTCACGAGGCGTGGCATGTCGATCAATGCTTTTATTTTGTCGGATTAAACCCGATTCCCTGTGGTTAACTATGAAACCACGTAAGCTTTCCATTTGCCACAGAAGAAGCGCGACCCATTTGGGTTCGACTATATTATAAATTCCTCTTCCGGGATCGAGACGCCTACCGAAGAGGTGACATGGAATCGGTTGATGGACTTTGGGCATGCCGTCTATGTACACCTCCATTCGGCTGTTTCTATCTTTGTTTTGAAACATCGATTCACTAATCCTATTAGTCGTAGCCACAATTTTGACCCAGCGGCGTTACCGATACTTGATGGGTTCCTTGTCTTGACGAAGCGAGTCTTTTCACGAACTCATGAGATTAATCTTGATTTGGTTGGCGATCATCATAAAACTGAAGTTCGTGGCCCGCCGTGGCGTCAACGATGGTCAATTCAGTAGAGGAAGCTATCCTTCGGGCCAGCTTTGTTTATGTCGGTGAAGTCGATCTTGGTCGCCATTTGCCATTAGCTTTCTTGGCCAATTACAGCGTTAGCTAGCCACTCGAATTATTCCACCTCTCTTATTGCTCTACGCTTGGAGGAGCTTACCGTCTCCCTCATTGATGGCACTACCTTTGGTGCGAAACTTGGCGTTTTGTAATTTAGTTTAAAGGAGGATTGGTGTTCAATCTGTGAATGATTATTGTAAAATTCTGATTCCTTCCATATATAATTTGCTTCCATGCAAAAACATCTATTATCCCAGAAAGCGATAAAGGAGCTTTTTGAGGCCTTCACTTAATTTAGATCGATGTAAGCGAGATGTTCGGATCGTCATCAGATGGTTCGATTCCTCTGAGGTTCGGTAGTTGAGTACCTAAATCTGCGCGCGTGTCAGCTCATCTATACTTACATTTGTCGATTGCTCTTTGTTTCATGGAGGCTGTATTGGCGTTCCACGGCGGCTCGATCTCCGGACGTCGAGCTCCATTCTTGTTAGAATTTGATCATCGTAGTGGTATCACCCAGGGGATGGCTTTATTCTGCGATTGAGAGAGTCTTCAGCGGCGTATTATGGTGACGAGCGTCCACTATAAGGAACCTTCTTGTCGTCGTTGCACAGCGGGGGTTCTCGAGGGTCGACCTGATTGAATCGAGCCATGGTAACACCTTTACGCTGAAAATCCCTGGATAATGGCGGCGAAGTGCAGCTTATCTCTTCAATACCCATTTTATCGAAGTGTGAGAAGGTGATGTCGGTCGAACTCGTTTATCAATTAAAACTACGATGAA
Organism: Tetrastigma voinierianum; assembly: GCA_016808115.1. Classification (NCBI taxonomy): domain Eukaryota; kingdom Viridiplantae; phylum Streptophyta; class Magnoliopsida; order Vitales; family Vitaceae; genus Tetrastigma; species Tetrastigma voinierianum. Next base: position 581,960 of record JAEQBH010001642.1, read on the forward strand.
CCGTTGTATTGGCCACAGTGCGCGAACCTGCGCGAGTCGTCAGCGGGAGTGTTGGCACCCTTCGAATCGTCGAGGAACGTGATGGTAGTGTCGTCCCATTATTGTTAAATCTTGTATTTCCCCCATGTCTGGCGATCTTGTGCTTCCATTAGGTGGGCTTTTCGAGCGAACTAGATTCTCCTCCTCCGACAAATCCTCGAGATCACATGGATTTCTCCGAGAAATTTGTTGGTCTTGAACGGTTACTGCGAGAGTGTTCTTTGAAGCCAGAGACGGGTCCATAGTTAAGGCGACTTTGGTTAATTACGAGCTTGGTTCCTGGAGATATGAGCGCGCGGTATCGTGACTATTATCAAATATTACATTTCTCTTCTTAGTTGTATCTGGTTATGCGGCGTCTTGCGATGCCCATAGTCTACGTGGAACTTCATGATACTTGAGTGTTATCCCTTGTCGCGGGATCGGCTTCCGTGATCTGACTGAAAAAATCTGGGAATTGCTAGTTGCACCTCGTCTTGAGGACTTGTGGGGGCCCGAGGGCCGTTAGTGGGGAGGGCGTTGTGGTGTGTCGTCATCCCTCGGTTTGCGGTGGGCTGACAGTGCGGGACTCCACCCTCTCGCACCCAGGATCGCTCTGGAGTCACATTACTGGGGTTTCCTGCGTTGATCTTTGTCTCTTGGGGCTCAGGCCTGCCGTTGTGCGTACGTCGTCCCTTTTTCTTTGCGCGGCGGGAGGGGCTCTCACCCTCCTGCCCTGATACCAGGGGCCTCCTAGTAGTTTAATGTGCTTTTACGCTGGCGGGGACCTGCGAGCCATGCTAAACGAGGTTCTTCGAGGATAGGGAACATCGAGCCTTTGAGTTATGCCTTGACCAGCGATGAGAAAATTGTGGCGTGAATTTTTAAATCGAGGAATGCGTCTATCTTGAGGACTCGCGTTGAATCTTTTGTACATATGATTTCAAGGCTACCGATGCTTAACGAAGTATATTAATGATATGGTGGCTTGGCTTTATGCGTCTGCTCAGATGAAGTGGAGACGACGCCTATGACTAGTTCACGAGACCACGAAGATAGATGAGAGGGTCCCTACTTCGACAGGGCTGAAGCTGGTCCTTGCGGCGTAGTGAAAATACGCATCGCCACGAGGTCACGATACCCGTACTGACTGCATCTGATTTTTGTAAAGTGACGAGGTGTCGGCGGGATCTTTGATTCCGCTCGAAGTTTCTACAGGCATTACAGTTTCGTTGGAAGGAAGATGGCCACCCTCAGCGTGAAGGAAATTCTGTTTATTTGCACCAAAAGTATCATAAATGTCAGGGCTAAATCACTTCCGCTAGCCAGGTGTTTCATGAAAAGTAGCAACTGTTATGGTGAGACATGATCTTAATGAGAGGTTTTTTGGTTGTACTCTGCTCCCATTGTTCCACTTTGCTTCTAGTTGAGGGTGATTTGTGGCCGTTCGCTGAAGCCCGCCTCCGAACCTTAACCGTTTTCCCCCTCCATTGCAGGGACAGAATTAGTCCATTACTTAGCAGCTTTGGCCGGACTCTGCCTGCACTTGATGCCTTGGAGATGTCGCGACAGTTGTTCGGGGGAGGAGGTTATGGCCTTCACAATTTGCCAGTGTGTCTCATTGATGTTATGTGTCTGCTGTGCATTTTGCTCAGTTCTTCCCCCAGGAATGAACTAGTTGTGTGACGCTTCTCAGTTTAATATTAGCTCATGTGCGTTCCATGATCCGGGGTCTGTTTGTTCATCTCCTTTGAGTGGGTCCGCATCCTCGGTGGATTAGTGTTACTTAACGTGTTCCTTGTTGATACAAAAGCAGTGCGAAAATGATTCATGTTTATGAAGAGATTGTCGTTCCAGACGGGCGTAAGCCCGATGATGCTTTTGTTCAGCGGGCCCGAGGTACAGTGCGTCTTGAGGTCATTTGGTTAGATAACAACTTCTTGAGTGGGCTATTGGAGGATCTTTGGGTCATTTAGTGAGATTCAGATCTGTCTTCAGATCCATGAGCTCTGGATCTTGTGGCGGTCCTGCTGAGAGCCAGAAGGAAGAAGGTGGCGAGACCGCGGGTAGCTCCGATGCTGAAGTCGGTCTTCGAGAGGAAGAAGAATCCTCCAGTTCATAATGCGGCGTACTTACCAGTGATGACTGACCTTGTGTTATGGGATATTCATCCAGTTGGATGAAGTGGCTGAAGTCATCCATTCAAGTACTTCTTCCTCCTCTCATTCACTTATAAGTTTAACGATGGATTCGTCAGAGTTTAATGAACTCATCCTCATGTAACTTTGTGGAGAATGTCCAGGCCCGATGGTCCTTCTTGCTTTTCTTCCCTTTATAATAGGACTTGATTGGTGATGGGATCTTGAGAATCTTCTATCACCACAGCTATTGAAGAGATGCTGGGTTGAAAATTTGGCTGAATGGCCCCTCTCTTGCTCAAATCCATGTTTTGAGCTAATGGCGGGGCCTCTGTTGAGGCTGCTATGGAGGACATGGGCTGGGCAGGGACCCCATTGCTCTATCGGGCCGGCGAGTGGGATACTTGGTCCAATTCTCAATCCCCATAAGTTACAAAATATATTTAGCATTCATAGTTACAAATTATACCACATTTAAACTAAATAATTCATTTTCATTATAACATCAATTCAAAATACAAAAGTATGGTCAATTATTGTATCTATTCTCTCCATTCACATTCATTGCTTCTGTTTGCTCTTTCTTCAAATCAAAGCATCTACTAAATAGAATCATTATCAAATGAAAACAACAATGTCTTTTTCAATATACATAATCAAAGAATTAGCAAGAAATTCATCCTCCATTTTATTACGAAGCCTAGTTTTGATAATTTCTTAAGCGAGGAGAATACTGATTCATTTATTCCCAGATTAAATCAGATTAGTTTTAACAGTTAATCTATCAAAGATGATCATTGATTTCTTTGTGCAATCTTGTATCGCTACAAGGGAAATTGTTGATCTTTTTTAATTCTGATTTGACTGACATCAATACGTATAACTAAACATTTTTCCCCTTTTTCAGACTAGTTAGAAAGTTTTCATTGGGCTTTTTTTTTTATTAAAGTTTTATGTTTAGAATTGGCTTGACTATTTCACTCATCCCATTGTAATTCCAAAAACGAGATATGGATTTGTTGTACTAGAAAAAATGTTCCAATGAATACCTTAACAAAGGAAGTTTGTTGCTCCTTCTCCCCCCTTTCTCTCTTTTAAAAACTCCTTGCCCTTCTCCTGGAACCCCTATCTACCATAAACACTTCTACTTCACCTCTAGCTTTTCCCAAGCCAAAGCTCCTCAACCCTCAAATTTCTTTTCTTTTATACCCTCCCTCATAAGGAACATCCTAACCTAAAATCAAGCCTCCAAATGCTTCTATGTCATCTTGTAAATGAGCTAAAGTTTCATAATTCATATTATAATAAACACTAATCTGGGGTCTCTGTTAGCATCTATCTTAACGAACCTGAATTAAAATCCTTGATGATTATCTTCGTATCGAACTTTCTTTATATGAGCTATACGACGTGGCTTCTCTTGAATAAACTAACCGTCGACAATACAATTATCTACATAATAAGTTTGTTGACCAGCGTAATGCTTGAGTCAAAGCTCAAAAGCACAAAAATAAAGGCAAATTCAGATCTATATAGAAAAAATCACTCTATTGAAAAAGAAAACCCAAATCTATGGAAGAAAATGATGGAATTAGTAATTTCAAGTAAAAAATGATCAAAATATCACCTCTTAGAACAAGGGCTTGAAAAAGATTACAGTAATAATCCATATACTTAAGGTATATAAAATTAGTTTTTAAAGTAATATCATATTAATATAGAAACAAAAAAGTATAAACACAACCAACAAAGTTTTCCTTATACTAGGTAATTTGAGTACAGATGACTAGTTTTCAATTATGCATATTCCGAAATTTCATGTTTTTGGCAAGCTATTTCACATGTTATTAAATATATATTTTTACTTCAAATATATTTCTAAAATCCTTTTCATAGATGATTTTAAAATATTTCTCAAAAACAATCCTATTTCTATAATAATTTTCAAAAAAAAAAAGAAGAAGAAAATCTACCCAAAATTTACCAAATTTATTTTCGAACCTAAAAAAATAACTTTTTTGTTTTTAGAAACAGTTTCTAAGTTAACTTTTTTTCAAAAAAAAAAAAAGTATTTTATCTCCCAATAACACGAAAAAAGAACCAATTTTTTTAACAAAAATCATATTTTATTTTCCTAATAATTACAGATTCTTAATTCTATTATCATCTTGAAAAACAACTCTAACTTATTAATGAATGAGAAATATAATTTTTATTATGAGCTGTTGAGCAAAATAAAAATAACACATGGAATCACAAGGGATAGGATGCGTTATTATTATTATTATTATTTTTTTTTGAAGAGAAAAATAAATTTATCTATTCAAACTAGCAATAATCGATGAAAGCGTAAAAATGAATTGCTAAAAATCATAAATTGAAAGTTAATAGCATGTGAATGTTTCAGCTTATATATTTTGCACCAGTTGGGTTTATACATTTGATATTCTTATGATAAGCCCATAATCACATTATGACTCAGGTTATGCGGCGTATTGTGACCATTGTCCCGGTTGTATTGCTTCTGCAATCGTATATATTTTCTTCGTTTGAATCGCCTCTTGTGAGAATAAAAATCGCGTCATGTGACGAAATCGAGCATTACGTCTGCGAGAGCGACCTTGTGCGCGCAGCGTCTAGAGACAGCTGCCAAATCCTGCAAAAAGAACAAGCAAGCTGTTCTATGCAAATACTTAGCCTCAACTGAGAAAAAAAGCTGAAAAAGAGTATAAAATGTGATTTCACGTTAAGAATAACAAAAAAATAATTTCTCATTTCTTAAAGAAAAGATGTTAGCAAAGAAAAAGTCGAGAGATGTTATTATTAAAATGACTAAAATGTGTATACTCAGAAGGTCTAAATCCAAGGGCCTTCTAGTCATTTGTCCATCCCCATTACACATCGAAGGCACTTTCCTTGAATGAGTAAATCAAAAGCCTTGTTCATGTCTTCAAACTTCATCTCATGTGGTATGACCTGTTGACAGGAGGTACATTTGCAGTGGTAGAGATGCTTCAAGGGGAAAGATGGGTTCCAGCCTATGACGACGATGATTTCAGTTTGTATTTCAAGTGGAATGTAGAGACTGATACCGATACCGATACCTTCTATGGCCTAGCAACAATTGAATGGGAAGTACCAGAGGATGCTGATTCTGGGGTTTACCGGCTAAGGCATTTTGGATCATCAAGAAAGACACAGAAATCCCCAACTGAATATTTTACTTTGAATTGCTTCTAGTGCATTTTTCAGTGTCATGAAAAGGAACCCTTTTGAGTTAATAATAGCACACAGAAACTAATTGCAGTTCATCCTGTAAAATACAGATTCATGATGGAATTATCTATATCAGAAGGACTAAAATGTATTTGCTTAATGGGTTCTTTCTTATACAGCATAGAAGCAGGAGATGTCACTGAAGATACGAGATTTGGTGGGAGGATCTCACTCATTTGTCCATCCAAATAACACATCGCAGGCTCTTTCCTTCATTAAATAATCAAAAGCTTTTTGTTGATGTCTTCAAACTTCGATTCATGAGTGACAAACTTATCCACGTCCAATTCCTGGAAAAAAAATAAACAAGAAATATTAAGAAATGGAACAGATTTTATGTGGTTTCGCAAAGTGCCTATATCCACGGAAACGGTGGTTCAAACTTTTCTCTATCTTTAAAATAGGGTTACATAGAAGGGTATTTTTAATAACCTTGGATATTACCAAATTATAAAAATACCCCTATACCCTATAAATATCACAGTCACTATGCAGCCCACCACTGACCGTTATTTCGTTCCCCAATAAAAAAGGTTATACATGAAGGGTAAATGCTTGAGCTGAGTGGACCCAAACCTTCTAGCCTCACTATTAGCCACATGCCACAACATCTAACAATTCCAGCTCTGGAAATAGGTCAAAAGCAAGCCAACATGATGACCATAAGCTTAAAATTGACTATATTGTAACTGGATGGATGGTGATATGAAGAGACAACATATAAATGAATTGAGAAACTACTGCCAGCTATCCAACATTGTTATAACTGCGAAAGTTTTGATGCACGAGAATATCAATTAAAGAACACAAAGATAAAGAAATTAACATAAAAGTGCATGAGAGAGAATCTTTCACTATTCTTGGACTATTCTAGGAGTATCAATGTATTACGACGATTAGAAAAAATCACAAAATAACCAAACCCTATGATGCACACATTGAATAACCTTTACAAGCCCATCTATCTCAAAACTTTTTCCCCTCGTGACCTAGAATATTTATTTATAGAGATATTCTTAAAAAGCTTTCTTTATTCTATAAGGAAACCTAATATTACAATAATATAACAACTATGAATTATCCTATAAAATAATCTTTATAAAAAGGAATAAATACTAATTAGGAGAGAGAAGAAAGGAATATGAATCTAGCCACTTGTCCATATAAGCTTTAAAAAAGGCAGGGTTATCGATTTGGGTTTTATACCTCCCATACGAGACTTCCATTAGGGACTTCCCGAATGAAGGATCTCAAAGAACTAAACTTCAACATTAGACGAACATCCACTCCTGGCACAATTGTCTTTCCCTGACCACATGAAGTTACATAGAAAGATCTTAACTTTGAGTTTCCTAGTGTTTAAAAATAGGATGGATCGGACAAACCCCAGTCGGGACGAGTTGTGGAAGTGACCTTTGATCCCCGGTTTATCTGGTTCGACCCTGGCATGAACTAGTAACTTTTCAGTTAGATCACCGTCGATTTTTTAAAACATTGGATTTCCCTAGTACTGTAGTGTGTGTGGATCACATAGAGAGGAATAGAGGTATAGAGACCTTTCTACAGCAAGCAAATGCTTCATCCACTAAGGAAGCCAAACCAACACATTCAAGCGATGATCTGCCCCTCCCTTGATCATCATAATCACACATTCATAGATCAAACGGCTCAAATAACTAGTATTTTGATATCATTCCAATTAATCTATCCTACCATTGACAATGAGGTTCCATTAATTATGCCCTCTATCGCTAACCATCTACCATATAAACCTATTAAAGGAATAATAATCATATTACATTAAAATCCTATAAGCTTAAGCTTTTAGAGAGTTAGTCGTTCTTGTAATTTGTCCGAACTGGTTTATGAGATGACAGGTTGATCCACCTCTCTTGCAATTTATTCTCCATTTATTGATTTGAAAGTTAGATTTGAAGATTAATTTGGTTTTATTTGAAGGCTCTTAAAATCCCAATTCTCATTTGTGTGGGAGGGTGTTAAAAGCATGATATTCATATTAAACTCAAATCCTACAAGCTTGAGCTTTTAGGAGAGTTAGTCATTTAACAAAACCAAAATCTAAACCCTTGAATTCTAATACACCACATAAATCACTACCTGTAGTATCAATCCATTAAGAAACTTGGTGATGGAACACATCCCCTTCTTTCATGATATAAAATCATGATCTCATGAATCTCAGAAGAATGGATTCCAAAACCGTGTGCAAAGCCCCACATGACCAAAACATCTTCAACTATAACATCTATATTTGGCTGTTTGATATTACTCTACTTGTTGGGATAGCTAATAAAATCCATTAAAGCCCCTCGCTCAAGTGTCTCAGAGATATAGACCATAGACCTAAGAATAAAACTATAGATATATTGAGAGAAAGGATGAGAGGAAAAAAACACAGCTCCTTGAGGTTTATCCCCACTGTTTCAGAGTTGACAAAGTCTGTGATCCCGAATTTCTTCCTGAATTAAGAAATAAAATGAAATAATCCAAATCCATGCAAAGCAATCACATGTTCAGAATGTGAAATACAAAATTGTGGATACATCAGCATCCAACAGTCTTTCCAATGTATTCAAACAGATGATTAATTTGAAATTTCTCACTTACCTAATCTGGCTCAACTCAACAAATCAAACATTAGCTGTAATTACGATTTCAAAATTTATCTGGAGTTCAAATCCACACCAATAATTCTAGAGCTCCACATAGTCTTGCTCCCTCAGCAACCTATTCCACCAAATCATAGCTGTGAGGCTCTCTCAGACACTGATACAAATCAATTTGAATAAAAAGGTGTACTAATTGCAGCAACATCATACCGCCAACCCAATTGCCCCTAGCCCGAATATAGCAACAGTGGATCCCTTCTCCACATTTGCTGTTTTCCATGCAGCACCAACCCCTGAAAACCGAAGCCTTGGTCAGTGTTGCTTTCACAGAAGCTGGCTAAACAATAATAACTTTAGAAAATTGAATCAGCTGAATCTGTAGAAGGGAAGAGTGGTAGTCTTTGGCCAACCAAAATGAGGGGAAAAAGAGAAGCCTTGTCACCATATGACAGCATAAGCTCATAGACAACAAAATAATATGGGCTTCTCTTGAGTATTTAAACTTTGATAATAAGTCAAAAATAAACACAGAGACATGAATTCATGATCTCCACAAATTAATCCAAAGACTAAAGCTACTGTATAGGCTAACAGATAGAAGTAGTTATGCAAAGAGTAGAACAAGGTTTTCGACTAAAATTTCTCTCATATCAGGTTACATAATGCCATCCAAAGAAAACAAATTAAATTGAAGCCTTCTTACCTGTGGACAAACCACAACTGAAGAGGCATGCCCTGTTAAATTGGGATAACTGAATTAGATTTTTGTAATGTTTAATATCTACCACTGTCATCTCACTAAAACTCGAGACAAAAGAAAATGGCGAGAACCTCACCTCCTTTAAAGGTTTGTGAATCTGCTCTCATATCTAGGCATCCATGGAGAAACTGAAATGGGAATTTGGTGCCACAGATTGCTCTTCTCAGATTTGCAATCTGTGTGCGGTATCCACAAATCTGGCATGAAAATTGGAAGCACAATATCCCCTTCAGTTACTTCACTCACATTCTCTCCCACACTCTCCACAACCCTACAATTCATAAACAACAAATGACAATGAACATACACAAATCATTTTCAAAGCATTTTAAATTGAAGAATGGAAAACTGAATAAGGAACAACAACTGGAAGGATCAAGTCGAATGGCGATTTTTTCTTTCTTTCTTTCTTTCCCACAAGAAACCGATAAACTGTTCATTTTTTCGCAATCAGCAATCAAAATTGGTGGCCACGCTTACAGACAATCAAACAAACACCTTAACGATTCACATAAGAATATGCAGCCACATTGAAAATTCCAGCCACATTGAAAATTCCGTTCAAAATAATTCCCAAAATCAAAGGGGAGAATTTGAAGGTGCCACAGCTTCATGGCCCAGTATTCTCGGAACGCATGACGGAGGGTCCTGCATACAGAAATCAATCACAATCCACAACCAAGCAAACAAACATTCAAACCTTCTTCATCTTCCTCCAGAACATCATAATCCGAACATAAAACCTGACCTTCATTTTCCAGAAGAGTGATATCGCGTGAAGCGATGTACCCAGTTGATTCAGACTGGGGGCTACCGACCTGCTTGGCCAGAGCCACCATCACCTCCTCCATCACCAGCGGCTCCCCTGCCTTCCAACAAACCGCAGCTACACCCAGCAACAAGTCAACAAGACCCACTTCACAATTTCATCAAAAACAGAGTATCAAACAAGAAAAATAGATCTAAGAGACTCACCTCTGCATCGAATTGGCTTCCCTCTCGTCTCACCAGCCATAATCCTCTCTCTCCCCACACTCTATCAGAAACCAGAATCTCTCTCCGAAGGCCGTTCCAGCAGCAAATCCTCAATCCTCAAACGACACGAGACCCGACAAACTTGCCAGCGATGAGAAACAGACGAACAAATGAATTGCTGAAAAGTATTTGTCACGATTCAACTGAGACTGAAGACACTGCCAACCTCCCTGCCTACAACAATGGCGCTGGCGGTTGTTCCTCTTTCTTCTCCTAATCATAAAATTATATCTGTTTGTTCGTCGCTTTTGGTAGCCGCCGTTACGACAAATCCCCTGCCTCCCATTATTTTCATTTCTAAAGTCTTCGATTATTTTATCATTTTATTTGATCTCCAATGATGTGGTTTTTCTTTTCTTTTTTTTTAATTATCATTTCATTGGTCTAATATGTCCTTCAAAGTTAGAGCATGAGGTAGAAAAAAAAAGGGAAGATAATAAAAAACTCTAATATTTAAAAAAAATAAAAATAAAAAAATAAAAAACTCTTATGTTAGATATAGAATCAAAAGTATTAAAAATTTAAGAGGATGAAGCCGTTTACATATTAATAACAAAAAGGATTGGCTTATGGTTGACATATTTAGTAATCCAAAAATATCTAGAATACCTAAGATTCCAAATCTACAGCATGTTGACGAAAATGATTTAATCTAATGATACTCTTGGATCGAATTTTGTCATCTGAATTCATATAGCCTGCAATGTCAGCAATATGTTGTCTGTCCTTAATGAGTTATTGCAGCAATAATCTGCTTAACATATTCAGTCTTACATGAGAATAGAAATACTACAATATTTTTAAATGTCAAGTGAATAGATATAATAAATATATATATATATATATATATATATATACTATCTACTCTCTCTCTGCCACTTTTATATACTCTTTCTATATATATATATATATATATATATATATATATATATATTAATGGAACGAACAACTTTTAAGCCTGAAAGACAATTCTCTAATGAACTCGGGGGGTATTATTCTGATAACCTACAAGGAGCTAGTGAATTTCACCGCTAAACTTTATCACGAAGCGAGGTTAAATGATATGCTTTGTGCTCGGGTATCTGCTGTGAGCGTGTGTGGTGTTTTACTCTTATATTTAGTGTAATGATCAGGTACCAAATAATGCGAGTTTATTGAGGTTGACAGTTGTGAGTTGACTTTTCAGGGAGAATAGTTTTAGGTTAGCCAGTAATTTCGTGAGCCTTGTCGATGAGTTCATAGGCAGGCGGAACGTCACAATCAAACTTAGGATAAAAAGTTCGCTAGAGTTCAATGGTAGCACTTTACGGGTGTCCAAGTTGTGTGCGGGATTTTGCAGAAAGCGACCTAGACCTATATAAAAACATGGTTGGGATCTGCAAGGCTTCCGGCACCTTTAAGACCACTTGTTTGAAGCCGAAACTGGGAAAAACGAGGCGGGCGGGGTTGGACCTTTGCTCATTTAAGAGCCGTGAGAGATCGGACGAGCCGAGGCTGCCGGCCACCGCAAAGCTATGCGCGGGCGGGGAGGTCGCAACCTCGAGACCAGTCCCGCATGACAAATTCCGCGGCAAGCCGCCTTGACGGACGCTCGAGATCGGTAGGCGGCGACGCCGTGATCGCCGGGTTGTTCTTGACCTCAAACATTTCCGGACACCCTGAGATCCTTTCCACCATTTGGACCCCCGAACTCATTTGTGTCTCTTTTTTGCAGATTCCTCACCGTTTGGAAGTTAGCGAAAACAAAATCGTGAAGGTTAGATCGAGTTTTTGACCCGCATTATTGTTGGACAAGGTAATGGTACCAGCCAGAACAAGGTAATGGTACCAATGAGTTCCCGTCTCTCGGGCTTTCCATTGATATGCGGCTTGTAAATTCTTTACATCGTTTGGTTAGGTTTCCATTTAGTTATTTCGTAATTACCAGAAGTCGACTAAAATAGAGTACCACAATAAATTTGGCAAATTGAAGTCAGATATGAGAATTGATGTTTGTAATTATCGGGATGGTTCAATTTCAGAATAGCTTCCTGCCGAAGCCCCAATTTTGTATCAGCCCATAGGTGACACTGTAATTGGACCGTTTAGTCCAATTTACCAGATTGCAGCTCTAACAGTTATTCCTAAGGCCTTCGCATCCTAAGGTTGTCAACGCTTATTGTGAGCCTAAGCCGTGAGTTTTATCTATATTACGTATTAATTACGCCACGTGAGATAACCCCGCAGTGGGGAAAGGTGGACTGAGCGTCTATACAAGAGCGCTTATATGTTTTAAATGATTTGGGTATTATGTTGTTATACCTACTGTGATTAAATATTTTATATATATAATGTTTTGATCAAATGGTCAGTCAGATATAAATGTGATTATCGGGTCTCATATAAAACAAAACATCATTTCTACGTAATTTCATTAACATTTTAACTCGTTTGGAAGTCATCGATTCGTGGATGCGGGTATGTGGTATTTATATTTCAGGGTATGTGGATCGGGTTTTAAACTCCTTGAACAATTATTGTTTCATGGATCGATTTCAAATATATGTGTTTAAAATTTGTTAAGGAATATGGTCATCGAGGTATTTCTCAATTTCAAATTGGATTGATGAACTAAAGATCTTCAAATGTGGTTGATTGAGTTGTTGAAAGTAAATTCATAAATCTAACTTAGATAAGGTGAGGGTAGAAAAGGTACACGTGAGTAAGGACATTGTGTTGAAGGTTATAAGGTGATGTACAGTAAGGACATTGTGTTGAAGGTTATAAAGTGATGTACCATATTGTACCGGAGATTGGATTCAGTATTTATATTATAGTACACTGAGATTACCACGGTGCCGTGAGGTCGGTTTGAACCCATGGTTTAGTATAGTTGCTGCAATGCACTGGTGAGTGGCCTGTCAATTTCGACGGTTTATTACCGCTAATGCTATCGCATACTCTACACCCCGCCCGCTTATTAGCCGCCACGCTGTCGTGAGGTCGGCTGGACTCCAACGTTTATTAGTTGCCACTTAATGTGGAGGTCACCCCGACGGTTTGGTATTCGGTCGCTATGGTGACGAGGCCCGCTTTGACCCGACGGCCTTCGGGTATTCCTGGCTCGCTTACGGTGATCGTGAGGGTCGCTTCGGATCTGACAGTTTGGTATTCCGTATTTCGCTACATCATGACGCTGAGTAAGTCAGTTTTGACCACGCTTCGATTCCTCGGTTTGCCACTTGACGTGAGGCCTGGCTTACCCGACAACAGAATGGGTATATATGTACCGCATAACGTCAGTTTTTATGGTATGGACGCTGTTGATTTTCTCTAAATATGGTATAACCATTTTAATACTATGGTTTTGGTGCATTTCATGGTTATTTTTATCACTTGATGACTATACATACGTTTTCAGGCTTGACTTTATGTTGTGTACAAAGATCGTGATTATAAGTTTTTTCCTTAACATCAAATTAATTTGTCGAGTTAATGACCGCATATGTCAGACTCCTAAAGCCTGTCAGGAAATGTTTCTAAACTGGGAACTACAAAAGAGGAACTAAGGCTCTTTATAGAGAGAACCATTGAAATATAAAATGTTATTTTTCCTGCTATAACCATAGTCGCTTCACCGAGATTTATTATCCCACATTATTGTTTTAAATCAGCTCCCTAGGTCCAAATAAATCTCAGAGGGCCTATTCGCGATCTTCGGGATGTTCTTCTCCCGCCAATAAATCCGCTTCGCAGATTTCTATCGCATTTATCTATTTTGTGTCTGTTGTGCTGACTGATTCATTTCACTTGTTCCTTAAATCCACACAATACTCTTAGAACGCTCCGATATTCGTAGGTAGATCAACTTTAGTTTGCATCTCATTTATAATTGTCAGTAGGGTTTTTACACATATATATGTATAATTAGTATTAAATCAATACATGGTGTTACTCCCTTCCTATAGGGGTCCCTGTTCCATCTTCCTAGGATTATACAACTGACTTCACTAGTGACCACCCGAACCGGGGAGGGTATCCTGCCTGGGTCCGTCATTTAGTATAAAATTAAAAGTTAAATCTCGCATTTTTTTTCTAAATTAAATATTGGGCTTAAAAATGATAAACTGAATTAATACAAGAGTCAATAGTAAAATAGAAAAATGTCACATTAAGGACTCAAAGGTCATAAAGCTAAAAGAATATATGTTAAAGTTGAATATGTAATAAATGAATTGCAAATATAAATGAAATGAAGGACTTCAATGCAAAAATGGAAAACTTAAGCAAAAATGAGAATTGTCAAACAAGGGGCCTATATTAAATGGAGCAAGACCAAATCCTGGCTTAGGGACCAAGTATCACACCTTGAGAGCTAGGTTCACGAAGGAGAAGAGAAGTTAATTGAGGGTATGCTATCTCTCCATTTAGTTCAAAGGTTTGTTTGATCAAAAGAAGGGCAGGAGAGAAATTCAAGTATTTCAGCAACGAAAAATAGGAAACCATCCACTCCCTATTTGTTCATATGTTTGAGGTTAGAAGAACCTTAACTTTCTCATTCATGTGTTATAAATTTGTTAATCAATGATGTTTGTTTTGATTTGGATTCTGTCAGAGAGATTCTCCATTTTGATTTTAGGAAAAGTCCTAACTCATTTTCGTCTTTGTGCTTAAGGAGAACCTAACTCTTTCATCTTTGGGCAATTTGTTTTGAATTGAGCTGTAGCCAAGCTGGGTTGGTTTATGGCTGTTAGGCCCGGAAGACCAAGAAGTGTAAAAAAGTGATGTATGGGTTTTGAAGGGAATTGCTGTCAAAGTTTTTTTTTTTAAAAACTCATGTTTTTGTTTTTGTCATAACTTGGTATCTTGACCTCCAAATTAGATGATTCCAATTGGAAATGGTGCATAAGACTCATGGCTGAAAATTTCTAGAAGAAATAGAGACCTAAAGCAGTCCAGAAATAGCAGCCATGGTTATAGCTGGCATAATCAAACAAAGTCTAGAAACATGAAAATTTCTCTATGTTGTGTCTGTGTATGTGTCTGAGCTAGCCATAACTTGGCCATTACTCATCCAAATTGAAGGATTTCTGAAGTCAAAAGAACCCTACAGGTAGACCTGCAAAGTGAAGGTACCCAAGAAGACAACCTGACCCTAAAGCTCCTGCAAACTGCTTGCAATGATGTGTCACACATCCTCCGCTTGCAAAGTTTGGTGTTTCGCCATAAGTTGCTGTAATAATCCAAATGAGATTATTCCACTCTCTACTGAAAATAATCGCTAGAGCTACTTTACTTTTGAATAAATTAGGTAAAATATATGGCCTTCAATTGGTTCTTGTGAAAATTTGTATGAAGGTATTGAGGACTGATTTTTCTTTTGTTTATTCTCCTCACAGATACACTGGTGATGAATTGGGGGGGCTGCATGATAAAACCTGAGCTAAGATCGGATTCCAAGGAATAGGAGCTGAAGACTTGATACAACCCTTTGCTTCTGAGCTCTTCAAAACTGGTAAGGTTTATATGAAATCTTCAAATGTGTTCTGCTTTGAACCATATGAATCGTTTGGGTTTAGTTAATTAACTATGGATTACCATGAAATCTACATGTGTGTTCGGGTTTGAACCATAAATAAATTGGTTTGAGTGTTATGTAATTGAGTGTGATGCCCCTACCCCATAATTATGGAAAGTGAGGGGAATGTCATACAAAGTCGGTGACTCTTAAACCCGTATTTCCGGAGGCAACAATTGAGAAAACTCAAGCAAAAAAGTCAAAACGACATAATCTCCTCCATATTTCAAAAGTCTGAATTATAAAATTCAAGACTATAAAATATAAACTAAGTAAAACCACAATTATATTGGTGTTTATAGTGTCCAGCATATATTTGAGTTTAAAAAATTATTTGTATCAATATGTCACTATAAATAAAAATTATTAGCATAACCGCTTTATTACAATATGAAGAAATCCCAAGCAAAGGAGACTCTAAGGCTATGCTCGTCTCGACGAACGCTGGTGTCCTTTAAGCAACGCACCTACTGGATGGAAACACTCCATGCTAAACTTATAGCTTAGTGGGAGGAATACATAAAAACAAACCACTTATAACTATTCTCAAATACGCGAAATAAGCATGCAATATTATTTCGTGTAATTACATATACAGTACACACTATTATTATCTTTCAAGCGGGTTATCATATCCATATCTCCCGCAGGAGTAATATATCATATCTGTAATTGTATGCACTCAAGGGTACACTACGTGGGCGGTACATAAGTGGCGTAAGACGATCATAAATTTTTATTTTCATAAAGATACCTATTCTTATTCACATTTTTTTATATAAGGTTATCCAGATGTGACAATAAGAATGAATAATAGATACATGCTATAGAAATTATATATGCAATACGCATAAGAGCGTCGAAGCACTAAATAAGAGTGTCAAAGCACTAAACAAGAGTGTCGTAGCACTAATTATGACAAGACCCGACCCGAATACCCCCAGATCTCTGCGCCCTTGCTTTAGTGAAGTCCCTAATCGTATAAACTCCCTAGTGGGACTATCCAACGGAACCCCACTTTAAGAAGAAGAAGATAAGCACATGCACATAATACCCAATATATATAAAGATCCACAATCGCCAACTCCACAACCGACTCCATATTAACAATACAACCACAAACACATGGCATAAGACTTATACGAATGAACACACATCGTGAGCATCTCAAGAGCTAAAGCGGTGAATTCGTGGGGTACAAATGAAATACATAAGTCCAATAAAATAGCAAGATAGATAATATGAATATTGCCCACGTTGGTAATCCAGTGACTTGTGGTTAGCGAGGTAGGTTTCACGAACCGCCTAAATTTAGAACAGATTTGCAACAATAAACGCGAGATAATAAACTCGTTGAGTGACATAATTTATAAGGAAAATAATATTTTTATTTTCAAATATTCCTTCTCTCAAGACTTCACGTCCACTCTTTTGCAAAGTTCCCAATTTAAAAATCATTCCACAAACCCAACTTATACTGCTCAACAATATGAAATCCACGCTAAAATTTAACCGAAATTATACCCTAATTTATTCACAATATAAAAACTGGAGTATAATAAAAAGAACTCTGTTGTATATATAATCATGAAAACACAATAACTATAATTATTGGAAATGTGGTTATAACTACTTAAACTCCATACAATGTACCGTAATTACAAAATCTATATCATATACCATACCATATACTCATCATAAATCGTAATTCATATACCCATCATATAAATTTAATTGTATACTCACTCATATACCCCACTATATACTCATCATAAACCGCATTCATATACCCATCATATATCGTACTCATATACTCATCATATACCGTAATTCATATGCTCATCATATATCGTAATTATATGCTCATATCATAAAACCGTAATTCATATGCCCAAATTATATACCGTAGATTCATATACTCATCATAAATCGTAATTATATGCCCATCATATACCGTACCATATGCCCATCATATACCAAGACCATATACTCATCATAAAACTGCACATATGCCCATCATATACTCAATTACATACCCATCATATACCATACCATATGCCCATCATATACCGTGCCATATGTCCATCATATACCGTACCATATACTCATCATAAACCGTACCATATGCCCATCATATACCGTACCATATACCCATCATATACCATACCATATACTCATCATAAACCGTGTCATATGTCCATCATATACCGTACCATATACTCATCATAAACCGTACCATATGCCCATCATATACCGTACCATATACCCATCATATACCATACCATGGCACAATCATAAACCGTGGTCATATGCCCATCATATACTGCATCGCCGAGTACCCATCATATACCATACCATATACTAATCATAAACCGTGTCATATGCCCATCATATACCGTACCATATACCCATCATATACCATACCATATACTCATCATAAACCGTGGGACTCCCCACCTCATGACCCTCAACCTCGAAAGGTGTCATGGTAATAATAATAATGATGAATTGTCAGTGACCCGACCTCACGGCTGTGGAAATAATATATAATCGTTGGATGAAACCAACCTCACGTCACCGTGGCAAAACCAATGTAATAAACCGTCGGGCAAACCCGACCTCACGGC